>JAESUZ010004124.1:0-331406 GCA_017311185.1 Proteles cristata cristata | reverse complement strand
ATATCTGTTTTGAGCAGTTCATTAGCTGTCATTTCTTCTTGGAGTTTCTTTGGAGGAGAGTTCTTTCATTTCGTCATTTTAGTTAACTTTCCGGCTCTTGTTGGTTTTAAAGACCTGTTATGCTGTTTCTATGAGCACTGCTATATCCAAGAAACTCTTTGACTTTCCAGGGCCTATCCTTTCAGAGATTGTTTTTTGAATGGTATCCCTCGTTCTCTCTTGTTGGGACCCTGGTTATTTTATTTTCCTATTCGTAGTGATATTTGGGACTCTTCACCTTGTGTACTCTAGCTTGTTTCTTGAGGTAGCCCTGGAGAAGAAAACAGACAGACAAACACACAGGGAGCAGGAGCACAGAAACGCACAGGCTGATTCAACTAACATGCAAAGCGAGAGGGAAAACGAAAAAGTTAATAGAAAAGACGGAAGAGGGAGGGCGAATAGGGAGCATAAAATACATAAAAGGGTCAAAAAGGGGAAAAGAAAAGGAAAAAAGAAGAAAACCGATGGACAAAGAATGGTTTAAAGCATATACCTGGATTTCCCAGCTACAGTTAAATAGCCGTGTGTATGCAGTGCTGGTTGAAGAGTATAGAGAAAAAGAGAGAAGGCAGGGTGAGACAAGGCAGATTTGGAAATAGAATGAACAGGCAGAAGGGATAAGAAACTTTTTTCAAAGAGGTAAAGGGTAGAATGTGGTTGGATAGGTGAGAGTAGGATGCTGGAATTATCCAGAGAAACTATATGGTCTAATTACTCCTGAGAGAAATAGCTGAAAAAGTCGGTAGGTGTAGAATTTACATTTACAGAATGGACTTGTGATTGTTTAAGCAAGCTGGCGACCAGAGTTAATCAGGTCAGTGTTTTGGGGGAAAAAGCGAGAAAAGAGAAAGAAGAAGAAAAAAAGAGAAAAGAAAGGGGGAAAAAGAAAGAAGAAAAAAAAAAGGGAAAAAGAAAAAAAAAAAGGGAGGAGGGCACCTCTCAGGCAGGGATGGCGTGGCGTGATCCGATGCCTCAGGCGGGGGTTCTGCCTTGGCGATTGTGGGGAGGAGAGTGACGGTGCTCCAGTCCCTTCTTGAAGCCCGCGCTGCAGATCGCTTTTTTTTTTTTGGCGTGTCAACTCCCCGTTCCGGAGACGCAGCCGAAGTTGGTTGCACTCTTCAACCCAGGCCAGTTCCAATGTCCAAATCCCAGTCTGCGCCCCGCTGAAGTTGCCTTAGACACAGCTTCCCAGACAACCCCCTCGGGCTATTCCAGGCTCCCTGCTGAGCTCTGGGGGCGGAGTCAGGATCGCTGCTTCCTTCTCTGGGTCGGGCTGGCGCGCATGCGCGGGGGCTTGCCTGCCGGGTCCGTGTAGCCTGAGCTCGCTGGAGTGAGGAAAACCGGGTCTCTCTATGGCTCGTCACCCGAACCACGAACTCACAGGCAAATTTCCCAGTTTTTAGCTCTTTGCCTTCCCTCTCGAGTTCCAGCCAGCCAGGAGCGCGGACGCCCGGTGTCTGCGCGTCTCCTTCAGGGGTCCCAGCTGCCCTGGAGCTACAATGGCGGCAGGCGCGCCGCCGCTGGAGTGAGGAAAACCGGGTCTCTCTATGGCTCGTCACCCGAAACACGAACTCACAGGCAAATTTCCCAGTTTTTAGCTCTTTGCCTTCCCTCTCGAGTTCCAGCCAGCCAGGAGCACGGACGCCCGGTGTCTGCGCGTCTATTTCAGGGGTCCCAGCCGCCCTGGAGCTACAATGGCGGCAGGCGCGCCCGCGCCGCTTTAAAAACCAACCTCCAGGAGCGGCACAAAGAAGCAGTTTGTGTGCTCAGCTTCCCCCAGGACCAGTTGTCGCGAGGGGACCTGGTGTGCAGGTATTTGGCAAGTACGGTCTTTCTATGCACCGAGCGGAGATTTTTCTGTCTCAGACTCTCTCCTTTTCCCCTCTCACTCCCCGTAGAGGGTAGAGGGGGATCGCCTCCCACCCTGGAGGCTCCGATCCCGGCCCGATTTTACCTTCCCCGGTTCGCACTCATGTTAGAAGGCTTTCTCAGTGGATTCTGCGTCCTTTTTCTCCCAGTCTCTCAGGTTTTGTATGGTTTCCAATGGCTTCAGATCTTTTCTGTGTGATGTATGGGCGCGAGTGCAAGTACGGAGCTCCTTACTTCTCCGCCAACTTGCCGGCATCGGATTTTGTTTTTTAATCCATTCTGGTACCCTATGTCTTTTGATTGGAGCATTCAGCCCATTTACATTCAGGGTTATTATTGAAATATGTGGGTTTAGAGTCTTTGTATCTTTTGTAGGGTTCACGTTTGTGGTGGTGTCTCTGGTATCTTTGTTCCTTGCAACCTTTCCTTCAGAGCATCCCCCTCAGGATTTCTTGTAGGGCTGGCTTCGTGGTGACAAATTCTTTCAATTTCTGTTTATTTGGAAAGGTTTTTATCTCTCCTTCTATTTTGAATGACAGGCTTGCTGGATAGAGGATTCTTGGCTGCATATTTTTACTGTTCATCACATTGAAGATCTCTTGCCATTCCTTT
Organism: Proteles cristata cristata; assembly: GCA_017311185.1. Classification (NCBI taxonomy): domain Eukaryota; kingdom Metazoa; phylum Chordata; class Mammalia; order Carnivora; family Hyaenidae; genus Proteles; species Proteles cristata. The sequence goes on along the minus strand of JAESUZ010004124.1, from coordinate 328,883 downwards.
CTGGCCTGCCACGTTTCAGTAGATAGGTGTGTCACCACTCTGATGGGTTTCCCTTTGTATGTGAGGGCCCTTTTCTCCCTAGCTGCTTTCAAAATTCTCTCTTTGTCCTTGTATTTTGCCATTTTTACGATGATATGTCGTGCAGAAGATCGATTCAAGTTACGTCTGAGGGGAGTCCTCTGAGCCTCTTGTATTTCCACATTGACTTCCTTCCCCAGGTCGGGGAAGTTCTCTGCTATAATTTGTTCCAGGACTCCTTCAGCACCTTTCCCTCTCTCTTCCTCTTCTGGGATTCCTATGATACGGATATTGTTGCGTTTGACTGTGTCGCTGAGCTCTCGAATTCTTCTTTCCTGTTCCTGGATCAGTTTGTCTCTCTTTTTGTCAGCTTCTTGTTTTTCTAGAATGGTGTCTTCTAAATCACTTATTCTCCTTTCTGCCTCTTCAATCCGTGCATTGGAGGCCTCTAATTTATTATGGATCTCATTTATCGCATTTTTTAATTCTTCATGCCTATTTTTATTTTCCATTCTGTCTGTAGCCATAGTTTCTTTGATGTCCCCTATGTTTTTTTCAAGCCCTGCTATTAATTTCACCATTATTATTCTAAAATCTTGTTCACTTATGCTGCTGATAATCTGTTTTGAGCAGTTCATTAGCTGTCATTTCTTCTTGGAGTTTCTTTGGAGGAGAGTTCTTTCGTTTCGTCATTTTAGTCAGCTTTCCGGCTCTTGTTGGTTTTCAAGACCTGTTATGCTCTCTGTTTCTATGAGCACTGCTATATCCAAGAAACTCTTTGACTTTCCAGGGCCTATCCTTTCAGAGATTGTTTTTTAATGGTATCCCTCGGTCACTCTTGTTGGGACCTTAGTTATTTTATTTTCCTATTCGTAGTGATATTTGGGACTCTTCACCTTGTGTACTCTAGCTTGTTTCTTGAGGTAGCCCTGGAAAAGAAAACAGACAGACAAACACACAGGGAGCAGGAGCACACAAACGCACAGGCTAATTCAACTAACATGCAAAGTGAGAGGGAAAACGAAAAAGTTAATAGAAAAGACGGAAGAGGGAGGGCGAATAGGGAGCATAAAATACATAAAAGGGTCAAAAAGGGGAAAAGAAAAGGAAAAAAGAAGAAAACCGATGGACAAAGAACGGTTTAAAGCATATACCTGGATTTCCCAGCTACAGTTAAATAGCCGTGTGTATGCAGTGCTGGTTGAAGAGCATAGAGAAAAGAGAGAAGGCAGGGTGAGACAAGGCAGATTTGGAAATAGAATGAACAGGCAGAAGGGATAAGAAACTTTTTTCAAAGAGGTAAAGGGTAGAATGTGGTTGGATAGGTGAGAGAAGGATGCTGGAATTATCCAGAGAAACTATATAGTCTAATTACTCCTGAGAGAAATAGCTGAAAAAGTCGGTAGGTGTAGAATTTACATTTACAGAATGGACTTGTGATTGTTTAAGCAAGCTGGCGACCAGAGTTAATCAGGTCAGTGTTTTGGGGGAAAAAGCGAGAAAAGAGAAAGAAGAAGAAAAAAAGAGAAAAGAAAGGGGAAAAAAAAAGAAAGAAAAAAAAAAAGGGAAAAAAGAAAAAAAAAAAAAAAGGGAGGAGGGCACCTCTCAGGCAGGGATGGGCATGGCGTGATCCGATGCCTCAGGCGGGGGTTCTGCCTTGGCGATTGTGGGGAGGAGAGTGACGGTGCTCCAGTCCCTTCTTGAACCCCGCGCTGCAGCTCGCTTTTTTTTTTTTTTGGCGTGTCAACTCCCCGTTCCGGGGACGCAGCCGAAGTTGGTTGCACTCTTCAACCCAGGCCAGTTCCAATCTCCAAATCCCAGCCCGCGCCCCGCTGAAGTTGCCTTAGACACAGCTTCCCAGACAACCCCCTCGGGCTATTCCAGGCTCCCTGCTGAGCTCTGGGGGCGGAGTCAGGATCGCTGCTTCCTTCTCTGGGTCGGGCTGGTGCGCATGCGCGGGGCTTGCCTGCCGGGTCCGTGTAGCCTGAGCCCGCTGGAGTGAGGAAAACCGGGTCTCTCTATGGCTCGTCACCCGAAACACGAACTCACAGGCAAATTTCCCAGTTCTTAGCTCTTTGCCTTCCCTCTCGAGTTCCAGCCAGCCAGGAGCGCGGACGCCTGGTGTCTGCGCGTCTCTTTCAGGGGTCCCAGCCGCCCTGGAGCTACAATGGCGGCAGGCGCGCCGCCGCCGCTTTAAAAACCAACCTCCAGGAGCGGCACAAAGAAGCAGTTTGTGTGCTCAGCCTCCCCCAGGACCAGTTGTCGCGAGGGGACCTGGTGTGCAGGTATTTGGCAAGTACGGTCTTTCTATGCACCGAGCGGAGATTTTTCTGTCTCGGACTCTCTCCTTTCCCCCTCTCACTCCCCGTAGAGGGTAGAGGGGGATCGCCTCCCACCCTGGAGGCTCCGATCCCGGCCCGATTTTACCTTCCCCGGTTCGCACTCACGTTAGAAGGCTTTCTCAGTGGATTCTGCGTCCTTTTTCTCTGAGTCTCTCAGGTTTTGTATGGTTTCCAATGGCTTCAGATCTTTTCTGTGTGATGTATGGGCGCGAGTGCAAGTACGGAGCTCCTTACTTCTCCGCCATCTTGCCTCCGGCCATTTTACCAGTTTCTTGAAGGACGACTTACCACTTATCATTTGTCAGATGAGGCTTGGTCCACATAGTATTCTTTATATTTTTCTTAATATTATAGGGCTGTGAAGAGAGAACCATGCCCATCCTTTCTCTCACTTTTTCACCAACATTTATGCTTCTATACCTGGAACTGTTGTAGATTTTGATTTAGGAGAAGATATGGGAGGGGTGAATTTTTTCTTCTATCTAAGCTCAGGGAACATTTACTTCCTGAGAGATGAATGGGGAATATTTTATGTCAATTAATATATATTGAAGGTGTATAAAACAATGATGTGTCTATTATTCAACTGTCACTGACATGAAATTGACTGCAAAATTACTTTCTGGAGTTCAGAATTTACTCCCTCCTTCTGACTTTTCGTTTATGCACTTTCAAGACAAAAAGTAATTTCTACTGACTGCTGGATTATAAATTCAACCTGGGATTTCATAATCAGATTCTGCTTTTTTTTTCTCTCTCTCTTACATCTCATCACAGATGATAAAGATATGGCAATTGGAATTCAGCTGTGACAGTATAGATGATTAAGCTAAAGTCTAATTGGCTTTGCAGTGTTAGCAGAAGCATAAATTTGGTGGTTGGATCCCCCCCCATAGTAAAATAAACCTCTGTGATTTACAGTCACAGAATTTTGTTGATTAAGAAGGTCTTTTTATGGATGGTAAAGAATTGACTGTAAGAATGGAAATTTCAAGTGCAAAGTTATATTTTTCTTTCTGAACTTTTTAGAATGCAGCAGCTTTCTAATTAAACAGGGGCAAAACTTGCAATGGCAAGTAATGCACAAAGTGAATGTAGCTGCGGTGTCTGCATTCTGCACCACCGCCGAAGTTACCATGGGGTGGCATGCTCTTCTTACCTGGGAGTCGGGAGCCAGAGTATTCCCTGTGGCAACTGAAGTAAACAAGTGCCAGAGAATGAGGACATGAGATGAGAAGATGTTTCTCCAGCAGGCTTTCAACTTATTACTTTTCTCCAGTGTCACTCTGGAATTCTTTAGCAAGACCTTTCCCCAAACTGAGAGGCTGGCTTCATTCAGGCTTATAATTCTAAAGTAATTAGAGCTATCCAGTTTGACAAAGTTTTCTTTCTACCTTTCTTTCTTTCTTTCTTTCTTTCTTTCTTTCTTAATTTGTTTTTAATGTTTATTCATTTAGAGAGAGAGACATAGCATCAGTTCGGGAGGGGCAGTGAAAGAGGGAAACCTAGAATCCAAAGCAGGCTCCAAGCTCTGAGCTGTCAGCACAGAGCCCGAAGTGGGGCTTGAACCCACACACTGTGAGATTATGACCTGAGCCGAAGTCAGACACTTAACAGACTGAGCCACCCAGGTGCCCCATGACTAGATCTTCTATTACTTAAAAGTAAAGCCTAAAAGAAATGAATTTTTTAAAAGTATTTTTAATGACAAAGGTCTAATTATGATAACCAAGTTTCTGTTTATACTCAAAATATGATCTAGATGATAACAGGTCATCTTTGACCTATCCCATGGATTTGGAACTTACCAATAGTGCATAATAAATAAAATTCACTTCATTTTTCTTTCTGGTGTAAGTAGCAATTATGAAACTAATCCATGCCCCTCCATCACCTGTTTCTAAAGATGGTGGCAAAATTGTTCAACTTCCAAAAAGTTTATATAATTTCGTGTCTTCGGTAAAATTCTCTAACATCAAATAAGGGTTACTGTAGTCATAGGTGGGGCTAGATATTTGTTTTTCTAACATACATATGGGTAAGGATGTCTTTGCTCAGTGTAGTAAAAAACATGGGGAGCTTGTCTCTCTTTTCCAAAGACATGGGGCTAACAAATTTCAGGCAGATGTGAGGTCTAAGAGCAAATAATAAGAAGCTTCAAAAGTTCAATTAGCTGTCTACTCTGGGTACTAACAAAGTTTAATGAAAATGGAGTTGAATATAAAAACCATAAAAAAATGAGTATACCATCAAACTCTGCAATCTAAGATCCTTCATTCTTATATCAAAAAATAAATTTGTGAGTGAAATGTATATTTAAAAACCATGAGTAGGGGCGCCTGAATGGCTTAGTCGGTTAAGCGTCCCACTTTCGCTTAGGTCATGATCTCACGGATCGTGGGTTCGAGCCCCGCGTCGGGCTCTGTGCTGACTGCCAGTTCAGAGCCTGGAGCCTGTTTCAGTCTGTGACTCCCTCTCTCTCGGACCCTCCCCTGCTCACGCTGTCTCTCTCTCTCTCTCCTAAAAATAAATAAAACATTTTAAATAAATAAATAAATAAATAAATAAATAAATAAATAAAATAAAAACCGTGAGTATCCCCGTTTAAGAAAGATAATATCAAAATCTCATAATATGTCAAAGATTAAAAAACTTTACTTTTTTCATGTAAACTCCAGACTCCCAAGTTAATTTTGAAGCATATAAATAATTAATGGAATGTATGTTGTTAGTATTACAATTGAACTAAAGTTTTGTACTAATAAAGGTCCCTTTGATCATTTTTTATGAGTACCCTACATAAAATTTATTTCAGAATACCCAGTAAGACAAAAGAAGAAATAGAACAAGAACCCAGAGCTCCAGATTTTTCAGAAAAAAACACTTCTTTCTCATTTATTCTATGCAGACATTGGAAGTGGGTATATTTTGCACTGGGTAGCAGCATACAAGAAATGAAATAAAATGTTGCTTCTTCTTTTAGGGGCTGATGTTATCAACTTTGATGGCCACGTTGTGTTACCATACAGATTCAGAAACAAGAAGATGAAAACACTGAAAGATGTCATCGCCTTGAAGTTTAAAACCTCTGAAAGTGAAGGGGTGATCTTGCATGGAGAAGGACAGCAAGGAGATTACATTACCCTGGAACTAAAAAAAGCCAAGCTGGTCTTCAGCTTAAACCTAGGTATGTTCTGACTTTAAGCCCCCATTCTTTCCATTTATTAGCATTCCCATTAGTAAAATGTTAATGTTGCTTAATCCTTAAAATGTAAATTATAAAAAAGCAGTTCCCGTTATATTTTCAGTTCTTTTTTTTTTTCAATTCATTTTTCATCCATAGTGGGTTAATCCTTTTTAATCCATATATACCTATTCATTAAAAAATAATGATCACCTTCTAGTCCTAAGTAAGGTACTATACTAATATCTGAGATACAGTGGTGAGCAAATAGAGAAGGTCCATGAGTTCATGAAATTTATGACCTAGTGGAGGAGTCAGACAATCTATTGTCTGTTGTTATTTTAAAACAACTGACTTAAAAGCAATGACTTCAAATAATGATAAGTAGAACTCCATTAAATAGGCTAATATGATAAAGGATACTTACTACAGAGGCAAGAAGGGTCAACATTATAATATGGGGGAACATTCTCCCTGAGAAAATCCCAAGCTGAGATCTCAGTTATAACTAAAACTAGCCATGAGAAGGTTGAGGAAAAAAGAAGTCCAAGGTAGCAGTCACTACTGACAAAAATCTGGCATGTTCAGGGAACAGGAGGGAGGTAATGTGGGTAGATGCAATGAGTCAGTGGGAGAGAAGACAGAATCTGGAAGTTGGGGATTGTCCAAACCCTGTTAAGATCCTGTACGGCATGGTAAAGGTTTTAAGTATTATTATTTAAGGAACAGAAGCTATTGGTAGGCTTTAACCATATGGCCTCATGATCTTATTTTTAAAAGTTTTACTGGGACTTCTGTAAAAGAAAACGCTTGCATTTGGATGAGAGTCAAAGCCAGACTTCTACATAATGTAAGCAAGAGCTGGCCCTGGCTTGCAGAGGTGGTGTCTGTGGAAATGCAGGGAAGTGGGTCTAGTTGGGACATGATTTGAGTGGTAAGTCAGGCTGCTTTGTAATGAGAAAGAGAATGAGTGAAGGAGAATTCCTAGACACCTAATGGACCTGAGTGCCATTTTCAGAAGTAGAGACAACTCTGTTTCCTCTGTAGAGTTTCTTCTAAGAAAGAATTGTTTTCTCTAATAGAAGAGGTCTTAATGGACCTGGTGCATTTTAGTTGCCTATCAGACATCAGGGTTGCAATTTCAGTTAGGGAGTTGCATGTATGAGATCCAGAGAAGGTGTTACATGGAGACTGAGGGGAGTGACTGTAGCAGGAGGAAATTAGAACATGTGGTATCAGAGAGCAGGTAAAGAAACGATGTGGTGGCTGTTTTGAATTCACCGAAGATGTCACTAAGAGGAAGACAGGCAGGTGAATATTGGCCGAGGCCCTGTAGAGGTTACTGTTGATTTTCTCTCCATGGAATAAAAAGGACAGTAGTTTTATTGACATAGGTTTAAGAAAAGATGAGAAATGTGGAAATGAATTTCTCAAACATAATCACCTGGAAATCAGAGAGTCAGAAATCAGAGAAATGAAATAAATATTTGCTGGAGAAGAGGTTGAGCTAGAATGAATTACTCTTGTTGTGTTTTTTGTTGTTGTTGTTGTTGTTTTTAAGCATTTTTAAGTTTCATATCTGGCTAAAAATTTCAGGATTTATGCAAGAATTTTTTGAAGGGCGGCATACAAATTCCATAAAGCTTTCTATTGTAAATAGTAACAGAATTCTTTAAAATTTTACATCTAAAGTATTTTAATAGCTAGAGTTCACATGTTAAATGCATCTCAGGAGGAAGCTACAAAACTAAAGAATAGAACACAAAATCAGATCCTGCCTTTTTCACTTGCTTATCAGTCTGAGTGGTCCAGACATTCCTGAATATGGCTTGGTTTCCACATATTAAATTTTACTACTTTGAAAATCAGTATTATACTAAAAAGGTCAGAGAGAGAGAGAGCACCCCAAACAGTCTCTACACCATTAGCATGGAGCCTGATACAGGCTCCAACCCACAAATCTTGAGATCATGACTGAGTCGAAACCAAGAATTGGATGCTTAACCTACTGAGCCCCCACGCATCCCACCCTAAATCATTTTTGAAACAAGTTTCAATAGAAGCTGAAAAGGAGAAATGGAGGGGGTTGATAACAGAAAATAAAATGTAAGTAGTTAAAAAATATGCATGCAAACACACACACACACACACACACACACACTGAGAGCAATTGAATTATATTTAAGGGGATCTTTATTTTTTCAAACATTTCTCCTTTACTTTTTAAGTGAAACACATAGAGAAGCCTTGTAAAGCCACTGTGCTTTACTGTCTGAAACAAGTACCTGATCCTGTGGCCTCACAGAATGATCATTACCATTTCACTGGAAAGCAGTTTACTTACAGAATTTTACTGACTGACTGGAATTTATGACAGTCAAGGAAATGCACTCACTCATAGGTTCACTCTGCCTTTTTAATGCCATTACCTAATTATCAGGCATATCTAGCTGCAACTCAGTCTCCTAGCCATTTAAAGTAATAAAATTGAGTTTGCCTTTTCATTCAGACTTAATCCTACTTTTCTTTGTCCCTCTCTGCCCCCACCGCCACATGTCCATACACAGCTATGGTCACAGGCACAGCACATTTGATTTCATCACCAGAAGGAAAGAAAATCTGATCTAGGAAAGCCACAGAAAATGTCAGGTGGAGGCATCATTAGCATCCTAACTATGAAAAAAAGGGAAATAACTTGATGCCCTAATCAGTTGTGTGTTTCTCTTATTTCTGTTATTCTATTTATTCTGAAACTGTGTTACATTTTTATAGCATTTAGTTTTACCTGACCATGAAAAGCAATACTTGATCAGACAAAATAGAAGGTAGTAGAAACCATGTGAACATTATCCAGAGATGACTTTAGTAAACATGTTGGATCCTTGCAACCTTTCACTCTCATTTATGGCCTTGTTGCCATGGAAATCTTTCAAAACTAGATTAACGCCACATATGTATTTTTGCAAGTTTTTACTTTAAAATATAACTTGAGTTAATTTCCCATGCAATTAAATATTACACTGTGCTAAAAACCACTGCTTTTGGAGTCTGTGAGAGCTGGAAAGTGTCATGCTGTGTTTTCTTGACCAGTAATAAAATAACAGCAACAAATAAAAGAGTGGTAACAGGTAACATTTAGCTAATGTTCACTCTGTGCCCAGAAGTAAGTGGGGTCCTTTGCATCTTCTAATGTCTTGAATCTCCGGAGCAATGCTGTAAAGCCTGGACTATTAGCTTCCCCGGCTTATCTATGAGGTGTCATATGTTCAGGGGATGGCTGGCCACCCCGGATGATGGAGCGAGCGCTGCAGAGCCAGCTTGGAAGCCGAGGCACTTGGCTCCAGAGCCATGGGGTACGGACTCCATAAGGAACCTATCAGATTTAGCCGAATTCATGGCACAAGAAACAAAAAAAAACCCTCATATATATCTTTTTCTTTTTAAAGGACACGTTCCCATCTTTAATAACTCCTCTGTAGTTTGAGTATGACACTGTGTTTCAGGATAGCTTCACATGCTGGGGCCCCATGGGAGTGTCCGTGGACAGGCCTTGAGGGAAACGCCAGCCTGTGACTGTAAACGAAAGGTCCGCTGCTTCACAGAGTCACTGTGGTGTCACTGTCTCGTCTCTTTTCCTCCCACGGCTCAGGAAGCAACCAGCTTGGCCCCATCTACGGCCACACATCTGTGACGACCGGAAGTCTGCTGGACGACCACCATTGGCACTCTGTGGTCATCGAACGCCAGGGCCGGAGCATTAACCTCACCCTGGACAGGGGCGCGCAGCACTTCCGCACCAACGGGGAGTTCGACTACCTGGACCTGGACTATGAGGTGAGCTCGGGCACGTGTGGGGGGCGCGGGGGGAGGTCGGGGTGGCTGCCTGGCCTCCCGCAGCCTTGCTGTGCCTTTGTCAGCCACACACCTGCCTGCACCGCTCATTTCAGTCCCCAAAGAAGCATCGTCTTTCAGCTTCAGGGTCTAATCTATTAAAACCGTCATTTTGTTCATTTCTAGTTTTTTTTAAATTTTTGATCATATTTGAAATGTTTTAAAAATCTTGGTACCAGAGTAATAACTTGAAGGGAATGGACCATCTATCCTGTCATCAGGGCAACTGAGTAAGTCCAGAATCAAATATAAGTTGTAATCTTTCCATCGTTAGTTATGTTATAAATCACCTATTCTTCTTGAGGATGGATGGACAGCATGTTATAAACACAGGGCTGCCTAATACTTATTAGAAAATACTGACTGAAAAATTCCGAGTTCTGATTTATATTAAGCCATGTGTGAATTGGTGACTGTAGATAGTTCTTTTTAGGTTCTATTTTCTCAGATATAATTATCACATAAGAAATAAAGTAAACATAGAATATTTTAAGAGGTTGTTCATAAATAAGAAGACATATGTAACTCTCTAAATAACCAGAGATTTAAAAAATCTTATCATATCAGTCTCATAAAAACTATATATTCCCATATTATACAGGTGGGCATTTCAGGTTTTTTAGTAAACTATTTAGAGAGCAATTCAACCTTAAAATGTCTATGAAAAACTTTAATCATATATAGAGTTAAGAGTTCCATGCAATATTCACAGCAGTGTTACATATTCCAAAAGAAAAGAGATAACTCTAAATGAAAAAAAAAAAAAAAAAAAGAGAGAAACACAGTAAAATAAATAGGATGAAACATTATTCTGCAAGAGGTCTCCAAACTTTCTTTGGTCACGAAACCCTCAGTGTGTTATTAATTTCTCCACAGCAAGCCTAGACCATTATGTAATAGTTAGAGCCAAATAACTTAATGAATGTTTATAGTCCTTTGAAAAAATGCAGATTAAAATAAAAGAAAAAAATGTACATTTTTATGTAATTTTTAAATGAACAGTGGTTACTCGCCGATGGGCCGAGTGTTTCTGGGCTCTCCAGCTCCTCAGATTTTATAATCAGATTTGACTCCCAGTCTCATCTTCTGTCCCACTTCTCCCTTCGTGTGACACTGCTTTTATCAGAGATACACCCAAAAACCCATGTTCACAAAGACAGGAAGTCATCAGAAGCAGCGTAGCAGGATGTTGGAATGGGGAAGTAGCTCCAGCTAGCATTGTATGTAATGCCCAGAACATGTCAAATATCCCTGTGTCTCCTTTAAAAATGTTAAGTGTAGGGGCGTCTGGGTGGCGGAGACAGTTAAGCATCTGACTCTTGACTTTGGGTCAGATGACAGTCTCACAGTTCATGAGATGGAGCCCCACATCTGTCTCTGCGCTGAGCAGCAGCCTGTTTGGAATTCTCTCTCTCCTGCTCTCTCTCTCTCTCTCTCTCTCTCTCTCTCTAGCCCTCTCCTGCTCAACCCATGCATGTATGTGCTCTCCATCTCTCAAAATAAATTAAAAAGCTTAAAAAATTAAAATACATAGTATATGGTAGCTGTGACCCTTCAAGTTTTCTGTGCTCAGTATGCTTTGCTCCCATATTGTGTATACACACACACACACACACACACACACATACACATGCGTGCATTAATCAATAGCGACATACAAATTTTTAAAAATGTAGTATAGGCCATCATAAAATAATTGAAAAAGTTAGGATTTACAACTGTGGTTTATATTTTTCTTGTTTTCCCTTAATGTTTATTTTTGAGAGAGAGGGAGATAGAACGCAAGCAGGGGAGGGGCAGAGAGAGAGGGAGACGCAGAATCAGAAGCAGGCTCCTGGCTCTGAGTGTCAGCACAGAGCGAAACACAGGGCTCGAACCCATGAACTGTAAGATCATGACCTGAGCGGAAGTCAGATGCTCAACTGACTGAGCAACCCAGGTACCCCTACATTTTCTTTAAATATTTAAATAGTTTCTAAATTGTCTCCAAGATGAATATATTACATATATTCCTATATATGAATTTAAAATAGATTATGCTACATAAACCTTGATATTGAGACTTTATTAACATTAAAATAAATTTAAGATTATCAGAAAATAATTGTAATCACCTTCCAAAAATTTCCTTAAAGCAGAATGATTATTGCAAGGGAAAGAATATTAAAATCCCAGAAGTTTCTCTTTTTTTCTAAATTAGTATATTTCTTGGCTTAGGTGGCTTATCTCTCACTGTATGAGAGAACTTGGAGATGAATTATTCATCTTCCATTAATAAACTTTGAAGCACCATACAATAGATGAAAGATCCTGGAATATTAGCAGTGGGCAAACACAATTCCAATTTCCAAAAAAAAAAAAACAGAAATAAAAATTTGGGGTCATAGACTCTGCGAGTTTGTGATCAAATCCATGAATATTCATGCACACACAAGACTCTTCTTAGCGGGTCAGCAGTTTCACGGACAGTTTGAAGCCCATCAGTGTGCACACCGTGTTTGAGAACTTCAGCTGTAGATGACAGTGCTTGAGACATTGTTAGAGAGAGACACTAGGAAGAAATGTAAATTTATTGACAAAGAATCAGGAGTCAGTTGAATTGAGTCAGTCTCTCAGTGTTTTGGGGTGTATTTCTTTGACTCATCCATACAGTAACTAGACTCAGACCCCAAGGGGGACTTGACATGAATAATTGAAGACATTGCTATCAGTCAGGAAATTCCAAGGGTTTTAGGAGCTCTGTGCCAGGAGCTGGGAACAAAGACCAAATGTATTTATTATACCACACCATGATAGAATAATCCCATCTATAGACTAAATACGAGTCATCTCAAGAACATACATAATAAAAAATAGATGAGGCCTCAGTGGTTATTTTCTGTTTAATGTAATGCAATTTAAATCTATATAATTTAATTTTTAACGATGGCTCTGTTTAACAATCCATTTTCATGAGCCAGCATGAGCAGGATTCAGCGCACCACAGGGGTAAATTAACACCCATAACCGTTCCCAGAGATGTACGTCATGAAAAAGAAACAGTAGACAACACACTTGCTCCTTTGAGGTCACTCATGGCGGGCGTTGTCGTGGAGGACACTTAAGAGTTCACCATACTCCATTCCTGGAGCCATTACACCGCAGAGGGAGCCGGTCACCACTTGCAGGGAAGCTGCTGGCCCCGTGGTGCCCTGGGAAAGCTACACAGGCAAACAGATACACATCCTTCATATCAGCCACAGGGCAGGACCGCACCCTGATGTGTGGCCTGGCTTCTCTCTTCTCGGGCTGAATCCCAGGGGATGCCCACTGTGCATGTTGTGCCACTGCCTTTGCAGCAGAGCTCTGCTTGGGAGGCAGAGCAGTGCTTCCCCCTTGACAGCTGGGTGGCTAGGGTTTTAGAGAGAAACCAGCTAGGATTTTGTAGAGAATCAACTTCATGGCTCAAACTGGACCAAAGGCCTGGGTTTGCATCCCTTTTTGCTCCTTACTGGTGTGTGACAGGGGGCAAGTTATAGTCCCCTTTTGGAAAATGAATATAAAACACATTCGCCATAGCACTGGAAGTAACGTAGGAAGGAACAGAAATCTCCTATGTATCGGGTATGTAACAGATGCTTGCGTATGAAAGGCGAGGTAGCAGGCAGCCCCGGGTTCAAACTGCAGCGTTGTGCCCGTCGAGACCCCAGTCCCCTTCTATGCCGCCGCTGCTCCGGCACCATCGCAAGCCATTCCAAGATGGCGCCTCACAGTCCATCTTGCATTCCAGTGGGAAGGAAGAGTGGAGAAGGTTATGCTCTCCTCCCCTTTTAGTTACAATTCTTAGAGTCACACAACATCCTCCTCCTTTATTCTCACAAGACCAAAACTTGCTTCACAGCTTGGTAAATGCCACGTATCAGGAGAGCCAGTGCGCACCGCTGTAGAGTGTATTTTCCTAAAGAAGGTGTGAGAAAGGACACGTAGAGACGTCTAGCAGTCTCTGCTGCACTGTGTAAACTCTTGGTATTTAAACAAGATGGTGAATGTCATTATTTCCTTAGACTCAGGGTTGTTTGTGATTGGCACTATTATTAATAAGCCAGTCATTAGTTATATGAATATATGATTATTGAATGACGGCAATGATTGTGTTTTTTTGCCATCTGAGTAATTACAATATCAAAATATTTTGTGGTTCAAGCACTTTTTACTGATGATAATGCATACTCAGAAGAAGTGACAATCTAATATATCATTAGTTGTATTAGGAATTGGGATCTGAACCCACATCTCCTAGTTGTAAGGAAGTCTGGTAAATTGAGCCTCTGTTTCTTCACCAGGGCACCTCTGATGATTGGGTAGGACATGTACTGAGGGTTGCTGAAACCAGGGAAACAAGAGGAGCACTTAATCATCATCCCGAAGGAAAACAAAAGTTCCAAAATAAATAAACTGTACACCTAGAGAAAGAATGAGACAGTATGTTTAACCTAGTATTTAGTAATAATGTTCAAAATGTGGTGCTGCGTGGGGCACCTGGGTGGCTCAGGTGGTTAAACGTCTGACTCTTGAATTCAGCTCACTTTATGATTCGTGAAATCAAGCCCCACTGTCAGAGCATAGCCTGGTTGGGACTCTCCTTCTCTCTCTGCCCCTCCCCCAATTGTACTTGCTCACTCTCTCAAAATAAATTAACGTTTTAAAAAAGTATTTAAAAACGTGATGCCGCATGTCATTAAGCATAGAAGATTTTATTCTATCAACTAGGAAAGAATTGGTAAAATAAATTGTAGATGGAAAGTATGACACTCCACATAATTATCAGTAATTCTTACTTTTGGTATTAGATATACTTATTTAGTACCTAATAAGTTCAGTTTAGTGCCACTTGAAAATATTTTCCCAATAATTCTATTATTTTAGTTTACAGTATAATTTTCCTTTTGTCATTTCCTAATCCTTTTCTGTATATTGACTCTCAGTCTCTCCCTATTCTTTCGTATATAAACTCTGTGGTCAGTGATACATATGCAACTAACCATTATTACCAAATTTTATTTTCAGTGAGGTCTTTTGTTTTTTCATATTGTCTCATAAACTATCATTTATTTGTGCTTTCCCCCTCCCCCAAACTAAGCCTCTAAAATGCTATGACACTAAATAAAAGAACATAATTTGCTAGTGGCCTCCTAGAACACAAAGATGTGTGTCTTATGTTTCCAATACAGTCTTGACATTCAAAAATGTTTAAGTGTTGCTTATAGGAAAAGTTGATAATGGTAACAATGACTAATAATTAAAAGAGAAATAAAATCTAGGTTATATATCTTAGTACTGCAGCTCTGTTAGTATTTACATTTATTTACTACTAATTCACTATTATCAGTAAATATCATTATGGCAATGCATATATTAAGTATAATTTTACATTATAGTAAGTTTATACTATACTGGTATAATTTGGCCAAAGATACATGGAAAAATATATACTCTCTTTTTATAGGTGATAGATAATAGCCAGAGAATCACAGTAAGGAGCATCCATCTTATTCCCAAGGATTCAGAAGATATTACAGAAGATTCACAAGATAGAGATATTATATTACAGTTATCTATTCAGAAGATAGAGATATCTCTAAGCCTCGAGTGCTCACATAATAGCCCCCACATCCTACTATGTTCTTAATCAATGTAGTAACAAGACTTTTTGAACTGCTTTCTGTATCGAAAATAAGTCTAGTGAATATGTGACTTTAATGGTTTTTTTGGATTAAAATAAGTCTACACAGTACACAGGGTAAATACAATATTTCTTCATTTTGGCTGCAGTTTTGTCGATATATTATTATACTTGTACTGGCTATCTCATGATGAAGAGAAGCATTAAATAGTATATCTTTGAATGATAAACATAAAAATGTGTTTTTAATATTACTTAATAAAAGAGTTTCCTGGATAAAATCTGTTAAAAGAGTTCAGGAAAATTTATAAAATGCCTTTTGAGTGGCTACATGGAAGAGATTATTGCTATTTTCTTGTTAAAGTTGTAATCTGGGGCGCCTGTGTGACTCAGTTGATTAAGCGTCCAACTTCGGCTCAGGTCATGATCTCATGGTTCATGGGTTTGAGCCCTGTGTTGGGCTCTATGCTGATAGCTCAGAGCCTGGAGCCTGCTTCAGATCTGTGTCTCCCTCTTTCTCTGTCCCTCCCATGCTCATACTCTGTCTCGGTCTCTCAATAATAAATAAAAACATTAAAAAAATAAAAATAAAATTGTAAAGTTATAATCTGATTGCCAGAGTTAATGATACTGCTATGCACTTCTGTAACAACATAATTTAATATGCAACAGATTTTGGAGGAAGAAAAAATGTCTGTATATTCTGGGAGAAGTAGGATAATTGACCTTGGCTGTATTAATAGTTTTGTCTAATTTATTGTGAATGTTCTTTTTTTTTTTAAGTCAAATACAGTGTGAATTCTTATATTTTTTCTTTTCTCAAAGATAACCTTTGGAGGCATACCCTTCTCTGGGAAGCCAAGTTCCAGCAGTAGAAAGAACTTCAAAGGCTGCATGGAAAGCATCAATTACAATGGTATCAACATAACTGATCTTGCGAGAAGGAAGAAACTAGAGCCCTCAAATGTGGTAAGATTGCTCACTCCAAAATACTGATACATAGAAACATCAAAGTTTTGTTTTCTTTGGAGTATTAAACAGTGTCACTGCGTTTTTCATCATACTGATGTTTGGCTCAACAGTGTAAAAGTAACTTGAGAGTTACCTAAAAATGTGTAGATAGTGGATGTACTCTGAGACCAGTTCATGGTTTTTGCATTAGATCAGCCTGAAATACATGGTAAGTTTCTCTCAGACGGGGCACTGGATTTTGACGCCACGTTTCTGGATTCCCCACATCAGAGTGACAGGCAAACCTCAGCTGTGCTTTGTCCCTGCAAGTTAGCAGCCCTGAGGTTGGTGGCTTCCTGCCTCCAGATGTCTTATCATATGTGGCTTTCCATTTCTTGTTTATGATTTAATTCACTATCTTAAAAAGTGTTACATCCAGGAATATGATTGTATTCACGTCCATATTTCCAAAGACAGTTCATCCAGATCAGTAAATAAATATACACGTTGTGAAATCCTGAACATACTAAATAGCAGGCAAGGAAATAAGGATTGATTGCCACTGGGCAGTGAAGGCTGTGACACAGAGCCTAAAGGGATCTTCTTCCACCTGTGTCGTGAGTTGTTTCAAGATTTAACTATTTCAAGGAGGAGAGCAAAAATATAAGGGCACTCTAGCATACCTGCCTCCCCATGACACTGCTTAGTTAGCATCACTGCAAGATACCAGCTGAAAAATTCGGTACATGTCTCCTATGGCCCTGCAAGAGCAGGACTTAACTTCAGCCGACGCGTACTATTTGGGAGAGTCTGGGCTTGAGAGACCCAGAGAAACCTTTGAGAAACCTGACTTTGAGAAACCACTAACAGCAGATATCACGAATGCTTCCATCACGTTCCAAAAGAGCTCTGATGGTCTTTTTTGCCCTGCATTTGAGCCTAGGGTTTTTTTTTTTTACAAAATGATTGGACAAATACAAACTCTGTAATGAAAAACAGGAGTCCAGGTTGGCTATTAAAAGAAAAATGATTCAGGTACAAAATAATTAATGGAGAATTTTTCTTTAATAATTAGTTTTTCTTAAAAATAATAACATATACTGAGTAAAAAGTTGAACTTTGAAATGATCTCATCAAGCATATGACTATAGAGAAAAATAGTAATAGCTCCATGAATAGGCCGCAAGTGCTGTGCTAGGAATGTTACCTTTATGGTAATCTGAAAACAGGACTACAGGATGAGTAGAGGTGTTGTCGTACACGTTTTGTAGATGAAAAAAAGAAACCGAGATTTTTACCTAGAAAAATAACTTTCCAAAATGACTGAATGTGAGTGGATTCATAGTATATGACCTCTGATGTTGTAGTCTCCTTCTATGTTGTGTTATTTCTTACCTGGAACAGTATTAATATATATGCTTTTAAACCTTTGGACAAAATGGCACCAGGGTCCTGTTGTTTTCTCAGAATCATTGCCTAAGATAAAAAGGTACAGAAGCCAAATCATCAGAAAACCCTTTCTATTATCTGCACCGTTAGGAAGCAGTAATGTGTTATTTCTGCCCAAACCTCCCATTTTGTTCTGAGACACATTCATTAGGCACCCAAACTATAAAGGATTTTCCTATGAGAACTCATTCCCAGGGCAACTTTAACTGCTAAATATGTTGTATTTATAAATGCTGTTTTAACTCAAATAACAAAGATATGTTGTAAAGCATAAATTATCTATAATTATATTTGTTAAAATAGAATGAACAGACATGGAATAAACTTTTAAACAAAAATCTATGTATGTATTAAAATTTTAGGCAGAATAGAGACAAGTGGGATATTTTGTAAGCCACTCTTAAAAGATTATTTATGAAGGAAATCTGCTTTCAAAGATGTCAGATGCCGGTATTTCGGTGAAATTGACTCAACACTCCTCACCCCATCTTCATGCACAAACACGTTCCCTCATATTGGTTCGCATCCTGCTGGAGAGCCTGTAATCTGAAACAGCCCCTGGATGCTGAGGGAGGGAGAGACAGAAGAAGGAGGTAGACCACCTTCCACTGGTATGTGGCCAGTTTAATGAGCAAGGAAACTTATGGGCTTGGCTTAGGCATCTGGGAGATGAGTAGATCTCTGTACTGCCTGCCAAGTCAGAGAAGTTTACATAGAGATCTTAACTGGATTCAGTTATGGACGCAAGAGGACCTAACTGGGTTCACTCAAGTACCCAGGTCAGGTGGCCTCAACACCACATCTCTGTCTCAAGGCTCTATCTGTGGAGCAGCCTCTGGGGGTGGAGAAAGCAAGTAGCACAAACATTCCCAGAATGGGGGAGGACATGGGGAGCCTCTCATTGTCCCCGTCCTGCTCACGGGTCAACTGGCGGTCATGCCTTTGTGATGACCTCTTCAACACCTCATTACACTTTGACTCCAGAGTCAGCATCTTTACTCAGAAAGGACCTTTAATTTTGCAGGGAGACAGTCTCCACAACACAGGTATGTGGTCGGTTATACATCTCAATTATTAGGCAAAGGCAGTTCTTTTCATCAGTAAACATAAGCATTTAAAAATAATCATCTGTGAAGCTAAAGTGCAAATTAAATTTGAATATTAATTTAGAGGGACAGCCTGCCTTAGATGTAATGGTTAATGTGCTGAAATGGAAGAACCATCCATCTAAACATAGATACCATGTTCTTGTGTTGTTGTAAAATAAATAAATAATTGAAGGACCAGATGAAGATGTTATCAAATTATATTCCTCAGAATATTAGGGTGGATGGGGCGCCTGGGTGGCTCAGTCGGTTAAGCGCCCGACTTTCGCTGAGGTCATGATCTTGCGGTTCGTGGGTTCAAGCCCCGCGTCGGGCTCTGTACTGACTGCCAGCTCGGAGCCTGGAGCCTGTTTCAGTCTGTGACTCCCTCTCTCTCTGACCCTCCCCTGTTCACACTGTCTCTCTCTCTCCTAGAAATAAATAAATAAATAAATAAATAAATAAATAAATAAATAAATAAATAAATAAAAGAATATTAGGGTGGGATAAAAGAAGTTGGAAGCAAACATAGATTTTTAGACCTTTAATGGGAAGGCAGTTACACACTCGATATAACATGTAGTGTATCTGAATGGCAAATCAAGGTTACACACTCAATAGACCATTTAGTGAATCTGAAGGGCAAATCAAATTTCTTTGTACAAAATCGAGGGAGTATGAGGGGAAAGGAGTAGGCTTTAATTATCCCAAGTTTGTTTTCAGTTTGTACATTCATACCACTATTTTCAGAAGCATTAATTCCATATATATGCGCATTTAATATAACAAAATAATATAACAAAATAATCTGAAATAATCAGTTATGCTGATGCTGCATAGTTAATATTAATTCATGCATGTTAAGTATAAGGATAAGAACCAAGAAGACTTGCCCCATAATGTCAGCTGATAAAGTGTCAGTGGCCATAGTTCCCGCCCATCTGGCAGTGTGGGAAGAAACAATTGACACAGCCCGGCCAGGAGATGGCCGTGGCCTGGCCACCCGGGAGGAGACACCATTGGTCCTGGGAGAGCAGAGCAGCGCTTCACATAGCCCTGCGCGGTCTGCACTCCTGCCCACAGCTTGGGGTGCGTCCCCCCCACTCCCTCCGGTTGTCAGTCTGTCGGGTCCATGGAGGTGGTTCTTGTTGGGTTCTTGGGTCCTGGTGTTGCCTGCGGCTGCTGGTGAGAACACACTGTGGGTAGCGATGGCCCGGGGCCCAGTGCCCAGTCCCCGCCAAGCTGCAGCTCGGCACCGGCTCGACTTTGACCTCTGCAGAGCTGTCGCTTAGCCTGCCGTCGGACAGGGACATGTCTTGCTTATTTTAATCCTGCGTTTGTGTCAAAGCACATCCTTCTGTTTTACAGGGAAATCTGAGTTTCTCGTGTGTGGAGCCCTACACGGTGCCCGTCTTCTTCAACGCAACCAGTTACCTGGAGGTGCCAGGCCGCCTGCACCAGGACCTGTTTTCGGTCAGTTTCCAGTTCAGGACATGGAACCCAAATGGCCTCCTGCTTTTCAGTCAGTTTGCGGATAATTTGGGCACCGTGGAGATCGACCTGACCGAAAGCAAAGTCGCCGTTCACATCAACGTCACACAGACCAAGATGAGCCAGATAGACATCTCATCAGGTTAGTAAGAGCTACTGGCGGCCACCCCCAAGAGGGCTGCCGTGATTTCTCCAGTCAGCGACGCTTCTCTTCTGTCGTTTAGGTGTTGCTGCCTGGTGCTTCTGTTCTGATCCAGGCTCTTGAGGGTCTTAGGTGGCTGCAGGGGCCCCGGGGCACTTGCTGGGAGGTTGGGGGCTGGGCAAGGAGGAGGGTTGGTGAGACTGTGTCAACACCAAAATCTTCTATTGCTTCTAAATGCTAGGCCACGTTAATAGGGAGATGGATAGTCGTCCGAGTATTTTGTGTTTATAGACCAAGAATGTCTGTTTTGCTAACAGAAGAGTAGCTGGTAGTTGTTGACTTGATGGACAGTCAGATACTTTTTACTGTTAGTAACAAGTGCATATTAGTTATGATGTTAAAGTTATATTCAACTGCTTGAAGCAAAACCTCAAAGTCGTGGCACCATATGTATGTAATATTTCAGGAAAACAGCTACAACATGGGGGGAGTACAGAGAGGAATAATGAGATGTATGTATCAACTGAGGGACGACTGTCTTGGCTTAGGGCAATTTTTAAACTTGACCTCACAATGGTATGATGCACTGAGGCTGGTGTCATATTGTTGTTAACTGAACAAACTTAGCAACCTTGGGATAATCTTTGACTAATGGGATACCAAGAAAGCTAGGATCACAAAGTGAGATGTTATAACAGAAAAATTAGTCATGATAGAAAACTGATAGTATGACTTTTCATCAAATTTCTCTAGATGTTCCTTCCTATAGTGCTTTTAATTTTTTTTAATTTGTAAAGGACTACTTAGAAAACAGGAATAACTAACATTGACAGAACACATTGTACAGATATATCAAATACTGCGAAAGCAAGTTCATGGCAAAATGCTCAAATGCATGACCACTGACTCTGATTTCTAAATATTCCGTGTTCACTTGTGACACCATATGTATACACCTGACATGGTTTCTAACGCATCATATTATTTATGTCCATCTCGTTTTCCTGTGGGCTGTCGGGTCTTGAAGGGAAGAAGCAAGGTCTCTTCTATTCTAACCTGTAGACCAGCACCTGTTACATTAGAGGTTCTCTGGGAATGTTTGTGGAGTAAACACTGTGGCCCTTTGAGCCACTGTTCACTAACAGAGTATCTCCTGCTGAAGGGTATGCGTCTTTTCATAAAATACGCTTTGTGTTTCTGTAGGGCACGGTGGATAGACTGTTACTGAGAAGGATTCAAAGAAGATATAGGGACCATTATGTCAGAGATGTAACACATTATTGGAATCAAAAGCTATTGTGGAATGCCTGAATGTTTACTTTTTCTGTTTTCACTATGTTAGTTTTGCTTTCCACTGAATATTCAGTGTCTGATTGATTGATCAGCCATATTTTATCACTACTTCCCAGTATAGACTTACCTGGGGAGATTTAGAGCAAATACAAAATATCTAGAGATTCCAGAATAGCACATAAAACACATACACATAGAAATATCTACCGTACTGGGAAAACTCCCCATTAGATTTTATTATGATTAATGATTTGTTTCTAATGACTAAATACATGAAAATGTAAGGATGAAGTCCTCCCTTTAGCATTCTCTGAACAAACCCAAATTCCTGGTGGTTTTCCATGTAACATGAACCATTATAATAGAAATGATAGGATCTTAAATATATAGATCAGTAAACATTTCCTAATTTAATCTGATCTAATTTAGGACTCTCAGGTACTTTCATCTAATTTAAACTGTATTTATGAAAAAAACAAAAGGAAAAAATAAGAAAGGTATCCAATATGCAACCACTAATTTACCTTAATAGATTTGCATAAATATTATTACATTGGACTTCAGAATTTTTGCTAATTTAGTGAAGAATCTGTGCAAAATAAGAGAAACTGATGGGAAATTTAAACATTTCTATAACCTTGCTTTTATATATTCCAAGGAAATAACTTACTGTTTCAAATATTTGTTTCCTCTACACATAGTGGAAATCAAGGTCACATCAGTTATTACTGCTCAAGCTTTAGAAAGATTAGTAAGTAAATATAGATGCACATACATTTTTTAAAAGTTATGTCTATCCTCATTTAAACTGTTTATTAAAAAATAAAGGAAAGAAAGAAGAGATTCAGTATATGACTACATTCATCTATCCTACAAATACATATGGAGTTCACAGAACGCAATTTTCAACTGTATTTAAAGCATTTTATCAAACTCAGTTAAATGTATGAGTAACTTAGTGCAAATAGCAACAATGAGAAAATAATTTAGAAAGATAAATTAATCCCAGAGCACTACTGTTTGCTTTAACAAAGGGAAATCATCTATATTATATATACCCTATTCTTATCAGCAGTATGAACACTGATGAATGTCAGTCTTTTTTTACTGTATTATAAGAGCTTGGTTGTAGAGGTGCCTGAGTGGCTCAGTCAGTTAAGTGTCTGACTCTTGGTTTTGGCTCAGGTTAAGATCTTTCTCATGGTTCATGAAATCGATCCCTGTGTCTAGCTCTGCTTTGATAGTATGGAGATTACTTGGGATTCTCTGTCACTCCCCCCCATCAAAATAAATAAATAAACTTAAAAATACCTTGGTTGTAAAAATGTAGAAGATATGGACAATTTACAAGTGGAAAGTAGTCACTGGTAACATTACTGTGCGCGCGCACACACACACACACACACACACACACAACACTTCTAGCATAGTACATTGAGAAGTCATTATAGAGACATTCAAGTGTTGTTTGTTAATAGAAACTTGTAACATGGTTTTATTTTTAGTTAATAAGTTCTCTGGCCCAAGATGAAAGTAATTCAAATTGTTCAAAAGCCTTTTAATTCTATCTTGGACAACATTGTTCTTTGGTGATGAATTCAAACTAATCCTATAAGTTAGAGAGTATTCAACATATTTTTCACCCATTCCTTGTATTCTTCCCTCAATTTTATGAGTAATTTCAGGTCTCATTAGTTTTGACAATGGGTTCAACTTGTAAAATTCACTTAAACTCCGAGTTACCTTTACTTTGCAGAGTGGGTTATCTTTCTGTGAAAATGTTTTCCAAATTGCAACATCATCAATTTTTATAAAACATTCTACTATATTTATTTCTATTTAGAACCCTAATTAGTGAGTGGTAAATACAGATTTATCCATTTCCTTTAACTAAGAGTAGGTAATGAAAGGGGGTAAGTGCAAAAAGGATCAGATGGATGACGTATGTTCACCGGAGCCTCCCATTTGTTTTAAATTTCATGACAGAAACCTGGAGAAAGTAGACCTAGAACTGTGTTTTTAAATGATTTGGAGTTTTTAAAAATTGTTTTCCAAACTTTTTTGAGATAGGATCCACAAAGTTAAATTGTATATGTTTATACATTGTCCAGGTTGTGCAGTGTGATTTTTAAGGTGTGTGGTAAATTACATTGTGAAATAATTACAACACAATATACACTGTGAAATAATTACAACAATCAAATTAATTGACATATCTGTCACCTCACACTTTGTGTGTGTGTGTGCGCGCGCGTGTGTGTGTGAGCGTGTGCGCGCATGTTCACATGCATGGTGAGAATACTTATGATCTATTCTTTTAGCACATTTCAAGTATACAGTATAGTATTAACTGTAATCACCTGCTGCACATTAGATTCCCTGGAACTTTTCCATATCATAACTGAAAGTTTGTATCTTTTGACTAACATCTTTCCATTTTCCCTACCCTCCAGCTACTGGCAACTACCATTCTACTCTCTGGTTCTATTGACTTCTACTCCTTTAGATTCCTCATAAAAGTGAGATACAATATTTGCCTTTCTGCGTCTGGCTTCTCTCAGTCGGCATAACATCTTCCAGATTTAAATGATTGTGTTAAGAACACAGTAAGAAAACATTTTATATTAAATTCCTACTGAAACAGAGTTTCACGAAATAAAACTTACTTTGCTACTTTAGATGCACTTTTTTTTTTTTTTTTTAGTTTATTTATTGAGAGAGAGCACATGTGTGCACATGTGTTCGGGACGGGCAGACAGAGAGAGAGAGAGAGAGAGAGAATCGCAAGGAGGTTCTGGGATCCTACGATCTGTGAAATATGATCTGAGCTGAAATCAAGAGTCAGATGCTTAGCCAACTGAGCCCCTCAGGTTTCCCTAGATGCACTCTTATAATTTTGATGTTTTTGTCCTTTTTTTCATTAAAATTTTCATGACCCACCAAATGATTTTATGACCTAAAAACAAGTGACCTACATTTTGGAAAACATTGACCTATAGATATGTCTTCTCATATGAAGAATTAGAATTTTTTGAAGTTCTAGCTGCTTGGGGATATTTACTGCATCATTACATTTTGGAAAATTCAATGTATCTTCCAGGAACAACGTTGTGATATTATAACAGTAGTAAAAAAGTATTCATGTGTATCACTGTCGGATGTATAGTCAAATACACGCATACACACACACACACACACACACACACACACACACACACACTACCTACTATTTGAGATAATGTTTTTATTGCAAAATTCCTCAGTTTTATGCCACTAGATTATGCACAGATGTTTACAATAATACTCTAAAGTTGTGGTCTAACCATATTAATAAGGTCATAAAACGTGTGTTCAGTATTTATATAGTGGAAGGGAAGTGATTTCTATTAGTGACCTTTCTTACCTATTGAAAAAAGAAATCAGTTTCTATTCATGTAAATAAACCTTTTAGAAAAGTCATTCAGAAATGCGTTGCTTCTAAAGCAACTGTTTTCTAGCTGGAGTATTAAAACCTCCTTGTTGTGTTTACATAGATATTGCTTCACTTTCAGAATGACTTTTCGGCATCCGCAGTGCTTCAGAAACCTCCATTCAGCAAAGATCATCTTTGTTTGTATTTCCGTCTCCAAAGAAAATCTTTCTGAGGCCTTGTTTTATTTTTGTTTTATTACAGTGTCCTTTGTAAACCTTTGAGTTGCACTTGGGTGTGTTAAGGGAAGGTGTCTTCATCCAGTGAGGCTACTGTAACAAAGCACAGTAGAGTGGGTGACTGAAACAACAGACATTTATTCCATAGAGTTCTGGAGGCCGGAAGCCCACTGTCAGGGTGCCGGCATAGTTGAATTCTGGTGAAAGCCCTCTTCCACGTTGCAGAAGGCGTCTTTCTTGCTGTGTCCTCACAAGTGGAAGGGGCTGTGGAGTCTCTTTCGTAAGACCACGACCCCATTCATGAGCATTCCACTGTCATGACACCAGCACTTTCCAAAGGCCCCACCTGCTTATACTATCACACTGGGCATTGGAATGTTGATGTATGTATTTGTGGTGGGGAGACACAAACATTTGGATCACAGCAGAAGGAGCGGATGTTTTCTTGGATACATGTAGCTGTGGAACTTGTTGGCAAATACGGGCAAGTTTCCAGTTCATGGCTGGCAGCTCTGTCTCCCCGTGTTTCCTTCTGGCACTCTCTGTCCTGAGCAATTAGAATCTCTCTTCTCTTGATTTTATGAACATTTGAAAATGTAGTTACTACATTAATTCTGGAAAGAAATCAGTTCATACCAGTTTACAAAGTTCAGTGATAACTTGCATCATGATGTTTCTTTTCCATCACATAAGAACAAAATATGGTTTAGTTTGCAATACTATTTTTATGTTTTGTTTAATGAGGAATGATTTTCATCTCTATTATTTCCGCTGCAGATATTATTTCAAAATTTCTTAAAATCAAGTTTTGTAACTCAAAAATTATTTTTAGGCATACTTTACAGACTTCAAAATGACTCTTTTACAATGTCTTATAGCAAACTGTTTGGAGATATATTTAATAGTATATATTACATTCCTTAAGTAAAGTTAAAACCGTAATTACTAGAAATCTTAAAAATGTCACCCCACCTTGACTGTTAAATTTGCATCATTCTGATTCTAAAGAAATAAGTACACATTTTTATCATAACATATATAAAATAATAACAAAGCACATTTAATATTTTTAAGCAAATGATTTTAAAGATTGCATCTTCATATGGAATATTATGATGTCATTAAAAATCATGTTTCTCAAAATTTAATACCATTGGAAGGTATAATATAGGGAATAAAAATGTTTACAAAAAATTATATAGAATATGGTCTCTATTATTGTTATAAACATGAATAGATAGCTATTCAAAAACACCTCAAAATGAAATAAAATATGAATAGTACTAATAGTAATGATCTCTAGTTAATGGGTTATTGGTCCATTACTAACATCTTTTTTTCATTACTGACATCTTAATACATTTTTTATAATATCCAAATTTTCTTCAATAAATGTCAGTTACTGTTAAAGCAAAGCAAAACAAGACAGAAAGAAATACTATAAATTAATTGAGGATAAAATGATATTCTTAAAAAATTATAATGGTTACACAACATTATAAATGGAAATTACACAGAGTAAGTTATATGAATTCAAAAATTCTAGTTTCTCTCAATTAGAAGCATATATAAGGTCAGTTTTCAAAAAAGTTTGTCCCTAAACAGTGATCTTCAGCTTAATTTCCTTAGTGGCATTTATGTAACAAATGGAGCACTTTATATTTGGATGCAGACATTTGGAGGTTGGGTATAGGAGCTTTAATTTGAAAATATACATAACTAATCTTGAGCAAATGCCAGATTTGCTATGTAATTCTAAATCTTTTAATTTTTTTCCAGGATGGATGGATGGACGGACGGACGGACGGATGGACGGACAGATGGATGGATAGATGGATAAATGGCTGAATTGATATATAAAAGTGTTTGTCCTTAAAACTGTTGCCACCTATCAGGGAAAAGCAGATTTTACTTTTCTGTCTTAATGGTGAATCAATGGATGCAAATCTCTTTGTTTCCAAATCAGTTGCAGATACCTCTACAAAAATGGTAGCTAAATATTCATTTTTAGAGTTCCTTCCTTTCTGTTGGTCCTCTAGATTGCTGAGATGTTCAAGAAAAACTCAGAAATCCATCATTTTAAGATGCTAAGGACAAAGCATGGCTCTGGATTCTTAGAGAAAGTGGAACCTAAGGAAGGTTGGTTCCTAGAGCGCAGTACTCACCTTAATTAGGAATCTAGATTTGTGCCTGGCCAGCCTGTCTCCTCTTGTTTAGTAAAAGACAAAAGTGAGAGGGATGTAGACTTATAGATAAAGAGATATTAAATATAGATAACCTTGGACAAATATACAACCCAGGGTGCTGATGCTTTTCCTCCAAATTCACACATAGACTTGTTGTGAGAGCCACGTGGTACCAAGCAAAATGCATCTGAGTGAATAGCATCTTGCTCCTGGGAAGCTTCACCTAGCTGACTTTTTATTATATTTCAATTCCCAACATGGCTGTACTATCATCAAACAAGCTGTGTGGAAATCTACCTTTAATTATACTTCAGTGCATGCTGATGCATTTTCACATCAATAGAAGTATTATATTCCAACATGAAAGGAGAAAGAGGCTGGGGGGAAAGTTTTGTGATATTAGGTATTGACTTATTCTTTAGGAAGCAAAGGGGACATTTTAATTTATAATCACACTCCAGGATACCATACCTACTCTAGTTTCTACAGTGTTTCTGGGCCTTTTAAAATATTCTGTGCCTTTTTCAGGGAAGATGAATAAAAC
The DNA here is from genome assembly GCA_017311185.1 of Proteles cristata cristata. Classification (NCBI taxonomy): domain Eukaryota; kingdom Metazoa; phylum Chordata; class Mammalia; order Carnivora; family Hyaenidae; genus Proteles; species Proteles cristata. Next base: position 300,997 of record JAESUZ010004124.1, on the reverse strand, counting down.
ATGATGGTATATATGTGTGTATAATAATTTTAAAAAATTTGAAGAAGGGGATAAAACTTAGTAAACTTGGGTGGATAAAATGGACATAAAAACTCCCGATAGGGACCAGGTCATGTTTTAAAAGCTTCAGTTTACCGTACAAATAAACTCATCAAATGGGGGGAAAAAATCAGACATTACTTCTACACACTATAAGAATACAAATGAATTATTCAAGACCAGCAGAGAATACAGCTCAGGAACCCCAAACTTAATATATGGATATAGTTGAAGATGTTTCCAAAACCAGAGGAGAGAGGGCACGGGAACAGATTAGCTTTGCTGAGAGGCGCTTTTTTTCTTTGCCTTTCCTCTAAGTTTAAGAGTTGAAACTTCCTTGGTAGGTAAGTAGTTGGTACATTTAAGTAATATGGATTTATATGGTAAAGAGATAATAAACCAGCTGATAATAAGCCAGGGTTCTCCAAAGAACCACAGCTGATAGGATGTTGAAAGAGAAAGAGATTTATTAGAAGGAATGGGGTCACACAGTTATGGAGGGTGAGAGGTCCCAAGCTCTGGAGACCCAAGAAGCCTGTGGTGGTGTTCCCCTGCCTGTCCAGAAGCCTGAGAACTGAGGGAGCCTGTGGTATAAGATCCAGTCTGAAAGCCAGTTCAAGACTCGAGGCAGATAGGCTCAGGACTGAAGAGCTGACATTTCAGTCCTAGTCTGAAGACCAGTGTCCAGGCCTGAAGACGTTCAACAAGAGGAGACTCTTCCTCATTCCACCTGTTTATACTATTCAGGCCTTCAGTGGATTGGTTGAGTCCCCCACCCCCCTGAAGGAATCTGGATTCAGATGGTAATCTTATCCAGAAGCACCTTCACAGACATACCTAGAACAATGGTTAACCAAACATCTGGACACTCTGGCTCAGTCACATTGATACATAAAATTGAGATACTTAGATATTAACACATCAAATTTATATATTTTTCCATGAGTGTATCATTTTGTCTTGAATAGTTACATGGTGTTGGCAGATTAGTTACCTTGACAATCAGCAAGGACACAAAGCAAAATTATTGGATTAAAACCACCCCTCCAACCCTCCCCACACCCTTCATCAACTTCATGAGGATGCTTGCCTGGGGGAATTAACCAGAAAATTGAGACTATGAGATAGTACTACTGACCCTTATCTACCTTTTCTCCCTTTTATGACTTTTAAGCAACTTGAGCCATTCCACACATAAACAATATAGGCTATGGAGACATCAGTGCTTTGTTACAATTAGTTGTGCAAATGATCCTTTTTGAAACAGGGACCTCTACCAGATTCTGGTAAAGCTACTAGGGACTTCTTAAATTGACTGTAGAAGAGTCTAAAAAATTACTCCTCTGGTTGGCATCTGATATGTTTCCCACATATATTTCTTAGTCACTTCCCTTTATTCAGAAAAGTTCAAGAAAATGTTGGGGCTGTCACACAATACTACTCAGAAAGTACCTGGAGCACCTGGGTGGCTTAGTCAGTTAAGCATCCTACTTTCGCTGAGGTCATGATCTCACGGTTCCTGGGTTCGAGCCCCGCGTTGGGCTCTGTGCTGACTACCAGCTCAGAGCCTGGAGCCTGTTTCAGTCTGTGACTCCCTCTCTCTCTGACCCTCCCCTGCTCACGCTGTCTCTCTCTCTCTCTCTCTCTCTCTCTCTCTCTCTCTCTCTCCTAGAGAAAGAAAGAAAGAAAGAAAGAAAGAAAGAAAGAAAGAAAGAAAGAAAGAAAGAAAGAAAGAAAGAACTTGCTTTTGATAATATTGTATGAGAAAATAATTATATGGACCAAGCTCTAATCATAACTCAGTTTTATGATTTATTCTGGCACATTTCCCTGGAGGGCTGTATAACCCCAGCACAGACCCTCCTTCTGATAACTGAATGCCTAGTTAGTGGAATCCTTTTTTCCCAGCCACTGCTTATTTCATCTTACTCTCTATCGTCTACCCTGACAAGTACACTTTGGCTTAGATCTTTGCTATAGCACTTGTTAACATCTGTTTTCTGAAAGATGCTAATAACCTGCCTAGTGTGTCCAGTCTTCTGATCTTTCCACTCTTTCATCTTCCTGGGATCCTTCTAGAGACTGGATTCCTGTTGCTGAAGCTCTGTCCAGAGGCTGGGATTTTGCTACCCCTGGATATATCACCCTGCTGCCAGCTCCCTGCCTAGATGTTAGAGTACTGCTCACTCTGATTTCCTAGCAATCTTCCCCTCCCCTCATTCCAACTTCCTGCTATTTTATCTTTAAACCTGACATTATTGACTTGAGTCTAGGCTGCAACCTCCTATTGCCTAAAAGTATTTTCTGCCCCTTTGGGCACAAGTTTTAAACTCCCAACCTGAAATGTCCCTGGCCATCCTGTGCAGATCTGCACCAGATCTCAGCCTCCCTCTTTCTTCTCAGTCATCAAATTTCTGTTGCTTTTTGGGATACAGATACAACATACAGTTTATTTGGGGGTGGGGGTGAACTACAAGCAGAGAAGTAATAAAGTGCACCCAATCCCCCAAGTTCTTATTTCTACCTGGGCATAGATGGTCAGCTAACACAATTGCCAAGGTTCCAGTAGAGCAGAGACTGTATTTTTAATGCTTTACAGCATTATGGGAAGCTACCTTGTTAGGAGAGGGAGGCCCTGGAGCTGTTGTTAAGTCTTGCACTGACTCAGATCTGCTGATGTAGCCCTCTGCTAGGGAGCTAAAGGTTGGAGGAAATGATACTCCAGGGCCGTCCAGAGACTGTGATGATAGCCAACAGCTCCTGAATACCTAAACACAAATCCTTTACATTCATTGTCTTGCTTATTGCCCCAATGAACTTGAGAGTTAAATGCTGTTTTGTAACCACCTTTCTCACTCATTTATATCAGTGATAAAATCCTTCTCTTAGGGGCCTGATGTCAAACCTTGAGGAAAATCAAATTTTTACCTCCATCTGTGTCCAGCACATGTTATGATTTGGCAAGTACTGCCAGTTCTTTCAAAGTATCTCATCTGTCCATCCACCATCTCCGTATCCTAGTTCAAAAAATTCCGTTGCTTGAAACCATAATCAAGGCCATCTATCGTCATAGCCAAAAAGAGTATTTCTTTTCAGTCATTCCCCTATTTATGTGGTAAATACATTGTTAAAACCATGGACAATGGAGCCAGACTGCCCACTAGACTAACATTGATTAAGGTCTTCCTCTGTTCCGGTCACTGTTTAAATAAAGTTAATGCGTATAAATATACCAAGTCATTGAATTCAGAACTCCTTGGGATGAAGATCTCCATTATCTGTGTTGTATAGATGAAGAAACCAAGGCAGAGGGATAGTAATTTGCCCAGACTCTTCTAGTTCGTGAATAGCGAGTTCAAAAGGAGTCTAGAAGATTTGAGTCTAAAATCAGTCTACATTTATTCTTGGCTGCTCTACTTCATTGCCCTCTCATATTCTTTGAACATGCCTTTCATTCGTCCATGATTGGGTATTGTTCAACATGACACACATGAAATATTTATTGAAGGTAGCACCTACACCAATGACACTTTGATCATGTCTCATTAGGATTATCCTATGATACTTTTAAATAATCTCCCTTATTGTTTCTTATTTTTTTCTCTCACATTATCCAAGTTTTCATTTCTAAAGTGCAAGGAAAATACTTTATTTCCCATTACTTAAAAGACGAGTCTTCTTTTCTTAGCGTGCCATACAAAAGTTCATACACACTGAGCCCAACTGGGAGATTTGGCCTCATTTTTCCTGCTTTATACCACGTACTCCCAGTACTTTTCACTATCTGCCAGGAATTCCTTCCTCTGTGTGCCATTTTGGCAAAATTCTGTTCATCCTTCAAGATCTAGTTGGTATTATTTATTATCAGTTTAGTACCATTTCCTTTCTCAAACCCCAGGAAACAATCCGTCATCTTCTGGTATAGCACCTCATATCTTGAATAATAGTTGTTTTTCTTCATTCCATCTTAAATTACAAACTCCTCCCCTCTCCTGTCTCGTGCATCTCTGTACCTGCTGGCACTCGCCACAATACTTGTCAGGAAGGAGAGGATCAGTATTTCCATCTTTGACTTTTGCGTTGGATCCACACTTAGATACCCACAGAGTCTTGTTTTTCTCTCTGTCTCCTGCCTCTCTAATAATGTCTACTCCACATTCCCTTCTGATTAAAATTCCAAAGTGACTGCTTCTAAAGTGTCATACTCCCATGGAAAAGTCTTCCACGAAGCCCTAAGTTTTTAAGATTAAGTCCTGTGTGTTGTCCATAAAAGTCCTGAATACTTATCCCATGGTGATCTCAAATCTTTTTAAAATTTTAAGTCATTTTGATTGTTTTCACCTGTTTGACACTGTTTATTACATGGTTCAGATATGCAGTTGCTCTGGTTGAAAATGCTTGAATCTCCTGAAGCTTTCTGAGGGCATTAATCATCTTCTGCCTGTCTCCTCCTGAGCCTAGCACAGTAGCTTATATGTGGCATGGTTTCAGATCTCCAGTTGATTGATTTTTTTTAATAAACCGATATCAAGATGTTATAAGCTGTAACTTTATAATTCTGTTGTCTTCATCAATTCCTATGAACCCAGCTCCTCGCAAAACGAGGGTGCAAGTATCTCAGAGGAAATAATTGCTTAACTGTAGGAGGTTAATATGTGTGAAATTGATCTGTACCTGAATTTTGATGTGATATTTTTATGGAAAGAAGTGTTGTTTTTTAAGGTATTGAAGCCTACAGCTGTACTGGGTAAACTATTATATGAATAAAATAAAAGCATATATACATTTGCTGAAAAATGCATTCTGAGGAGCATGACATGAAGTAAAACCTTGAAATTAGTCATATTCCCTTTGTATTTATTTTTTCTCACAGAATATAAAAAAGAAATGTGTGTGATTAAAATTAATGTAGCTTTATTTTTCTTCTTCAGGCTGGGAATGCATTTGACTTGATAACTCCAGGGGAAATAAGAGAATCAAAGTTTTTAGTACCTTCTTCTTAAGGCCCCTGATCTACAGTCATTTCTATAGTTGCCTAAAACAGACTTTCCAACTGTTGTTGGGGCCTAGTCTGACTGACTTTGTCAAGGGAAAAGGTATCTTAGATGATCGAATCATGTTGGCTCTGACTTCTTTTATTTGGTAACTCCAGGCAGTACCCCTTTCTCCATTAGATAACTGAACAATAAAACATAAACTTCAGAGTAACTTCATGGGAGACAGTGCGCACGGACACAGAGGAATAAATGATGGGTCCACCACCCTTCTGCCTCAAGCCCAGGGCAGGCCCCTGTTGATCCTCACGTGAAACGAGACAGTGCATATTTACTGCACATTGAGCATACTTTATTCGGCCATGACGGGAAGCATAGAGCTCTTAGATCCTCTCCTTTCCCTGTATATTTTATAATGCAGCGCCGTACAGGAAACTGAAATCCGGGTCACTCAGGTGATCCGTTAGCAGGTGAGTTTTAACCTTTTCCAACCACAGAGCCATGCATTCTCTTTCATGCAAGGTAATCAGCACCATAGGCATACATAGCAAATGGTTTGTTCATAAGAAGTATGATGAGGGGTATAAAACCCTTGATAGTCTCTGTAAGAAATATTTCCCATAGGAAATGGAAAGAAAAAGAGAGTGCTGTATATCTTTACATATTGTTTGACTGCCTGGAGTGGTTTGTAATACACAGTGCAGTTTATCATAAAATAAGATGCCCAGCCAATGGGCATCAGTATTGAAAAAAAAATCGAGTGTGGGTTCTGTTACTGTGAATGAGTGCATTTCTGGCAGTGGATGCAGTGGGTAGGTGTTGTGTCTATGCGTGTAGATGTGTATGCACACTAATAAAAAAAAAAAACCTGACATCTGTAATGAAGTAAAAACCTTATAATTCAATAATTCTGTTTTTAATTGAACACTATAATGTGTCCATTTGCCATATTTTAGTGATTTAGAATAGGAAAGGTTTAATCAGTAAGATGATCTGACATTAAACAGAATTACAGCTCAGCCTGAGCTTTAGTAAGGTGCATGGTTTCTTCTCAAATGTTTCAGCATTTGCTAGTAAGCAGTTCCTAGCTTTTCTGTTTCCCTTTTCTCCCCTCTTCATAAAACCATGGATATTAATACAGGGAAGTGGTGGGGAGAAGAAATCTTGAGGGATAGGTCCTTTAGAACACTGGCTTTCAACTGGGGGTGATTTTGATCTCTGCTAGGAGATATTTGGCAACATCTAGAGACATTTTTGGTTGTCACAAATTGTGTGTGTGTGTGCGTGTGTGTGTGTGTGTGTGTGTGAGAGAGAGAGAGAGAGAGAGAGAGAGAGAGAGAGAGAGAGAGAGAGAGAGAGAGAAATTCACTGGTATCTGGAGGATGCCATCTAGAGGATGAATGAAAGGACAAAGATGATGCTAAATACCCCACAAAGTACAGGATGACCCCGCTGTCTCCCAAACAGGGGCATTTTGCCCTGATTCCGATGGTACTTTTGGTATATTTAGAGTCTTTTTTTTTTCCTTTATTATTTTGCTCTATGCTATTATGAGCTGCCTTCTTCTCTTTCTCTTCCATAGTGTGTGTGTGTGTGTGTGTGTGTGTGTGTGTGTGTGTGTGTGTGTGTGTGTGTGTGTGTGTGTGTACAATGAGCTATATACTTTGAAAAGTCCCAGACTCCTCCCTTCCATTTTGTTTTCTTTGGGAAATGTTTATACTTCAAACAAGGAAGATATCTAGCTGACCTTTCTCTGTAGTCAGAACACCTCATACAGTGAGACTGCTGTCCTGGTGAGCACTCTTCACTATTGTAAACCACGTTTATTATTATTTTTTCTCTTTTTTATATAAACTCTAAATCTGTTTTTCTAAATATATGGACTCTCCTGTACCTGTCTTCACTCTAACTTGTTCCTGCCATTTTTATCAGTAATGGGCACAAACACAAATTATGTGGGTGGGTGTGAGTTCAGCATCAGGCCAATAAGAGTTATCTAAATAGAATTATCAATGGTTAATATTAGACTCAAGTGTCACAGAAATTTAATTATATTAATGGCAAGAAACAAAGAGTCATATAGCACAAAACAGGCCTAACTGAATTTTTTTAGTTTTCAAAGTGTGTGTGTGTGTGTGTGTGTGTGTGTGTGAGAGAGAGAGAGAGAGAGAGAGAGAGAGAGAGAAAGAAATTCACTGGTATCTGGAGGATGCCATCTAGAGGATGAATGGTCCTTACAGACCTAAGGTCCTCACAGACCTAAGTTGAGAGACGGGAGATCTAGCTGAAGACACGATACAGCGAGCCGGGGAGAGCACAGAACAGCTTACCCCTCAGCAGTTCAGCTGCTCCTGTGTAAAGGGGTAGCTAGGACTGTCTAGCATGTTCTCTGAGAAGCCCCTCTAGAAGCTGCTCCTCCCCGGCACGGGCCACTCCCTGCCGCCACTAGCCCGGGTCGGCCTCTTCCCGCCTTAAGACTAATGATGGTGGAGATGCCGCCCCTTTCCCACTGATGATGAGCAGAAGAGGCCAGGCTTCCCTTTACCAACCACACATTATTTCCCTGGTCTTTGCTCTCTGCAAGAAATTCACACACCACTTTGTGAGAATCATAAAATAGACAAATTATAGTGTAAGAGGGGAAAAGTCACAGTCTTCCGTATAACGCCCACATCTGTGCAATTTCAGTCGCCCCTGCAGATTGCGCACACACACCCTCACGGATTCTCAGACAGCCCTTCCCTTCCTGGACCATCCATCCTTGCCTGTCGGGTGCCTAGTGTGCGTTAAGCACTGACAGTAATGTCCTCATTGTACCAATACTGTAATGATAAATGAGGGATATTAAATAAATATATATTTATAGATGATAATAGAAACTATAAAGGAAACGAGTAAAACTATATGGTAGAAAGTAGAGGGTATTAAAATTACAGTCAGACATAAAAGATAAAGAAGGATCAAGCGAGGATAGAAAAAAACCTAAATGACAAGTTCTGCAGTTTGAAAGCACTTGTCAACTCAATAGATGTTAAGAAAGACACAGAGTTTGGAGACATAGGTAGAAGCTAGACCACATGGGGAGTAATAAGCTATGGCAGAAAGTTAGAACTGAAGCTTATTGAAGGATTCCTTCCTAGGGAGTACTCTGATCTGATTCTTAAATGGTATCTCTGGCTACTATGTAGATAATAGACTAGCTAGAATTGATTACTGATTATAGAGGAGGATTACAGACAGGCAGCACTGGAGAAAAGGAGACAAGGTAGACTCTACCATCTAATCCAGGTGGAAGACACTGGTCCTTTTAACTAAGATGGCAGCAGTGTTGATGGAGAGAAGTTACAGGATTTGAGAAATATCTCAGTGGTAGAATCCTCACAATAGATTTTGTGTGAAGTGTGAAATCTAGTAATCAAGACCGATTTGCAGGTTCCTGACCTGATTACCTGGATTGATAGTAGTCCCTTTGGTCAATGTGAAAAAATAGGGGAAGAAGAGTTTGGAGAGAGTCCAGGCCTGTTTGGGACATGACTTTAGAAGTTTGCTAGATATGTATGCGGAGAAGGCACACTGTCATTAAGGTTATGAGTGTGGAGCTCAGGAAAGCACCAGGGCTGGAGTTATGTACTTGGGCATCGTCAACACGGGGGTGGTGTTGGAAGCCTTAGGACTGGGTTACTTTGGTGAATGAAAAACAAGAGAGAAGAGGAACAAAGCCTTAAGACACTTCATCTCTTCAGAATTTGGGGAGAGAAGGAAAAGCCCATGAGAAGACAGAGGGAATGCATAGTTAAGCAAGAAAATATCCAAAGACTGCAGTGTCCACTGAACTCCTAGGAGAGTTCCTCAAGAACAGTAGTTTAACTGTTAAAAGAAAAAAAAAAAAGTAATAAATGTTAAGTCGTCAACTATATAAGAAAGGAATACTCCGCTCTTGCCTAAGTGCAAGGTAAACCTGAAAGTGGTATGAGAATTCGATTCCCCTTTCTTCTGCTTGCGGAGTTTTGTGGAAGGCTCAGCCAGGACAGATACCGTCTCTGCTGGCTAGAGTAAAGCCAGGCTAATGCTATTTGAAAAAAATGGGAAATAGTATTATATTTTTAGAATCATCAGTCTTGATTTCCTGTCCACTCTGTGTTTAACTCACTGTTACCCACCTCCCATTAGCCACAATAAATATACTCAGAACAGCGAAACTTGGGAGGAAACAAAAGGAACAAGAGAGAATATATCGTAACGAAAATAAATTGACAGTGCTTGGAATGACCGTTGAAGGGAGATGGGAGGAGAGTGCTAAATGCTGGAAGATGCGTGGAAGACCGTGACAGTAAGAGAAAGTCAGCCAACACACTGTTGTTTCATGAAGAACAAAAAATACAAAGGGTAGGATTAACACCGACTCAGGGACTCTCTGACAAATACATGGGCTCAATATCTCTTACCTCACATAATTGCCACAACAAGTTCTGTAGTAGGTGAATACTTTTATAAGGTGAAAGCCAAAGCTTATAAGATCATACTGATTCTCTGGGTTCTAAAGGAGCAGAGTTGGTACTTGAAATAATTTTGGCTCTTTTCCTAAACTCATACACTTTCCAGTACCCCATTCTAGTAAAAAATAATAAAGAAGTGGTAGATGTTCCAAAAGGTAGGGGAAATGTTTGTATATCAAGTAAGTCAAAGGACCTGGTGAGTAGACTGGGGTAAGGAAAATAAATGGGTCAGGAGCGGGGAGGATAGTAGCCATTTTGTAAGATTAGATGGCTGGAAAAAAGTGAGAAATAGGCAGATGAAATGATAAAATTAGCCTAACTCTAGCATATAAGCTGTTGAATAATAAAAGTTAACCAAACATAATAAATATGCCATAACCTTTTTAACTAATCTGAAGGAAGAACTTCACTTACAGAGAGAACTCAAATACTTCATCGCGTCTGGGTGTTTCAGGCAAAGTCTCTTTTAGTGGCCTCGGTTTATTCTTTTCATCCTTTACTTCACTTTCACCTGTGTACACATAATTGTTTTGTTTCTTTGCCAATAATGTGTTGGAAAGCATTTTCTAAAGGGTAAAATAAATGCGTGTAGAAAACATAACTTTCATTCAGTGTGCATTTGGCAGCTTCTTTTGTTTGTGAATCCGAAAGATGATGGTTCCTTTTAGGTTTCTTTTTTTTTTTTTTTTAAGCGCGTTGTTCCAATATGTTTGTAGTACTGCTGAATGTTGCTACCGGAGTGCAGAGCTGGAAAGAGCAGCTGGGCCTTTCTTTGGCTCCTGCATACTAATTTGGAAATGGAACTGTCTTTGGGAAGCCTCTCTTGTTAATTTTGAATTTTGGATGTACTTACGCATCCAAATTTCTTTTCCCTGATGCAGCCATGGAAAAGCTGGTTACCCTGAACTCTGCCAATGAGAAATGGTAGGAAGTATCACATCTGATACCCCCAAATACGCATCTTGAATTTGATAAGCATGGCCATGTTGAAGCTGCCAGTACCTACCTAGTGCAAGCAATTTGTAGCAAAGGTGCTGACTCATGTACCCAGGGGATTAACTCTCCTTCAGAAATCGAGATAGTAACCTGGTTGCGTTCCAACAATTTTATCATCAGAAGAGTACCTGCTCATCCATTTGTTTTGTTCTCTGACTTGTGCTTACCTAAATACCTAAAATGTTTTGAGCAACTACCTAAGGAGCAGTACACTGTGGTGGTCAAGGCTCTAGAACCTGAATGCCAGGTTCAAATCCACCATTTGTTCAGCCCTGACCAACTACTTAATCTGTCATAGCTTCTTGGTCTGTGAAGTGTGTTGTGCTGAAGATAATAGTGTCTGCCTCCGAGGCCAGCCTTAGGTTAGAAAGGTCTCTTGCTCTTATAAATTTTATGTTGTGCTGTTGCTTATGTTATTGTTACTGATCTTGGCAGTATGGAAACAAAGAGGAGAGAATCAGTATCTCCAAGAACTTATAATACAGTGGAGGAGATAAAAGGTAAATGAATGGACACTTAATATATGAGATTAAAAACAATATGAAATTTGGGGTGCCTGACTGTCTTAGTCAGTTAAGTGTCCAGCTCTTGGTTCCATCGCAGCTCATGATTTCACAGTTCGTCAGTTCAAGCCCCCTGATTCAGGCTGTGCACTGACAGTGCAGGGCCTGCTTGGGATTCTCTCTCTCCTTCTCTCACCACCCCTTTCCTGCTTGTGGGTGCACTCTTTATCTCTCTCAAAATAAATAAACATTAAAAAAATATGAAATTTAATTAATGGTAAAATAACATTGCTTTATAATGCTTGATTTTTAGATAGATATTTATGGTAGACATTGTGCTTAAATTATACATATAGTCACATAGAATCAAAAGAATTTTTATAGATCAGATGGTACCACTGGCTCATTAAAAAATGAGGAAACCAAGGCGCATATGTTAAAAGATCAGCCCAGCATTCCACAGAAATACCATAGCACAATCCAGAACAGATTGACTTCTGACAGTCATTCCTGGGCTTCTTCCGTGGGTCTGGGCTAGATCTGCAAACCAAGAACAAAGAGAACGTGTTGTTAATGGGGATTGGGGAAGGGCATACAAAATCTGTAAGAGGCAGCAGAGCTTTGGAGTACCTTTACGGGCCAGCTGGGTGAAGGAAGAGTTTCAGGAGGTAAAGGCATAAGTAGAGGGTCTCCCCTCTAGCACAGTAGGAAGCCCTTCCAGGGAGTCAGAGACTTGCCATGGCGACTGAGTGGTTACATAAATTTCTACATTCATTTAACAATTTTTTTTTCCCTTAAATACCTCACCTCAGGAGGATCACAGCACAGGTTTTTATTTATTTATTTATTTCTGAGAGAGAGAGAGAGACAGCATGAGAAGGGGAAGAGTCAGAGAGAAAGGGAGATACAGAATCTAAAACAGGTTCCAGGTTCTGAGCTAGCCATCAGCACAGAGCCCAACGCGGGGCTCGAACCCATGAACTTTGAGATCATGACCTGAGCTGAAGTCTGACGCTTAACCAACTGAGCCACCCAGGCACCCCAAATGTTATAAAATATTTATTGTAGGACAAGCTTACTGTTTTCTGCACACCTGATATAAATGAGGGAACATAGCTAAAATTTCTGACCTGTGGAGCTTAAGTTGTGGTCAAAGATGATAAATAGCTAAACTTGTATAAAGAATATAGAAATTATATCGTATGTTAGGAAATCAGTGAAAGTTTTGTGTCAAAGGAATAAGTAGGGTACGAGGGAGGTGGAGTGCATGGGGGATAGGCTGACCCCTACTGTTCTATAACCGTGTAGAGTAGATCAGCATAGACCTTAAAGTCAAGGTGATAAAAAGAAACAAACCCTCAAACAGGTGGGGGAGCTTCTAAGTGCATATACTGGGGGAGACCATTTAAGACAGGGAGAAAAAGCAAAGCAAAGGTTCAAAGGAAGGAGCATGCCTAGACAGTGTGAAGCAAAGAGGTCAATGTTTCTAGAAAAAGTGACTGAGAGAGTAGAGGAAGCATTCTTTTTTGGGAAAGCAGCAGAAAAGGAAAGGTGAGAATATGTCAGCACCACAAGACCCGTGGAGAAGTAGGAAGCAGCTGGAGAGTCATTGTCTGTTCCATATTGTATTTATGCATTCTTCATGTATACAATTTATGTATACAATTTATTTTTTACATTTATTTTGAGAGAGAGAGACAACAAGCAGGGGAGGGGCAGAGGGAGAGGGAGACAGAATCCCAAGTGCACTGACAGTGTAGAGCCTTATATGGGGCTCAGACTCCCTAACTGTGAGGAGATCATGACTTGAGCCAAAGTTGGATATGAAACCGACTGAGCCACCCAGGCGCCCTGACAAATGCTTTATTATTGTTAATACAAGTAACTGTATCTATGGTATGGTTTCTGATAGATTTCTGATGTATTTAAATGATATCCTAGATTCACTGTATATTGTTTTAGTAGGAGTACAGTTAGGAATCAGAAACCATCCAGTTATCTGCACAGAGTTCAGTAAAGAGAAAAGGTTAGATGGACCCTGGCATTAAAAGGGTAAAAGAAGAAGGGACATTGAGGTGGCACACATACAGCAGTTGCGGAGGGAAGAAGCAAAGAGTGGGGGGTTTTAGAACAAATTCTGTTTCGAGGAGGGCCCCTTGCAGAGCTGGAAGCTAGACTTCCACATAGATGATATGAATGTTAACAGGGACTTAATAGAATGCACTATTCATAATTAAGGAGTTCACGCTCTATGTAAATATTTGTGGAGGCAGTAATACTATGCCTGACAACACCTAGTATAGAACACGCATCATGTGCTGTCAAGGCTACCGTGCACATGCTTGCGTTGTGTGTTTTATGATTTCTGTGCATGATATCATGTAGTATGCACGTGTAGAAGAAATCATATATAGTGGTGCATGTATTCGTGGGGAAAGGACCCTCTGAGGAGGCAGTGTTGCCCAACTTGTGTTGGTACCGGAAGACATTGGAAGAGGGACCCTGGGGATCTGGGATCAGACAAAGGTGCCTGCCCGTGTGTGCTGATGCATCGCAGACTTTAGGAAGTTCAGGGAAGGGCAACCAGTTCTAGGTCCCCAGGGTCAAGGGACATTTTCAAGGCAATGCTGACAACAGCGGCGAACTGAAGAGGAAGAGGGGTGAGTTCCTTCCTTGTACCCCACAGCCTTTGTCTGGAACTCTGTTACAGAGGCTAACTTAGAGCTGGCTGGATGAGGGGAGATGCACTTTGCACCCTCACAGCCAGCATCACGGAGCAAAATATATACAAGGACAGGTTTGACCTGAGAGGCAATAGCTTCCAATCTGACAAAGCTGTCCTATGTGTGCTTTGGGCTATCGATACGTAACAATCATGTTTAGTTGCCATTCTTGATACTGAACAGACTGATGAACCCAGAAAAGAGTCTCTGTCATTGTTGACGGGAATTCAACACCTACAGTATATGAGGGAAATGTACTGAATAAACACAGTAATACATGCCTTGTTCTCATCTCTAAGATTTTGGCTGACCACACAAATGTTCTACTTTCTTTACCGGGGAAAACCCAACACAAAATTGCCCTCTGTGTTAAAACTGGTCTTTGTCTTCCTCGTAGGAATTCTTCTCATGTGTCTTTTCTTGCCCTTTCTGCATTGAATGCCCTCCATATGTACATATATGTGCTTAACCCTTCCCAGTGTATTCATTGTGTCATCTGGCCTTGAGAGGTGAAAGGTATGGCTCTTTTCAAGGGGATGACAGAGGACATGACAAAGATTATCAAGGATATGGCAGAAGATGCTTATGTATTTGGACCGGAGAAGTTTTACAGTTCTAGCCCCAAATTCCGAGTCTTAATAACTGGAGTGACCATGCATATGGTCTCATCACATTGTGTACAAAATGAGTAATAAGTTTATTACAGTATATATTTTTTTAAAAAATGGAAGTAGTCTCGGCATTCCTCCCTAGAGGAAATCACATTTCACCTTTATATTAGCATGGTCACAACCACATGTCACCTATAATATCATACACTCCCCCCCGCCAGCCCCAGACGGAATACGCGGGAAAGGGAAAGCACATGTTTGTCAGTTTTGTTTTGTTCTGTTTTTTTTTCTGTTGCCACTCTTCCTTGCCAGTAAACCCCAAGAAGACCCAAAAACCCAAATCATAAACACACCGGCCTTCACTCCACATTGTTTCTGGGCATGGCCTTTTGGTGTCCTCCCCACAGAGCCCAAGAAAACCAAATGTTTTCAAGAAACTGTTAACAGGGCTGAACTTCTGTTATTGTCTCTTTGGTCTCATTTCTGGATGCCCAGGAAAGCCACGGTCAGCATATGCACACGCCTCCAGAGTACATGAAATACGTAACACCAAAAGCGTTATTCTGAGCTTTATTTCTTCCCATTGTCATGAACAGGGATTTTGACCTCTGCTAAAGTGCAAATACTTCTGGAATAAGTTTCACATCTTTCCCCTTACTTTGTTGTGAATATTGTACAAGGAATGATCAGGAGAAAGGAGGAAGGTAGCCTGGCTAGAAGGCAGGTGTGACTGTTACATAAAGGAGAGTGCCTTCCCGTGAACAGCATTCTCAGAGCAGCCTTTCTTTTCCTTCTCCAGGTTTGAGGCACATCTTTAAGATACCGTTTCTGAGCATTTTATTTGAAATTGACCTTGATTTTCTCTTAGCAAACTCTGTTCACCTCCTTTATCGTCTTTTAATAACACCACGTGATTGTTTTATTTCAGTTTGTCTCTGTTTCTTGTTTATCCCTACCACTGACATGAGCTTTTTGAGAACCAGGGTCCCACCTCTATGGCACCACATTGTTTCCCAAGAGTTTAGTCTGTGCCTGGCACAGATGCACATGCTTAATGCACTTGATGAGACACATGAACAAATGAATGAGTAGTAGCATGAATGAGTTTCAGATCCTTTTATTCCAGCCAAATATAAATGCCCTATATTTATTGGAAAGGGCATACTAAATTATTAAATTTTAATCCGAATTTTTATATTACATATTTATATTTCATTATCAGTAATTCAATTAGTGGTACGTAGTGGGACATTATGTTGTTTTTTAAAGTACATTAATCATTTCACATTAAATCAGCAATAACAAAAATGGCTTCTATCTTTTCCATGTTCTAAAAAAGTAATAAAAACACTGCAGCTAAATGACATTTTAATAAAGTTTATTTGCAAATCTCTCATTTCTTTGTGCTCATATTGACACTGTCTTCTTTTTTACTTTCCCCAGTGATTTCTCATCTTTAGTTTTAAAATGGAAAAGTGATTAAACATGTCAAAACAAATAACTCTGCATTTTAGTTTTTCAAGTAAATTAAAATTTCATGGGTCTCTTGAAAACAGTCATATGGAAACATCCAATAATAACCACATCAGCTTCTAATGGAACAAGTTTTCAGCAAGCTTAAAAGACCTTTTGTATTTTTATAAATCCATTTTGAATGATAGCTGAAAAAAATTAAGTTTAGCTCATCCCTAATAATGCTATTTATGATAATAGTTCCTGAGAAGGTTTATTTCTGCACCATGGATCACATACACATCAGGACCATGTGCTGCATGTGTTTATGAAAAGAAACCACCTTTCACACTGCTAAGTTAAATCCTATCTTATCCTGCTGACCTAGGACTTAGCACAATTAACCTATTCATTAGCTGTGCAGAAGGGACATAAGTGGTGGTTTAGTGTAAGCATGGGCACATCTTAAAATAAAATGTAGGTGTGTTGTGTCTCAGGATGATTTTTCTCCAGTATTAAAAAGCATTGGCAATCCCTGAATCTATAGCCAAAGCTGAAAAATGGAGTTTTCTGCCTTCATCATTCTCTTTTCTTGTGTGTGCCAGAATGAATTTTATCCTTGTTGAACATCTACTTGAGGCTATGCACCCGGAAATGCACTTAGAAAATATAAAGAGGAATAAAACAGGGCTCCCTAAGCAGAGAGAGTTTATGCTCTAAAGAAGGAAATGGATTCCTAACAACAAAAGAAATACAATGCAGTGTAATAAATTCCATACAAATAATGCGTCCATGCTGTTTTGCAAACAAACAATGGTGCACCTTGCTTCCTGGGGGATTTGCTGGAGAGTTGACAGAGGAAATGACATTTGATCTGAGACATAAAAGAAAGGTCAAAGATCTCAATTTGGGCAGGGGAGTGAGTCGGCTAAAACAGGCAAATGGAATAACATTTTCAAAGTGTAAAATTGCACAATGTCTTCAGGGAACTTTGGAGGGTGTCTGAGACACATACATACGCGGAACTGAAGAGGAGCAGAAATTTCTTACCCTAATTCAAATTGGGAAGTCTTGGGTGGCCTTTGAGAGAACGTAGATTATATTCTGAGGGTAGCTATTAGAAGTATGTAAGTAAAAGAATTATATGATCAAAATCTTCTTTTCAGAAATGTGACTTTGTGGTAATGTGCCAATTTTTAAATGTGTCTTAGTTATTAAAATATCTACACATAGAATGAGGTTTAAGATAAGATGAAGAAATGTTTTAAAGCATTTAGAAAGTGAAATATACCTGTTTATTCATGAAGCTCAAATGTATTTAATTTGGCTGACACCTTTAAGAATGAGCATTTTTTTAGACAAATAATCAACTATACTCATTCTTCAGTGTTGATTAAATTTATCAGTCTTCGTATTACTACCTTAAAGCATTCTAATTTATTTCCATTCATAATCATATTTCAGAAGACCAGAATCAGTGTATGATCTGCAGATTTTTTCCACACAATATTAATTGTATTAATTCACTTATACAATATGACTGATCCAGGAATGCCTGAGTGGCTCAATCGGTTAAGCATCTGACTTTGGCTCAGGCATGATCTCACAGTTCGTGAGTTCAAACCCTGCATCGGGCTTCGTGCTGACAGCTAGCTCAGAGCGTGAAGCCTGCTTTGGATTCTGTGTCTCCCTCTCTCTCTGCCCCTACTCCACTGACAATTTGTCTCTCTCTCAAAAATAATAACAATATGACTGATCCAGGTATAAAAATGAAACCGCAGTTAATTGTGCATCTAATACACTCTCATTATTTTGTGTTTTCTAGCACTATAGTCATGTTTCACAACTCAACAGTATGTAATGAAGGTGTTTCACCACTACCTATATTGATAACTGTGCAGAAACCTTAACTAAAAATTGAGTATGTTTATTATTCATCTATAAGTCATAGATCTTTATATGAAATGACTAAAGTATTTTTGGTGCAGAAGCTACAACATAGAAATGACAGAAACTATCCAAGAGTTTTAGTTACTTGAAGTAGTTGAAAAAGTGTAATTTATAAGACCCTAAAGTACATAAAAGCTTTGCTTGTAAGTTTGACATTATTGGGCTATCCGGGCACTGAACCACTATGACTGACAAATTAGTTTGTCTGTATCACAAGTAATTGCAATCCAACATAGCTGTTTTCATAAATGCCATCATAAAAGTGGGAAATATTTCTAGGATAATTTCAATTAATATAAAAATAAATATTCAATATGCAGACCTTTTACATTAGTGATGTTGATGGATACTTACCAGTTATTATACCTAGGCCAGTTATTTATGTTCATGCTTTTTAGGAAACAGATTTGTTATTTAAAAATAACAAACTTTTATTAAATTATAGGAATATGGAAAAAATGTTCCTGGCTCAGAGAAAATTTTGTGGAGGTTTATAATTAAAGTTTGTGGAGGAATATTATCCAGAGTGACATACTATATTGTGAATGCCTCTGTCCCTGTCAAGATTTTAATTTTTAATTACTACTTACCTTTATTAAGATATATGTATTGAATGCCATTAACTTTTATTGTGGACAATATGCCCATCACAGGAAATAGAGATTTAAAATCCTAAAAGAGTTCAGAATTTAATAAACAAGATATATAATTGCAATATGATATATTAAGCATTATAAGCATGCATTTAAAAGAGGCAACTAAATCTTAAGGAGGGAGTCTAAAGACTTAAGATTTCATTTTTTAAATTATTTTTGTTAATGTGTAAGCCAAGTATCAATGTGCAAGCATAGATGAGTGAGAAGGAGGAAGGGTAATACCATTAGTGGGGACAGAATGCTCAAATTCCAAGATGACTTGTTACTGATAGAATTTTGGTGCAGCAGAATGAATCTTTTGGGTAAGCAGAGGGCTGATTGTGAAGAAGTTTGCATTTTATATGAAGAGAATTGCATTATTACCTAAAAGCAGTGGAAAACCTTAAAAGGTTTTTAGAAGTGACCTTGATTTTGGTTAGCAGCAGAGAAATGGCAAGAAGGGGACAGATTAATGAGGTAATGAGCAGATAAGTTTAAAAGGATCTGGTGACCGATAGATGTAAGTAGACAAGAGATGGGGGAAGTCATGAGAGCTCCCTGATTTAAAACCTGGGTAACCTGATGAATAATATGGTTAGTAACTGTGGTGTAAGATACAGAAGAAGAAACAGCTATGTGGGGTTATGAATTCAGTTTAAGACCTGAATGTTTGAAGGGCCACTTGGATACACCAACTCAATTTGCTTCAAACAGAAGTAGAATGATGTGGATTCTTCTGGCATTTTGGCATCTGGGATAAGGATAAGTAAATTTCGTCTTGTTGAGGATGTTTTATATCCTTGCTATCCTTGGCAATATTGTTAAGCCAGTGTGCCCTTGGAGCACCTATCTGTATACATATAAACCACTATGCATACATAAAGTATGTCTGTTTACCACTGTAGACTCAGGGCCAAGTACAGTGCCTGTTACATAGTAGAAACTCAACACCAATGTACTGAATGTCTCTGGGCATCTACCCAGCCTTTTTCCTGAGGGGCATTTTTCTGAATATCTCTTGTTCATAGTCTGATTTAAATGAAGAGAGCTGACACATCCTGCCATATTCTCTGTCCTAGTAAATACTGGCATCTTCATGGGACCATCTGCTGTCTTCTTTATTAGAGCTTTGTCCTTCACTTGAAGAGGATATTTCTGCTTCAGACAAAGTCGAAATCTCTTCCTGTGAATCTATCTATTCAGGAATTCCCTTTCTTGTGTTATTGTGCCGAGACTTATCCCAGCAGAACCTCATGAGGTTTATATAATGAGTCTTTATTCTTTTTCCATCAAGAGAAACTCTAACTCCATTTCCATTTTTTAATGAATTATCTGCTTTGACCTTCTCTCTTGCTCCAAAGCAAAGGAAGGAGAGTACAGGAAGAGTTTGTATTGTATAAGAATTCTTCATCAGGGACTGGGTCTGTCCCGTATATGCATCCAAAGCATATACAGTGAGTGGAATCTTTTGCTTTTAAACAAATCAATAACCAGAATCCTCTCCACTGTTTTGTCTCCTTAAAGCAAAAAGCATCTTTTGGCAACCCCTTGACTGCCTCTTTGTGTACCCAAAAATGTTCCATCTCTCAGTAGTAAAGTTTAGTCAGTATTCTTCTCTAGGCATGTGGGAACACCCGTTTATAGCTGGTCTATTAAATGTCCCATCTATATTCTTACTTAGCTTGGTGTTCATGTGAATCCATATATCATTGCTTAAAATTTAATCTTAAGATTATCTGCAGAGCTCATTTAGAAAAAGAAAAGTAATTTGTCTTGTAGCTATTATTATGAGTAATGTGCAGTACAAAATAAGGAAAACTTTTCATAAGCTAATAGTTGTTCTGCTTCTGATCTGTTAATAATTAGTCAATCCATCATCAGTGGCAAAAACAGTCCAGCATCTCTCTATGTATTCACATGGGTGTGGACAGGTATAAACTTAGCAATTGAAAGTGCCTTCTATGAATGTAATTATGCTGCAAATCTTTGGTTATAACAGTCCTTTTATACAGTATTTACTGTCCTCTTTATTTTCGTCTTTCTCCACCTCTCCATAGGTGGAATGGCATATGAAGTTTGGCAACTAATGGTAGAGTTAAGAAGCACCTTCAATTCATTACTCAGCTTCAGCAAATCTTGAAGCACAAACATCTTTAATTCTGGCTAATGTATGTGATCTAAGTAAGCATAAAGCTATTTCTCTTAGGAAAGAAGAGCTACCCACTGTCTGACCTATGCATAGGTATCAATGGCTCTCCACAACCATGTTACGTGAACACAGAGGCTTAGAGCCACAGAGATTTTTCTCATGCGTGAGATTTCATATCAGCCGGGGTTGGATTCAAGTCTGTCCCGTGCACATCTCATTTTGCCACTAGTGGATTTCAGGGTCTGGTCTTTTTGTGATTGTAGCAGACCCTATGTAGCACAGTTTTTGACATAACAACTAGGGACGGGTGAAGGAAAGCTGAAGAAACTCAACTCACACGGCAGAACTGTCCCTTAGGCTGTCATATCCCAAAAACCAAGAAAACTGAATGGCGTCTCAGCGTAGATGGTGGTGGCAAGAGCCAGGAGGGAGGGGATCGCAAGTCTGAGGTCTTAAAAGTCATAAAGTAATGAACAGCTGCCAAGCTCAGCATAAAAAAAAAAGAAAAGAAAAAGGGGGAAAACAGTAGTTTAAGTCATCTCCCTAAAATCTGAGAAAAAGGTTCTGAAACCATCAAACTGAGAAAACGAATAATGTATTACCCATTATCAATAACTTAGAATGTGTGACATAGGCTTTAGTGTGCTGTTTTATTGTTTTAATCAATTTTAAGGTTTTATTATCGCTTTTTAAAACTCTTAATTACTTGACAGATTTTTTCCATCCAGAGTGTTTATTAATCTATCTTGTCTCCTGTGGTTGGAAAAGAATACCAGTGTACAAAAACTCCTTTATTATTTCAGCATACAGTGTTTTAGGATTCATCTTGCCATGGAGGTTTTTTATATGGCTGTTTCATCATTGTGATTAGATTCTAACTTTTTGTATGGCAAGCAATGGCTTAGATCTTAACTGGTGTCTAGAAGAGTGGCTGGAAGTTAGGTGTTGGAGAAATGTTGTTAAGAGGTATCAATATCTGTGTTTAGTTAAATATTTTTATTACAATGTGTCTTCTAAATGGTTTAAGCATGCTGAACAAAATACAATCACCATCTCGTGTATTAGAAATCACTTTGTTAGAGAACACTCTCCTTTAACTCTATACCTCTCCAGAAGTCATTTTGTCATTATTTTCTGAAAAAATGTAGTGGGCGGGGGGACGACGGGAGGGGCTTGATGATAGAAACAGACATCCAGCTTTGGAAATGTAGGAGTTTGTGGGATTTCTGAATTGGGCTTCTCAACTGGGAGAACAAAGAGACTTTCACCATACCCCTACCCAGTTCCCTCCTTTGTTCATTTTCTATTCTTTAGCAAAATTGTGTTAGCTTTCCCAAATCACTGAGTTATACGGTAAAAGATGCATCCTAAAACTCAAGGTAAAGCAAAATGCAAGGAGAAAATGAAAATCTGTTCTGTAAATCCCTCCACAACTAGAGATACACGTATTGACTTTTTTTGTAGCAGAGGTTTACGTGACAGGTGTTTATGCCTGAACTATTCCACAGATAAATGGAAGATTTTATTCTCAAGTGAGCTTGGCATGCTTATGTTGAAAAAGCATAATTGAAAGCAAGCTTGTTAGTTTTCAATTTTTAGTAAGCTAGGAAACAAAGGAGGATTGTTGGTAACTATTTCTCGTATTTTGGAAGTCA
Organism: Proteles cristata cristata; assembly: GCA_017311185.1. Classification (NCBI taxonomy): domain Eukaryota; kingdom Metazoa; phylum Chordata; class Mammalia; order Carnivora; family Hyaenidae; genus Proteles; species Proteles cristata. The sequence goes on along the minus strand of JAESUZ010004124.1, from coordinate 278,794 downwards.
GCTGTGTCAGTTGTCATTATTTAATAGGACTGAGTTTGCAAAGCTTGCACATACAGGTTGCTTATTTATTTTCCGGCACTGGTCCATAGCTGCCTCAGGTAAGTAGAGACTTTTTTTATGGACACGTTTGCCCCAGACACCTACCCAGACATTCCTACTTTAATGTTTTATTTCTCAAAAAAAAAAAAAAAAGGCTCTAAAATGTTACTGTAAGATAGAGTTAAATGTGATAAGGAACGGTATTTAAATAAACTTAACATTGGGTCTTAGATTTTTAGAATTGGAAGTGAAATTTAAGGCGGCTTAATTTATCAGCACACCTCTTTTTAAATATGAGAAGACTGGGGCGCCTGGGTGGCTTAGTCGGTTAAGTGTCCGACTTTCTCTTAGGTCATGATCTCACGGTTCGTGGGTTCGAGCCCCGCGTCGGGCTCTGTGCTGACTGCCAGCTCAGAGCCTGGAGCCTGTTTCGTCTGTGACTCCCTCTCTTTCTGACCCTCCCCTGCTCACGCTGTCTCTCTCTCCTAGAAATAAATAAAAAAAAAACATTAAAAAAATAAAAAAATAAAATATGAGAAAACTGAAGTCAAGAAAGGTTACACGGTTTTTTTTTTTTTCAGTTTAAACTTTATTCTCTTCCACTTGTTATGGATTCTGACTTTAATTTCGCTCTTCGTAATAAGGGAACACCATCAAATTTTGGCTACAGTCGGTCCTTGCAGGATGTTGCTCTGTTTCGGCAGTGCTCTGGGCTGGCTCCCTTCTGCTGCTTTAAGGATTTCAAATGAAGCCTAAGGCTTGATAAGAAAATTTGCTATTTTCAGAATCATTTTGATTTCTTTCCGTGAGAAAGTAATTTCCTCATATTCCTAATCTCATTACCTGAGATGCTTGCCAGGAAAAAAGTGGATCTTACTAGGCAGTTATTTGACTTAGCTGCTCCAAGGAGACCCATTGGAGCATGCATATTATTAGAAAACTCTACCAGAGATTCAGATATGACCTCTCTTTAAAAACACTGATCAAGTTCAACCTTCTTATTTCAAAACTACAGGAATTGGGACCCCATAGCCAAATAATCTGCCCAGTTATTAAACATATCTAATTGTAGTTTTATTACCATTTCTGGAATTGCCCCAGCACACTATTATAAAACTCCTTTTTTCCCTCTTTTTCCCCTCTGATCATCTGTGGCAAAAATCAGATGGATTAGGTGAAACTTGACATTTATCTTTCTCAAGAGACATCTTCCTCAAGATGAGACCTGTTCTCATCCAACACTTCTGACTTTTATATTAATGTGCCGTGTCATTAATTTTTGTTTCCTTGTATCTTTTAGGCATTCAAATTCAGGGATCTTCATATTCTTTTCTAGGATTCCCATAAAGACAATATAACATTCTACCTCTGATGTTAAGTGGTGAAGTTTTTATAAGGGAGCTGATTTTTCTCTAACATTGGTAATCACTTTTAGTTTCTTCATTAAATGGTACCATTATGACACTGACTGAAAACCCTCAAAATACAAGTATATAACTAAAGGATGTTTCTCAAATGTCATCTGTATGTCAAATGTAGACATTAAAAATGATGTAGGACTTAGTGACATTAAGAGCTCTGTACGTCATATTTCAATATGGAAGAAGTTGCTATAGTAAACATGGATTTCCTCCTAATTAACTCAAACAGGAGAGAAGGTACTGATTGCCAAAGTTTTCCCTCAATTGGCTGTGCATAAAAGTATTTTTAGTCTTTTCCTGTAATAAAAGTTATGTTTAAATTCATTTCTAAAATGTCTGAATAGTTTCGTGCACTTACGGAAAATGAACATAATTTGTGTGAAGATTTGAAAGATTTTAACAGTTTATATTGGAGTTCCATTTTAAACCTTTTACATTGCTGTACTATTAGGAAATTGAATTTTCATATATTCATTAAGGTTTTAGAAAATTTGTGTATTTTCTTTTCCTTAATGAGAAATTAATTTTAATAAATGTGTCATCTTTTCAACAGATTATTAATGACCAAATGCAACATAAGATAGAAATGGAGTTTTTTTTCCTACATATCTTCTGTAAAGTAGGATTCCAGTGAAGGGAAAAGCAGTAGAGTCAACATTGTATGATTATATGTGAGGGGCTCAGTAGACACAGGTTATACCAATAATAAGGCAAACAATACCTTTCCTCTCCCCACAATATGTTGTATGTTTCTGATGCTACATCATTTTCTCTTGTGTATCCCTTAGCTAATTATTGTAGTTATAGTTCTTTGTACTACTTTTCTCTTTTAATCTTCATACAAGTTTTGTAAGTGATTAATCCACCACCTTTAAAACATTAGATTATTATTAAATTTTTTTAATGTTTACTTTTGAGAGAGAGAGAGAGAGAGAGAGACAAAATCCAAAGCAGGCTCCAAGGTCCAAGCTGTCAGCACAGTACTTGATGGGGGGCTTAAACTCACAAACCATGATATCATGACCTGAGCCAAAGATGGATGCTTAACTGACTGAGCCACCCAGGCACCCCACAGCATTAGATTATTTTGATTATAGATTATAAAATATAGATTTTATTATATACTTACTGTGAGATTTCTATTTTCATGTTTTCCTGTTAACAATTAGTACCTATTCTTTTCAGCTTAAAGAAGTCCCGTTAACATTTCTTGTAAGGCTGATTGAGTGGAGATGAACTCCTTTATTTTCTACTTGTTGGAAAACGTAGGGAAAAAAAAAAAACTTTCTATTTTTCCTTTAATTCTGAATCCAGCTTTTCTGGGTATAGAAGTCTTGATTGGATTTTTTGTTTCTTTCAGCTCTTCAAATATATTGTGCCACTGGCCTGCAGAGTTTCTGTAAAATCTGCTCATTGCCTTCTGAGGGTTCCATTGTATGTAACAAATTGTTTTCTTCTTGCTGCATAAGTTTTCTGCCTCCCACCTACCTCCCTGTTTTTGGAATGCCTGTAATGCAAATGTTGGTCCATGATGTTGTCCCATAAGTCTTTTGAGGTATCTTCCCTTTTCTTTCTTTTTCTTTTTATTTTTGAGTCGGCTCTGATTAGTGAGTTTCACCGCCCTGTCTTAAGGTTCACTGATCCTTTCTTCTGCTTGATCAGATCTATTTTTGTACATGTCATTGTATGTTTCATTGCAGATTGTATTTTTCAGCTCTGGGACTTCTGTTGGTACTTTCTTAAATTTTCTTAGTTTTCACTGTGTTAATATATTCTCTTCCTCTGTTTGGTATACATCTTTATGACCATTATTTGAAGCTTATTAGGTGAATCACTTATTCCTGTTTCATTATATTCTTTTTCTTCTAAAGTTTTATCTTGTTCTTTCATTTGGAATTTATTCCTCTCTTTCTTCGCTTTGCTTGCCTAGATCTCTGTGTTGACTTTTATGTATAGGAAAGCCACCTGTTTCCCATGCTTGAAAGCCTGTGTAGGAGAATCCTGCCCTCACTCTTGGTTGTACCCCAAACTTTTGTGTTTGTCCAAGAAGCCTATTTTATAGTTAAGGGTTTGCCAAGATCTGCCAATGCTTCAAAGGGAAAGACATTAGACAGCAACTTTTAAAGTATGCAAGTATATATTATCAAGTGAGATCACAAGTATTAAGTCCCATGGGCCACTAGCTCCAGGCAATCTAGAGGTGTCCCTTTGGCAGCAATTGTAGCAATCAGGGCACTAGACTGGTACCAGTGCCTTTCTGGGAAATATCAACAACCTGGAGCAAGACAGAGGGAGTGTGCAACGATGGTATCCTCCATTCTCAGGGTCCATCCCAGCAGGCCCCTTGATGTTTGTCAGCTGGGAATCTGTCCCTCAAGCTAAATATCCAGGACAAGCGAGTAGGCCTCTTTCACAGAAAGATGTGGATGGGTTTCAGTCTGTTTTCTGTGCATTGTCCTCGGGGTGGGAGCCAGTCAAGAATGGTCTGCTTGCTATACAAACTCCTCCAGAGCTAGTCAACCAGGGGCATCCCGTGTGTGGCAGCCACTAAAAGCAGGCACCAGACATGCATAGAAACTCCTCTCCAGCAGATACTAGTGCTCTCGAACCCTGGAGGGAGTGTGAAGATAGTGCTTACCCTCTGAAGTCTCTAGAGATTACAATCAGCCCTTAGCTGTGGCTTTAATTAGACGTCTGCCCTGGAGCCACAGCCTTAAAGATAGTAGGCCTTTTTTTCACAGTAACACTGGGCAGCTCAGGGTGGAAGGCAATTAAGAAGTTTCTCTGTTTGATTACAGTCCTATGAGACCCAGGAGCATAAGCTGCACTGGCCAGAGATGACCTTGAGGTGTCCACAGGTGGTAGCCATGCAGCTGGGGCTTCAAAGTTAGAGGTTAACTTCCAGGAGATACCAGTGAGCTGGAGAGAGGCAGAGAGAGAGTGGGCAAAGACAGAGATACCAGCTGGAGAGAGGGAGAGTGCAAAGACTGTGCTTACCAGCCTTCATCCTCGCAGAGCAGCACCCTGATAGGCTCCTTGATGTATGTTAAATTTGATGCCTGCATCTCAGGCCAACACTTGATGTAAAAGCAGCTTATCTGAAAGTCTGAGTGGCCTGTGCTCTGGTCCTGTGCATCTGAGCCTGTAGGAATGGTTTCTTTGCTTACAGCAGGTGTTGGGATTGTTATGGACCTGAGCCTCATTGGTTTTCAAAGCTACGTGTTTTGGGGACTTGTCTCAAGTGCAGGTCTTAAAAGTTGTGGTATCCACTGTGAGGTTACTCCTCAGGGAGAAGCTCAGGTTGTGATTTCTCTCTTGAATGGGGGTAGACTTTATGGTGAGATTGTTTATCAGCATCTCCAACTTGCTTCAGTGTATGTGTATTTCTGGTTTGCCTAATATAGAAATCACTCAGCTAGTTTTTGTTTTCTGTGTTTCCCCTCAACCCCCGAAGAAATTATTCCATATGTATTTGCAGGTTCATGTGTCCGTGGGAGGGGGTGAGTTCAGGAACTTCCTACATTGCTAATAGTTAAGTAGAACCTAGTCAGTGCTTCTATAAAACAAAATATCAACTCAAACAATGCAAGTCATTGGAATTGAGTGGCATTCACTCAGCTTCCTTCTATGTGTAATGCATAATGATCATGAAAAATGAGTAAAAACCCAAATATATGAGAAAAATCATACTCAGTTTTTTTACCTTTTATACAACTCTAATGAAACAATCTTGGCTTAAGAGAAAACTAATAAATTTGGCTAGAACTATGCTATTTAGTAACAAATACTGATTAAAATTGAAATTCTAGCTTTAAAAAAGAGGGAAAAAATCTGGAAATACGATGAGCACAGGTACCTGCAAAGATGACCAACAGAGCAGTTCCACCATCAGATTCTACTACACAAATGACCAAAACATGGAGCCACCACTTCTGATAGAACAGAATCTGGTTAGTAACCAATTGGTATAGGGGTCAGTGTGGTTACTCCTAACAGGTATCTTCAACTTACAGGCACAGTGGTTTTTCTGAGAAGGAAATCATGTGATTGGCTCATTTTGGTAAAAACTACATGAAAAATCTTTTGAATGACTTTATTTCTGCCTTCTCTCTATATGTGGTATATAGCGTTTGCAATATCTTAAGCAAATAAAGTGTATCTTAGGACATTTGAACTGCTGTAACAGACATAAAATAGACTGGGTAGCTTACAAACAATAAACATTTCCTTCTCATAGTTCTGGAGGCTGAAAGTTTGATTTCAGCACAAATTTTTGTGAGGACCCAGTTCTGGTTTATAGGCTGCCAACTTATCACTGTATTGCAAAAGGGTGGAGAACAGAGAAAGGAAGCAAACTGTCTCATGACTCTTAAAAGGGTACTAATCCCATTGAAAAGGGATCCACCCTCATGATCTTATCTAATTACTTCCCAAGGTTCTGTCTCCTAATTCTATCACATTTGGGTGGTAGGATTTCAGCATATGAACTTAGAGTGAACACAAACATTTATTCCATAACAGGGAGTTCAGAAAAATTCTCACATTGGCTAACCAGTTTTTATTAAAATGTTATCAGGAAACGGAGTTAAGGATTATTCATTGTTTCCCAATTACCTATAAATTAGGTTTCATAATCATGATTAATACCCAACAGTGAAATATATTTCTTGATGGGCACGAGGTCAGGGGGAGAGGGATACCTTCAATTAATTTAAAATTCCATTCAGTACACACTTACTGAATGCCTAGAATTTTCAAGACATTATTGGGAATACAGAGCTGGCTAACGTGTTTCTTCCCTGTTCTGGATATAATTCTCACTAATATTGGTTCATTTTAATTTCTCCTTTTATTGCCTTTCTTAATGATGCTTTTCTCAGCTGATGATTTTGAAGACCAGCAGATTTTCAATGACTATCTAATGTGTACCATTAACAGCTTTACTCTTTCTAAAGTCTTTGTGAAGAGACAAAGGTTTATACTTCCCTTGACATTTATGGCATCCCATGTACCTGTGCTCCATGAAAGGTTACCTAAATCAAATTTATTCTAAATAGGCAATATTTAACATTAAAAATGTCAAAGTAAGGGTAAGATACTCTATAGGGCAGCATTGAGTTGATTGACTGAATTATAACTAGAGAATGATGAACTGTGCATTCCCTTTTCATCTTAAATATTGGCTCATAAATATATTGATTCTAATTCTCATTCCATTGTTCAGTACAATTCTTGACATACACTTACCTTATGATTTTGATCCTAATATTTAATTTGATCAAAATAATTTCTATCATTTGTAACCTTGCTGTTATATTAACATAAATTGGCAAATTATAAATTCGAAGTAATTCTATTGCTCAGATGATTATACACAAGATACACAGTAATTACGTCCCTTAAAAAAAGCCATCAAGATGTTTTATTGGAGAAATTCTGTCTGATAAATAGATCCAGTATATACCTTAGAACTGAACGTGAGTCAGTCTAAAATAAAAAAGAACTCAGGATGTTTTGTAGCTTCATATTGGACATTCATATCACCCAAAGAAGAAAGTATATACATGAATACTCACACAAATACTATAATTTGACATAATATTAACTCTAGGTTTATTATCAGCCAGGATGTATAAGGAAACACAAAAGGTACATAGATCTCATCAGCAAAAAGAGAACCATAACTCATGTAATACTTTTTGATGGCATTAAAATTTGCAACTTCTCACTTGAGGCAGGGAAATGGACATTTTAAAAATTCTAATGACAACACATTTAGAAATGAATTTTTTAATCTAAGGACATAAAATTAAACCAATGAAAGCTTTTTTAAAAAAAATTATTAACATATGTATAGAGCTCTATGGTTATCTGAACTCATTTTTTCAACTTCTGATTCACCATTCTAAACTAGTCTTATTGTGTACTAGCCTGTAGTTACCCTGAGCAGTTTGCCTCTTCTACTCACAAAATTTTTTTAATTTTCTTTTTAATGTTTATTTATTTATTTATTTTAGAGAGACAGAGTGCAAGTGGGGGTGGGGCAGAACAAGAGAGAGACACATAATCTGAGGCAGGCTCCAGGATCTGAGCTGTCAGCACAGAGCCTGACATGGGGCTTGAACCCATCATCTGCAAGATCATGACCCCAGCCAAAGTCGGGAATTTAACCAACTGAGCCACATAGGCACCCCAACTCACAGAATTCTTACAAACATGGTAAATTTCTGTGTTTTCACTTTTCAGTCACAACTGAAATCTGGTTTCTGTGTTCACGCCTTTAATGGAAATGCTCTAAATTAAATACTGTGGAAATTTATACCCAAATCCAGTGGAAATTATTTAGTTCTTACCCTAATTGATGCTCTCTTTTCCTTTGGTTTCCATACCTTGCTTTGTTCTTCTCATGCTATTCTGATCATTCCTCCTAGGTCTATCTACATCATATACATTTTCTTCCATAAGTGTTGATGATCTGTGGTTTTTATCTTAACTCACCACACTTAACTTTATGCATTGTGTTAGGTTTAATCCTTCCAGTCTCATGATTTTCAACAATCAGATGACATGATAAAGAAATCAACCCAGCAAAAGGATATAACTTTTGTAAATATTTATGTACCCAACAGAGAGAACCTAAATATACAAAGCAGATATTAATTGACATAAAGGGAGAAATAGAGAGGAGGAATATAATAGTATGGAGTTTTCTGCTGTATCATGATCAATGGAGAGATCATCCAAACCGAAAATCAGTAAGGAAACATGGGCCTTAAATGGCATGTTGACCAGATGGACTTAATACATATATACAGAATATTTGATCCAAAAGGAACAGAATATATATTCTTAAGTGCACATGGAACGTTCTCTATGATAGGTCATATGTTAGGCCACAAAAATATATATTAATCAATTTAAGAAGACTGAAATCAAGCATCTTTTCTCACCACAATGTTATAAAGCTAAAAATCAGAAGAAAAGCTGAAAAAAATCACAAATAGATGGAGATAAAGAAATCTGCTACTAACCAACCAACAGACCAAAGAAGTAATCAAAGGAGAAAGCAGAACACCTTGCAAATGAAAATACAAACCAAAACTCAAGGGATGCAGCAAAAGCACTTACAAAAGGAAAGTCTTAAGAAAGAAAAAAAAAAAAAAAACACATAAACTAACCTTATACCTCAAGGAATTAGAAAATGAACAACAAACAAGGCCCAAAGTTGGTAGAAGGAAGGAAAGAAAGATCTAAGTGGAAATAAATGAAAAACAAAGGGACTAAAAAGGTACTAGAAAACTAAGAGCTGGTTCTTTGAAAAGATTTAAACAAAAATTGGTAAATCTTTATCTAGACTTATCAAGAAACAGAGAACTCAAAGTCAGAAATGAAAAAGGAAATATTACAGTTGATACCACTAAAATACAAATCTTCTTATAAGACTACTATGAACAATTACATGCCAACAAATGAGATAACCTAGAAGAAGATCAATTCCAAAAACATACAGTCTACTAAGACTGAATCAGAAAGAGAAAATCTAAACAAACCAATTAATTATTAAGGACGTTCAATCAGAAATCAATAACCCCTCAACAAACAAAAGTCCAAAACCACACTGCTTTTCAGGGGAATTCTACCAAACATTTAAGTAAGAATACCAACCTTGCTCAAACTTTTCTAAAAAACTAAAGAGGAGGGTAGATTCCCAAAGTCATTTTAGGAGGCCAGCATTGCTATGATGCCAAAACCAGGCAAAGTGCTACATGAAAAGAAAATTACAGGCCAGTACCCCTGATGAACATGGATGCAAAAATCTTCAGCAAAATAGTAGCAAAACAAATTCAAGAATACAGAAAAAGGATCATATACCAGGATCAAATGGTATTTAATCCAGTGTTACAAGGATGTTTCAACATCCACAGATCAGTGTGTTACATCGGACTAACAAAATGAAGGATAACAATAATGTGATCATGTCAGCAGATGCAGAAAAAGCATTTGGCAAAACTCAACATCCATTATGATAAAAATCATCAACAAAGTGAGTACAGAATGTACTTTACCATATAAGGACCATATAAAGCCCAAAGCTAACATCATACTCAACTGTGAAAGATCAAAACCAAGACAAGGATGCCCACTCGCACCACTTTTATTCAAATGTACAGAGTGATTAGGCAAGAAAAAGAAATAAAATTCATCTAAGTCAGAAAGAAGAACAGTTGTCACTATTTGCAGATGACATATACTATATAGAAAGCCCTAAAGGCCCCATCAAAAAACAAAAACACACCACCAACAAAAAAGAAAAACCAACTCTTAGAACTAATGAACAAATTCAGTAAAGTTGCAGGATACAAAATCAAGGTTCAAATATGAGTTGTTCCTATACACTAATAACGAACTATCAGAAAGAGAAATTAAGAAAACAATCTCATTTACAATTGTATCAAAAAGAATAAAACATCTATAAATAATTTAACCAAGGTAGTGAAAGACTGAAAACCAAGATGTTGATGGAAGAAAATGAAGACACAAATGAAAGGCATTCCATGCTCATGGATGGAAGAATCAATACTGTTAAGATGCCCATACTACCCAAAACAGTATACAGATTCAGTATACTCCCTATCAAAATTCCAGAGGGATTTGTCATAGAAATAGAACAATTCTAAAATTTCTAGGGAATTGAAAAAGATCCCAAATAGCCAAAGAAATATTAAGAAAGAAGAACAAAGCTGGAGGTATCACATGCCTGATTTCAGACTATACTACGAAGCTATAGTAATTAAAGCAGTTTGGTGTTGACATAAACACAGATACATAGATTAATGGAACAAAATAGCCCAAAAATAAGGCCACGCTTTATGGTTAACTCATTTGTGAGAAAGAGTCCAAGAACATAGCATGGGGAAAGGACACTCTCTTCTTTAAATGGTATTGGAAAAACTGGACCCCTATATACAACAACTAACTTGAAATATATTAAAGCTCTGAGAAGAAATCTAGGTGATAAGGTCCTTAGCACTGGTCTTGGCAGTTAAATTTTTTTGGACGTGACACCAGAAACAAAGTCAACAAAAGCAAAATAAACAAATTGGACTACATCAAGCTAAAAAGAAAAGCAAAGCAACTGATCAACATAATGAAAAGACAGCTTACTAAATGGGAGAAAATATTTGCAAATCTTTTATCTGATAAGGGATTAGTATCTAAATTATATAAATAATCCAATTCAAAAAAAAAAATCTGGTTGAAAAAAAGGGCAGAAGATTCTTTTCCAAGAAGACCTACAGATGCCAACAGGTATGTAAAAAGGTGCTCAACATCACTGATCATCAGAGAAAAGCAAAGCATAACCACAATGAGGTAACACCTCACACCTGTTAGAATGACAGATATCAAAAGAGATAAAAAGTGTTGGCCAAGATATAGACAAAAGAGAATAGTTGTGCAATGTTGGTGATAAAGTAAATTGGTACAGCCACTATGGAAAACAATATGAAGGCTCCTCAAAAAATAAAAATAGAAATACCTTATGATCCATTAATTCCACTTCTGGGTATTTATCCACAGAAAACAAAAACTCTAATTCAAAAAAATATCTGGACCAACATGCTATGTTTTAGCAGCATTATTTACAATAGTCAAGATATGGAAACACCCTAAGTGTCCATTAACAGATAAATGAATTAACAAGTTGTAGATACATAATGAAACATTATTCAGATGTAAAAAAAAAAAAAAAAAAGGAAATCTTGCTGTTTGTGACAACATGGATAGACCTTGAGGGCATTATACAAAATGAAACAAGTCAGAGAGAAAGACAAATACTACATGGCTGCATTTATATGTGGAGTCTAAAAAATATAAAACAAAACAAAAACCACAGGGTCCTAGATACTGAGACTAGATTAGTGGTTGCCAGAGGCAGAGGATGGGGGATGGAAGTCTGGGGGTTGGGCAAAATGGGTGAAGGTTATCCAAAGGTACAAACCTTCCAAACATAAAGGTCTGAGGATGTAATATACAGCATGGCAACTATAGTTAATAATACTGGATTGCATATTTGAAAGATGCTAAGGATCTCAATCTTAAAAGTTCTCATCGCAAGTATAAAAAATTTTGTAACTACATATGTTGATGGATGTTAACTGGCCTTGTGGTGATGATTTTGCAATATATACAAGTACCAAATCATTATGCAATAATAATGTATAGGCCTTAAAAAGAACAAAATAACAACAACAACAAAAAAAAAAGTGAAAAACTCCAAGGACTTCCAACTATATTTCCTGACCAGCCACCCAGGTCATTAGCTTTATACCTAGTGCCCTACTATGGCTACAACTGGAAATTCCTTAGTCACCTCAGTTTTATAGTGCCCCAAACTGAATTTTTGTCCATCCTTAAGATTGATTCCTCCTCCTCTCCCTCTTCTTTTTCCATCTATACCCTTTATCTCCATTGGGCAGCATCCCTGTAACCCTGCCCCTTAGGGAGACACTGCCATCCCCTGGTTTCTCCTCTCTTTTTACTGACCAGTTACCAGGTTAAAAGCCGCCTGATTTTCTCTCTCAAAATGTTCTTTAAGCCAACCTTTTTTCTCTACCTTTAGGATACCCCCGTTCTGGCTATCATATCTCTTATTCATATGACCACAATTTATTGCCCTCTGTAGTAAACTGACAGCCTTTATTCATCTTCCTATTTTTTTCCAACTAATAGTCTAATCTATTTAAATTACAAAGCTGACCATATCATATCTATTCAAAGCTTTAAAATATCCCAATCCCCTACTATTTGGATTTTCCTATATATACTGTGCTTTTTGCCAACCTGCTACAAATGGTAATCATTCAGTGATGGTGTTGCCATAAACAGGCCTGGCATAAACCCCTGGAATTAGAGAAAGAAGTATCTCTTCTGCTGTCTCCTACTTCAGAAATGTTTGGTCTGTACTCACTGTAAAATTGGTCAGTCACTTGCCTGGTGGATGCTGACTCTTCAGAGTAGCCAGAGTGAGGTCTCCAACTCCCTAGTAGCTCCTTCTCCCAACTCAGATTCAGAGATAATACACAGGATTGAAAGGAAAATGGTAGTGGGATGGGTCAAGTGGACATTTCACCCCATGAAGCCAGGAGCATCTAATGCAAAAATGAATAAAGTACTCTATTATTCAAGGACATCAATAATAGGTATGGAGGATGAATTATGCCTAAAATAGAGGTGCATCCTCTACACTCTTATTATCTCTGAACTGTGTCCTCAAAAATGTTCCATCAGCACAATAAACCCAACATACTGCAGTTCATCCTGCAAACCCCCACAGTCATATTCATGGCAACATCATAGTACAGTCATTCTGACTTAGAAACTGAGTTTAAGAAAATTATTTGCTTCACAACATCTAGTTACTTGTCAACTTATTTCCATCTCCGTTACATACATAACAATCTTTTCCCATGGCCACTACAGTAATCTAAACTTTTATAACCCATAACTAAAATAAGTGAATCTATTTCCAAAATGGAAATAGCATTCCAAAATGCTATTTCTGATCCAGATATCATTCCTTTAAATCCATTCTAAACCTGATATGATATCATTCTTAGTAGCAAAGTAGAACTCTGATGCCGTTTCTGCCTATGCTTTTCAGTACTTGTCCGTGACACATACTAAGAAGCCTAAAATTACGAGCCAAACAAGGTCCAGTCTGCTTTCTGCCTTTTGATCCTTCTTTTCTGTAAAAAGGTACCTATGAGAGAATAGCATCACGACTTACCGAGTAGCCCTATAAAATAGTGAAAACCAAAAATCTGCATAAGTGTTTAAGGGGTCTGCACCCAGTTCCTCTGCTGGGAATTCCCACACTAACAAGCAGTGCTTCAACACCAGTTGTGTGTCTTAGAATTCTGACACTGTGTACCTGGAGCTAGCATCAGATCTCATGGGTTGAGGTTTCAGTCTTAAAAAACTGTGCTCCCACCACTTAACATGTTAATCTCAAGGCCAAGTTGTCACCCAGGCCTCTGACCAATTTGTTGTAGATTGGATGTTTCAATGACCCCCTCCCTCAAGTTCAATTAATTTGCTAGAGGGCTCTCATACTGAGAAACATTTTACTTACTAGCTTACTGGTTTATTTTGAAAGGATGTAATTCAAAAACAAATAAAAAACAGACAGAAGAAATGCACAGGGCGGTACATGAGGAAGGAGTGTGGGGTTTCCATACCCTCTTGGAGCACACCGCTCCCCAACAAATCTCCCCATTTACCATCCTTGAAGCTCTCCTAACCTCATTTTGAGTTTTTATGGAGGCTTAATTACATAGGCATGATTATTCAAACCAGTGATTATTGATTAATCCAGCCCAGAGTCCCTCTCTTTCTTAGAGGTCAAGGGGTTGAGAGTGAAAGATTCAACTCTCAAATCACATGATTGGTTTCTCTGGTGACCAGGCCCCATCCTTAAATGCTTTCCAAAAATCACTTATTAACCTATACCCAGTTGTAGTGGAATGGGGCTTGTTATGAATAACAAGATACCTATTTCACTTATGTGGCTCTGAAGAGATCTCAGTAACTAAGGGCAAGAGACCAAATATTGTAACAAAAGATTATATCACAATTATTGGTCTTATCACACAGGGAATTCCAAGGGTTTGGAGAGCTGATATAAATGATCAAATATATAATAAATCCCAATATCACAATGATATATATGTTTATGTTGATATAGTACGATCAGAATTTTAGACTCTGGGCCATTTAGACAAAACGAAGGGCCTCTGGGTTGTGTAAGCCATTCACTTACCATTGAGCAAATAGGAAAAGAAAGGGCTGGGGAAGGGGATGGGAAGAAGCATGGAAGAGTAAGAAGGAGGGAAGAGAGGGAAAAGGAAAGGTAGATGAGAAGGGCAAGGGGAAAAAGAAGGAAAGGGAAAGGGAAACCAAAAGATAATTTTGATTTATGACAGAAATAAAAAGAAGACAAATACAATGCATAGTGTAACCCTTTGAGCTACTCCTTTGTAATATTAGGAGCATCTTAAAAAATAAACATTTACCATAGATCACACTGTAAGAAGCAATAACAATGAAAACTGCCTTGGTTCCCTGAAATTCAACTTGAAATATGCATCACATCAACCACATTGCTAATTCCATCACAATGAAGAAATGTTAGAGTTCATTTAATGGAGTAAAAATTCCCTCTGTAGAGAGGATAGACAAAGACGAGTAAAACCAACCTACAGTTGAAAGGGACTGTGTTGGTGGTTAGCACTGTGAGGGATGGGTAGATTAACTACTGGACTCTATTAGCTGTGTACAGAAAATTTAAATATTAATTCTAGAATATATGAAGTAATTGACCCAGGATTAAACCTTCCAAGATCAAAGATTCTGTCTACTCAGCTCCACTTAGTGCAAATATATGGCCTTTATGCTCCCTCTCACTCCCCATGAAATTATTCCTTGAAATTATTCCCACTTATTTATTTATTGGGTATTCATTTTGAGAGTGCCAGAGAAAGCACAAGCAGAGAGAGGCAGAGAGAAAGATAACTGAGAATTCCAAGCAGGCTTGGCACTGTCAGCACAGATATTCAGAGCCTGAACCCACAGACTTCAAGATCAGAACCTAAACTGAAATCAAGAGTCGGATGCTCTTAACCATCTGAGCCCCCAGGTGCCCCTGAAATTATCCTCCTTTTAAACCATTCCAGACTACTCTAGCCTGAGGTACTTTATGAGCACTCCTTAGACTTTGTCTTAAGTATTCATTTGATAATGTCCATAACTCTTCTATTATATGCTGCTACTCAGTTTTTGTTTTAAGCTATTTATACATTTCTTATGCATACATTCATACATTTATCAGTCTTCCTGTCCATGTGCAGAATAAATCTCCCCCAACCCTGTAAGCTCCCAAGAGGTAAAAATTAACATTGAAAAGAAGAGGCACAGAGAAGCAAATCACAAGCACGCTTGGACCTGTCACAGAGGTCACTCAGAGCCTTACAGGCAGGAAGCAGGGAGGGAAGATGCAGTAACCACACCTCTTACTTCAGAATGACAAAGCCAAGAAATGATTTCACTTTCCTTTTTTTTTTTTTTTTTTTTTTTGCAAACCTTTGTCAAACTTTTCCCAACCTTTTTCACAAGCTAATCAGAATGACATGAATACCAGGATCAGGGATGGATCCAGCATATCCTAATATCAGAGGTTACGTGGAGTGGCAAAGTTTTGTATGCCCCAACCCCAGAAAGGATTCTAAACACTTTCATCTGGCTGCTCAGACCTTTAGTGGAAGTTTGAGACATGCTCATAGCTAGATCTGAAAGGAACCTCTTACTCGCAGGTAATGATTCTGTTTAATGAGGACCTTTCTGAAGGTCAGAAAGAAAGGTCAGAAAGCCTACTCCAGATCACCTTCAAGACATAATTGAGTAGGAAATGAAGATCTATTCACCTCATCTCTTGGAAAGTAAGTGCTTCTCAACATAAAAGGATAATTAAAATTGATGTCTTTGGTGCTTCAGCAATGCCTATACCAAGTTTGGCATTGTAGTTTAAATGCACATTTTAAGTTTCCCTCTTCCTCTATCATTGGTCATTGTCATTATTTTGATTAATCACTAAGCAGACATTTACTGAGAACTTAGTATAAACTAGGTATTGTGCTAGGTGGGTGTTCAATAATGACTTAAGTCAAAATATTTATATTCTTAAAATTAGAAAACCTATATGTTTATAACATATTATGCCTTTCTTACTGTTTTTACGAGGTCTGCCATTTACTAGCTGTGTGAAATGAACAAGACAGATCAACAGTTTGTCATAATGCACAAAGTAGACCATCATATATATAAACATGGCTTAGAATCGTATTTTATCTTTTTATCTCAATCCAATCTCTTATGTCATTTTCCTCTCAGAGACTAAATCCTGTTTAAGCCTACTGAAGGCAACAAGCACTTTGCAATGATTATAGGACTCCCTATACTCTTCTTAAACTCTTAAGATAATGTTCTTTCCCCCTCATTAAAAACATATACTTAATCTCATTTTTTTCTTTTCAACCCAAAATGTGTGGGGAAGTACACAGATTTGGTGTCTGTTAATAGGGTGAGTCAATTTCCACTTCACTACAGTAGTTGCATTTGGAGCTTGAGGGAAACCCAGGTTAGAT
Source organism: Proteles cristata cristata (assembly GCA_017311185.1). NCBI lineage: Eukaryota > Metazoa > Chordata > Mammalia > Carnivora > Hyaenidae > Proteles > Proteles cristata. The sequence continues at coordinate 262,134 of JAESUZ010004124.1, read as the reverse complement.
ACATGGGGTAGGCCTCTGTGCATAGTTCTTATTTCAAAACTGACACCTAAAGGCAGTCATTTAGTTCTAGAGGTGAGATCTTTTTCTTTTACTAATTGCCTCCGTACCTATAAAAATGAAAACACCTTGTACCCAGAATATACTGTTGGAGCAGTTCTGATTATGAAGCTTTACTATAGAGAATATACTAATTTACATCCTACATCTCACTTTCATCTGTGGTAGACAGAATAATAATGTCCACTAATTAATTAAAAACATCTGTATCCTAACCCCTGTGACCTTTGTAGGTGTGATCAAGGATGCAGACCCTGAGATGACAAGGTGGTCTGGTTTATCCAGGTAGGCTTAACATAACCACATGAGTCCTTTGAAGTGAAGATCTGTTCCTAGCCATGGCCCACATGATGGGACAAAGGAAGCAGAGGCAGGAGTAATGCAAATCCTGAGGACACGGTCTGCCATTGTGCCCTTGAAAACCGAAGTTGGCCATGCACCAAGGAATGTGGCTGCATCCAGAAGCTGAAAAAGCCTTCTTCCCTAGAGACTCCAGAAAGGGAAATAAGTCCCCCGGCACATTGATTTCAGCACAGTGGGACTCAAGCCAGACCTTCTGACGTGAAGAAGTAGAAGAAAACCAATTTGTGCTATTTTAAGTCATGAAGTTTGTGGCAATTATTTTTTATGGAAGCAGTAGAAAACTAATACACCATCCAAAACAACACTCTGGAGTTTAAGTTTCTGAATGGATATGCAAAGCTAAAGGAGATAGCAGTCGTCTTCCACTCCTATCTGCATACTCTCTGTGTCTAGGAGTGGCTGCCCCAGTTTTCTCATTAGCCAGAGTTCAGGTGTCTACAGCTGGGAGGATAAAAATATTTAGAAAAATCATTAACTATTGTCACATTAGGAAGATTCCCCCCCTCCAACTTAAAGCTTAATGTACTGACAATGGGAAATTAACATCTGATTTGGGAAACTCATAGCCAGAGGCTAACTCTGATAGGATTGAGAGCTCCAGATGAGCCAGGAGTTGTATTTTGATCAGATAGTTGATCACTCTGCTAGAGTTAAGAAAGCCATGGAAGTACTTGTCCCAACTCTAATGTGTGACTTATGACTGTCAACTGACCCAAGAGTTTTGTTAACTCACAGTGTTATATTAAATGTTCTCTTAAAGTTTCTTCTAGATCTGTATGCCTATGATTTCAATACATTCATTAATTCTTTCACTGATTATATATTGAGCCATAATTACATATTACAGCTGGAAAAGCAACAAATGGATCCTTGTACTAGGAGAAACAAAGAAACAAAGCACTAAAACTCCAAGTTTAGTGCTTGACTTTCTGGTAAATGCAATTAAGAAAGTAAAACAGGATGCTGTATTCAAGATGATTGGCGGTGGTAAGGGAAGGCATCTCTGAAGATAAGGTATTGATTGTAATGAAACAAACTGCAGTCTAATGAGTGCCCATTCTTGGAAATATTGAAGGAAGGACACTCCAGGCTGAAAGAAGACTAAGCACAAAGGTTCTGAAATGAGAGCTTCTCTCAGATTTTAGGAACCAAAGGATGGGTAAAAGTTGAGAACCAGCAAAAGAAACAGCAGTACAACCAGCAAGGAGTGAGAAAAACATGGCAAATGATTTGAGAAAAGAGAAAAAAAAATGAAATAGTTATTTTAAAAATTGAGAGATACTGATGTTATCCAGCAGTCGCGAGTGACTGAAGTTTGTGATCATAAATTAAACCTGTTGCCCCATTTTGTGATTCTTCACAAAAATGCATCAAGAGAGGATGGATAATTGGTTTCAACAAATTAGGCTTTTCAGAATGAAGGATACTGGAGTAGAAAATGAAGATGAGAGCCTAAGTGAAGGTTAATAACTTGAAAAATGAAGGAATCTTAAGCTGAATGAGGAGACTTTTTTTTTTAGCTCAGAAACTTCTGGAACTAATACCACTATAATAGAGTTTTCTAGGATCTCTCTCTCACACAGATAGGCATTAAGAATGATTTGTAGTTTGGTTATTTATATTTTTGAGAATTGGCAATGTCAACATTTAAACCTTGTTTTTAATAATTTCTAGGGCTAAGCTGCAGAGAATTTATCAACAAACAATTAAGATTACTTATTATATGCCATAATCTCTTCTGGTGGCTGGATGTAAAAGAATAAAGCATAAAACTAAGGTGTTACTCCAAGAGGTTATTATAGTCTAGTAGGAGGAGTTGGATCATAGAGAAGCCAACATACCTGAACAACATAACTTAAGACTGTGATTGTGCCTTGAAGAAAGCAAGCCAATGACACAGTAGAGTATTATGAGAAACAGGGAGACTGGTTTAAGATGTGTTATCAGGAAGGGCCTCGTGGAGATTGTAAAAACCTGTGTGGTGACAGATGAGAGACACTAAAAAAAAAAAAAAAAAAAAAAAAAAATCAGCAACTTCATGGAATAGAAATCAATCTCCAAAAAATAATTATAATAATAATGTTAGGAATCAACAAATTAAATAAACAACAAAGATGTACTAGAGTATCTTCGAATATAAATATTCAAACATTATACAAACTCCTCCTGAAAATACAGTTGTTTTACCAGGACAGAATGTTCTTAATATCAAAACCAGATAGAGTCATTAGGGAGAAGGAAAACTAAACTTATGTTACACTTGACATAATCCAAAAGTATTCAACAAAATATAAGCAAAGGGAATAAAATAGTCCATGAAAAGTATGATATTCTAGGACTAAGTTCTGTTTAAACTTCATGCACAAATAATTTTATATTAGAATAATTCATAAATGTAGCTAACAGTAGCTTAAATTTATCCACACTGTAGTAGATACAGAAAATATACTTGATAAAATTTAACATCCATTCTTTATAAAAATTTAGTAAACTGAGAATAGCACGTCTTCAGTTTGAAAAAGAATAGTCATTTATATATAAATACCATCACATACTTTAATTATTACATTTAAAATTAGAGATGCAACAAAGATGCTTACTAAAGTCACCTTTTTCTATTCACCTTTTTCTTCTTCTTTTGCTTCTATTCAACTTTTGACTGGACATCCAAGCCAGCATACTAAGAAATGATAATCAAATTAATAGAATAAAAATGGGAGGAAAAGGAAATAAACTTGCTATTTGCTGATTAAAAAAATACATAGAAAACTAACGAATATAGAGAAAAATGAAAATAGAGTGGTAATAAAGTGATTGGATAAAAACCTAATACATAATAGTTCATTGTATTTCCATATAAGAATAACAAATACCCAGAATATATAATGAAGGTATAATTATAATTATATAATTAAAAAGAAATTGTACCTTAAATTAAAAAGAAATTGTACCTTAAAATAGTAGTAGCGGGGCGCCTGGGTGGATTAGTCGGTTAAGCGTCCGACTTTCGCTTAGGTCATGATCTCGCAGTTTGTTGGTTCGAGCCCCGCGTCGGGCTCTGTGCTGACTGCCAGCTCAGAGCCTGGAGCCTGTTTCAGTCTGTGACTCCCTCTCTCTCTCTGACCCTCCCCTGCTCACGCTCTCTCTCCCTCCCTCTCCCCTAGAAATAAATTTAAAAAAATAAAAAAAAAAATAGTAGTAGCAATTCTAGTAATAGTAGTAGTACTAGTAATGAATAGATCAAAAATATAGGAGACTCCTTCAGGAAACAAAATAGCAAAATTGTTGACAGCATTAAACAAAGTAAAATGTATAAAATGCACGTGAATATTAAAGTATCAAAGGCAAAGTCTGTTAAAATTAACTTATAGAGGTAGTATAATTCCAATAAAATTTCCACAGATTTCTCTTTCAGTATTTAGAATTTTATGTTAAGTCTGTGATTCATGAAGGATAATAAAGAATTAAGAACTATTGGTGTATCTTTGAAGAAGAGCAAGAAACCAGGAGTCCATCCTGTCAGTTGTATGAGGAAAACTATGAGAACAGTACTGAGGACAATTATGAGACTGTGGAAATTAAGGTCTTGTGATGACAGGGGCGCCTGGGGGGCTCAGTTGAGTGTCTGACTTCAACTCAGGTCATGATCTCACGATTCATGAGTTCGAGACCGTCACTGGGCTCTGTGCTGACAGGTGGGAACCTGGAGCCTGCTTCCAATTCTGTGTCACTGTCTCTCCTGTGCTCCTCCCCTTGTCTCTTTCTTTCTAAAAATATTTTTTTTTGAAAAATTAAAAAAAGAAAGATCTTGTGTTGTCATCAGATAATTTAACTGGGGGAAGAGAACAGAAAGCAAGAAAGAAGACTGAGTATTTGATGACAGACCTGTAGGGGGAAGTGAAAAGAGAGACTGATCATTATATGATGTTAGAAAAAAAAGGTAAATGAGATATGTTAAATCTATGTTAAAAATAAAGTTTTAAAATTCTTAGTAGAATGTATAGATGAGTATCTTCTGGATTTGGGAAAAAGGACAAATTTCTTAAGGAAGACACTAAGCAAAAGTATCTAATTCATTTAACATTAATGAACTTAAATTTTCTTATTAAAAGACATCTTAAAGAATGTGAAAAATGATAAAAATGGCAGAAGGCATGTTCTATATCAAACAGACCTATGGTTGGTAACAGAATACACACAGAACTGTAAGTCAAGAAGCACTACTAACCAATGAGAGGAAAATGGGCAAAGGAGTGGAACAAGCATTTCACAGAAGAAAAAAATAAATAGAATAAACATGAAAAATATATTCAGCAGTATTTTCAGTTAGGGAAATAAAAATAAAGACCACATAAACACATCAGAGAATATTTTCTTATGTCATCAGTAGACAAAATTAAATGTTAGAGGATACAGTGTTGAAAGTCATGTGGGTTCACAAAGTAACTTAAATATCAGTAGTAGAGTTAAAAAAGAGGACCATAAAAAGAAAGGAATACATTAAGACTGAATAACAGGCAAAGCCCAAATTATGCAGGACTTTGAATACTTTGTAAAGAATTTGGATTTTATTCTAAATAAAGGACAATGTCAGGTTGAGGTATTCCAAGAATATACTTAATTTCATAGAATTTATGGTATTTTATGAGTTTATAACAAGGTATATTTAACTCTTCATTGGAATATTATGTAATTATATATAGGTCATATAGACTGGTAATTCCTCATTTTAACTTTTTTTTGTTCTAATATATAAAAGCTTCATTATTGAAGTCATATCTAATTGCATTCAAGTTTTTCCTATGAGAGTAATCTTTTAGTTAATAAATGCTAAAAATTTCACAATGTAACATTTTACGGACATTTGGATTTTTGATAACTTTATTCAACTGTATGTTTATTCTTTGTATTTTTCTACTTAAGCTATATCTACATTATGGAGTCTTCCTAAGGAACAGTATAAACTATGCCTATAGAAGAGAATTTGTTAAAACTAATTTTTTTCCACCTAGGAGGTTGTTAGGAAGGACATAGTTTAAAAATAGATTATGTAGATTAGAGTTGGCCACTGTAAGAAATAACCATGAAATCTCTGTTTTTACAAAACAGAAGTTTCCTTCTCACTAGCTGGAAGTCCAGTTGATGACAGTCAGGAAGGAGGGGAACACTCTTCTGTACATTATTTGGGGTAAAAATCACACCAGCTGTAGTGGAGAGAGCACCGGAGTCAGGTTTGTGCATTTCACGGGCCAGGCACAGAAGTGGCCCATAGGACTTCTGCTTGCTTTATTCCCCCGCCAGAGTCTGGTAAAGTGCCACCATTGCCAGCAGCACACTCCCACATCCTGCTGGGTACAGGACAGCTGAGGCAAAGGCCTACACACAGCTCCTTCATCACACTGTGGGAAGATAGCTCTAAACAGTGGCTAAGATTGATCACATAGAAGTAATCAAGGACATTTCAAAAGTGGAAAAAGTGGAAGAAGCGTGGGACATGTGGGTCCCATTTGAAATAAGTTAAAAAGACAAGAAGTTTGACAATATTACTAACTTCAAGGAGATTGATCTAGAAGCAGAGTAACATGATTTGGACTCGGAGAGGCAGGATGGTGCACAGAGAGACCATCTTCTATGGAGACAGAAGATGCATGCTGCAAAGTGCAGGTGGCAGAGTGAATAGAGAGGAATGAATAGGCAGAATCAGACCTAAAACAATGCTCCCTGTTGGAAGGTGCATCCTAGAACATATTTGAAGAATTAGAAATCACATAGACTTGTTTTATTGGAAAAATATTTCCTCATTCTTTAAACTGTTTCTTTAAAGTAAGTTCCACGCCCAATGTGGGGCTTGAACTCAACCCTGAAATCAACAGTCACATGCTCTCCTGGGCCAGCCAGCATCGTTAAACTTTTTAAGAAAAATTCCATACAACCTTTACTATATTTAGAAAATGTAGATATGTGTGTGTATCTTTGAGAACTACTCAACCTTATAGGTTTAAGGAAATTAAAAGAAATATTGCAAACATATAAAGCTGATCATTGATATTTACTAAAGAAGAGAATTTAACAAAATTGAACATTAGCTCAACAGAAAGATGAACTTTTTTTTTTTTTTTTTTTTTAAAAGCAGGCGAAGTAGAAAAGAGTTTTGGTGGAGGATATTTTACCTCATTAAGAAAGTCATCAAATGTTCTTTTTACTGTCTAACTTGTCAAAGTATCAGGAAGGCTTTCACATCCAGTCCTTTCAGAAAATATTATAAAATGTTCTGAGGCAGTTCTCTATAGAAGCACTTAAAGATATAGATCAAATGTAGCTTTTTGTCATTACTGAAACCTAATATACCCAGGAGTGACTTGCACATTAAACATGAGAAATAAGAACAAAAGCAAAACCCGTTGGCTGAGCAAATCCTGTGAACTCTAATTAACCAACAATGCACAATTGTGATGCTACAGCCCATTAATTAATAAGGAAGAAAAACCAATATTAAGCTTCTCTTTTTCTTAGAGTACTTGTGTTATATTGTTCTATTTTTAAATTATCTTTTTAACAAATTTTATTAAAGATGCTGAAGTAATTATATTCCTTAAAAATGAAGTCATATGACACTTTCCTCCCCCAGGAAATAATAGCATCTTTCACTTTATCAACTATACCCTACGCTCATTAGTCTTATTTTGGAGCACTGATGTCAGATTTTTAGTCATTTCCCCATGTTACGCTTTTCATAATTACTTTCTGTGCTTTACCTAACTCTATTAATTCCCTTATATTGAAAGTAACTTGGTGGGGGGGGCAGAGAACCTTTTATATGGCTGTAGCATGGGATTAAAGAAATAGGCTAATTTTGCATTTTGTTTTCCTGGAGGATATTTTTGTCTGCTCTGTTCCTAAACTTTATTATTTGTATAATAAAAGAGGCTACTTCTGTTTTACAGTCTTATGATCCATTTTTTCTAGAGTTTAGCATTTTATTTTCTCTATCACATAATGCAAATAATTTTAGTGTGTGTAAAAGCAGCATGCATTCAATACCTAAGAATGGAAATAATTTAATTTTTAATACTTATTAGGATTGTTTTATTATTATTCAGTCACTATTATATCTATCACAAGGGTGTTTAAAAATAAATGTGATAAATATAGAGGAGTTTTGAAAGTCATAAGTGGTTCACTTAATCCAGTTTTATCACTGGAATTATTTTCAGAGTTGTAAGAATTTGTGCTAATATGTTGTATCTAGCCATGGTTACTCTAGCTAGCCAGCAGCTTAGCAAAGCTTGAATGAAGTTCAAACTGCAACAGTGGGTAATGACTGCCAATATGTAGTGAATAGAAAGAAGAGGAACATTTAACTATGTCTTATCTAAATTAAGGTTGAAAAAATTCTTAAAATCTGTTTTTTTAATTTTATGTCAAAATTCTATCTTGGGTATTCTAATTCAAGTTACCAGTAACTGAAAACCTAAGCAGAAATAGGCACTGGCTGGCTAGCAGCTAAAAATGAGAGTAATCATAAATCAGGAATATGTTGAAGCAGCTCACAGCCTAGTAAAGCCTATTTAAGATTTGTAATTAAAAAGTTCAATTATACAGCAAATCTCAGACTTGGAGGGGCCTTTTGTGCCATAGAGCCGTTCCAGGGTGTAGATGTCCAGCCTGGACTTCATGTTCTTCACTTGTCTGTCTCTGTGCATCGGCATATTCAGCCAATTTGTTAAAGAAGTGCTGTTTTTTGAGACAGATTCCCAAAGATATTAAAGCTTTGCCCTCTCTCCTAAATTTCCTCATCCTGAAACCTGGTGCCAGATGAGCAATAATAGCACAGCCTTTGGTGCTGTCATATTCTGTTAAAATCCCACCTTGGTACTCTGGCCAGGCCCTATCATTTCTGATAGAGCTCCTCACCTGAGCTGTCTGTCTCAGGGAAGTCTACTGTGTTTCGTTGTGGCTGGAATGTGGCACTGGCTTGGGAAATAAGTGGCTATTACAATTAGTTTACTCCAGTATCAAGACAGTCAGTATCTGGCAGTTAACAATAGTGATGCATTGTATCTACAGGGGAGGAGAAATTGTGTGTGTTTTCTAAAAATGTAAACTTCTCAACCATTGCAGAAATGTCACCTATTGCAAGAAGCTGAAATAAAGATATCTAATTATCCATTAAATAATTATTAGTGAAGTAGTCACTGAACTTCCTGAAGGGTAGTCTTGGGGATTCCTCCTACCTTCACTGTCCCTACATTCCTCCCCTCAAAGACAAATACCAGCTGTTCAAAGATGCACAGGAATTACCTAACTAACTGCCACTTTTTCACTGCAAGAAGGAGGTGAATGTGTTTCTAGAAATTGGATCACTCTTAAGGCTACCCTGCTTCTGAGGTTTCTCCTGCCTGAGCCCTTTACGGTTTAGCTGGATTTGGATTTCCTCTTGCTTGAAACCAAAGTATCTCATATGATGCATATTGAAAAAGTCTCAGAATTGAGACTTAAGGTCCATCTGACATATTTATAGAATATGTACTGTGTTCAAATTATACTAAAGGGCTCTTTAAGGCACAAGCAGGGTAAATAATAAAATGACTGAAGTGTTTTAACGATAATATGACTGAAACACCCCAACGTGGGAGGGGTGCTATCAGGTACAAAATTCCAGCCACCTTATTCTTACGTTGTAGAACTCAAAGTTTGGTAAAAGTGGGTACTCTGAACACATTATGGCACATTAATATACACATCGGCACATTAGTTGGAGGAAGGAAAGGAAGGTGAAAGGGAAGGATGGAGAAAGGGACAGACTGTAGTGTGAGAAGAAAGAGAAGAGGGAGAGAGAAGTGGTGTAGAAAGAAGGGAGCACAGTGAAATTGAATGAACTATCAAACACAAAAAAATGTTTTTTTTTTTAATTTAAAAAGTTCATAGTTCTAAATACTTAAATTACAACAAAAATGTAAGATACTTAGAAGTGATCTATGTCTACAAGTCAAAACTAAAACAGCAGTTGTGTCTAAGTGTAATACTGAAAAAAAAAATTAAAAAGGCTAAATATAAATATAGACAGAAATGTCCTATATACCAGGAAGTCATCTGAAATGATTCACACAGAGGATGTTGTTGTCTGAAATATTTTTATCAGAAAAGAAAGGCTAAAAATTATATAACTATCGATCTTAAGGAACAGAGCATTAAAATAAATCCTATAAAAGTGAAAAAGAATAAATAATAAAGGTAAGAGGAAACATTAATTAAATGGGATGCTTCACCATGATCAAGGGGGATTTATTCCAGAGATACAAAGCTGGTTCAATATTCACAAATTAATCAGTGTGATATCACATTGACAAGAGATAAAAATCATATCATCTTAATAGAAATAGAAAAAGCATTTGACAAAGTATAGCACTCATTCATGATAAAAACTCTCAACAGAATAGGTTTAGAGGGGAAATACCTCAGCATAATAAAGGTCATATGGAAAAAACCCTCCAGTAACATCATAATGGTGAAAAACAGAGATCTTTATTTCAAAAATTAAGAACAGGACAAGGATGTCCATTCTCACCACTTTTATTTAACATAATACTCTAAGTACTAGCCGTATCAGTCAGACAAGAAAAAGAAATAAAAGGCATCTGAACTGGTAGGGAGGAAAATAAAACTTTACTATTTGCAGATGACATGATACCAATTATAGAAAACCCCAAAGGCCACCAAAAAACTGCTGGAACTGATAAATGAATTCAGTGAAATTGCACAACAGAAAATTAATATACATAAATCTATCACATTTTTATAAACTAAAAATGAAGTAGCAGAAAGTGAAATTCAGAAAACAATCCTGTTTACAAATGCACCAAAATGAATACCTAGGAATAAACTTATCCAAGGAGGTCAAAGTCCTGTCCTCTGTAAACTGTAATACACTACAAAATAAATGGAAGATAACACAAATAAAAAGATATTCCATGCTCATAGACTGGAATAATTGTTAAGATGTTCATGCTGCCCAAAGCAATCTATAGGTTTAATGCAATTCCTATCATAATACAAACAACATTTTTCACATAACTAGAATTATCCTAAAATTTGTATGGAAACAAAGACCCCAGATTGCAAGATATACTACAAAGATGTAGCAATCAAAACAAGTATTGGCACATAGTAGTGCCACAGAACATGGTAGTGGCACAAAAATAGACACATAGATCAACAAAACAGAACTGTCAGTCCAGAAATAAACCCATGATTATAGGGTCAATTAATCTACAACAAAGGAAGCAAGAATATAAAATCGGGGAAAGCCAGTGTCTTCAACAAATGTTGCTGGGAAAACTGGACAGTTACATGCCAAAGAATGAACCTGAATCACTTTCTTTCACCATACAAAAAGTAAACTGAAAATGGATTAAAGACCTAACTATGCCACCTCAAACCATAAAATTTCTATACAAAAACATAAGGAACAATTTCTTTGATGGTGGCTGTAGAAACGTTTTTCTGGATGTATCTTATCTGGCATGGGAAATAAAAACAAAATTAAACTGTTGAGACTATCCCAAAATTAAAAGCTTTTGCACAGAAAAAGGAATCATCAAAAAAACCAAAAGGCAGCCTACCAAAAAGAAGATATTTGAAAATGATATATTTGATAAGGGGTTAATATCCAAAATGTATAAAGAATTTATACAATTCAACACACACACAAATAAAAAAAAAACAAGTAATCTAAAAATGGGCAGAGGACTTGAATAGCATTTTTAAAAAGAGTGCATACAAGTGACCATCAGACACATGAAAAGATGCTCAACATCAATCATCAGGGAAATGCAAATTAAAACTACAGTGAGGTATCTCTTTACATTGTCAGAATGATTGAAATAAAAAACACAAGAAATAACAAGTGTTGGCAAGGATGTAAAGAAAAAGTAACCTTGTGCACTGTTGGAGAGAATCCCAACTGGTGCAGCCACTGTGGAAAAGAGTATGGAGTTTCCTCAGAAAAAATAGAAATATTATATGATCCAGTAATTCCACTACTGGGCATTTACCCAAAGAAACCAAAAACACCAATTTGAAAAGATATATGCAGCCTTATGTTTATTTCAGCATCATTTATAATAGCCAAGATATGGAAGCAATCCAAGTGTCATTCAGTAAATGAACGGATAAAGAAGTGTATACATACACTTACACACACACACACACACACACACACACACACACACACACACACACTGGATTATTACCCAGTTATAGAAACGAATGAAGTGTTGTGATTTGCAATAATGTAGCTGGACCTAGAGGATATAATGTTAAATGAAATAAGCCCATTAAGAAAGCTAGATAACATAGGATTTCACTCATATGTGGAATTTAACAAACAAAACAAAACAAAAAAAGACAAACAATGCAGATTCTTAAATATAGAGAACTGGTGGATGCCAGAGGAGAGGTGGGTAGAGAATAAGTGAAATTAGTGAAGGGGATTAAGAGTACACTTAATTTTTTTAAAGGTTTACTTATTTTGAGATAGAAAGAGGGCACACAAGTGAGGGAAGAGCAGAGAAAAAGAGACAGAGAGAGAGAGAGAGAGAGAGAGATTGAGAGAGAGATCCAAATAGGCTCCATGCTATCAGCCTGATGCGGGGCTTGAACTAATGAACTGAGAGATCATGACCTGAGCTGAAATCAAGAGTCGGATGCATAACCAACTGAGCCAACCAGGTGCCCCAAGCATACATTTATTTTGATGAGCACTGAAAAATGTATAGAATTGTTGAATTACTGTATTGTATGCCTGAAATTAATATAACACTGTGCATTAATTATACCTGAATTAAAAAAATAGATTTTCAAAAAAATACCCCCCCAAAAAAACCCATAAAATAAAAAACAAACATAAAAAAGAAGGATAAAATAAAACAAATCCTATGTAAGTAGAAAGGAGTATATAATAAAGGTAAGAGGAGACATGAATTATATAAGATGATCAAAAATAATAAAACATAAAAAACAAAAGCAAGTTCTTTCAAAAGGCCAGTCTAAACAACTACTGTATTCAATAATAGACATAACATCTTTGGATAAAGATTTGACATTCCTGGTAAAGTTGAACATGCTTTAATCTACAAATCGCCTGTTCCACTTTAGGTATGTAAACTAGAGAAATTCTTACACAGGGTAAGAGAAAACCCATATAAAGTGTTCATATTAACATTGTTCAAAATTATGCTAAATGAGATAACTCAGAGAAAGAAAAGTATTGTAGGATATATGTAAAACATAAAAAGAAAACCAAATCTGTAAAAACAAAGTAAAATAGTAACCAGAACATGGGGATTAAAGGGATAGGACAAATGTTATTTAAGGATACAACCTGTATCCTTATAATGAGTAGTAATTAAGTTCTAGAGATCTGTTGCATAATATAGTGGACATAAACAGCTATACTGTGTTATAATTCATCAAACTTGCAGATAGGCTAGAACCTAATGATTCTAACCATTAAAAAGAAAGGATCATTATGTAACATGACAGAAGTCCTAATTATCTGTACAATGGCAAACACATTACAATACATAAATGTACCAAATTAACATTTTGTACACCTTACATTTGCATAATGTTATATGTAATATACATTTCAATAACATTATCTACAATAGCAAACCTTTGGATCAAAATATTTAAATTTTTATGTAAACCCAGTTTGCTAAACTGTGGAATAAGCACATAATGAAATATTATCCAGTAGTAACACTGAATTGACCAAAGCTATAAACTTACAAACTACAGATTTATATGAATAAGTATGAAATAGGTTTTATTCATATTTAAAGCAATGTTTGTTATTGAAACTATTTTAAAAGGAAAGGGAAGGAAAAGACATTTTAGATTAGTTGTTAATTCCAGATGAGAGACGATGGAAAGGGAAAGAGACACAAGTAACATTGATCTTCATAATAATATTTGAATGTTAAGTAATAGATTCAAAGGGGCTTATTTGATATGCTTTATAATCTACACATTACATACATTCTTTATGTGTTTCAGATATTGTGATGCATTGTTTTGAATGGTATGGAAGATCTTTTCTAGTATATGTTTACATAAATTATCTCATTTACAGTGAATTTTTTGAGGTAGTTATTATTGCCCTAAATTTAAAGGTGAGGAAGCTCAAATTTAGACCAAGAAACACTGCTTGAGGGGGTGAAAGAGCTGGGTTCAGGCCACTATTTTGTAGCTTTGGAGCCCTTTCTTTATTTATTGTTCTCCCTCTCCCTATCCTGACACCTTACAGAGGGAAGACCATAGCTCCAGACCCCTACTCCAGTATGGAGTGCAAGGTGCTATGTGTGAGCTACTATGGGAAATTGAAAGGAGAAGGGGCAGAGTGGAAGAAATCATAGAAATACTGGCATTTGAACTGAGTGTCAAAATAGTGTTACAAGGTGGAAAAGGTGTTTCAGCCCCTGGAAGCCATCTGTGTAAAGATATGAAGAGAAAGAAGCTCCTGGAGAATATAAGAATAATGTGTGATATTGGGTGCAGCAGGAAGAGGGGAGAAGGAAAGACCACAGTCATTGGGGATGGAATGTAAGTTTTGTTCAAACATATAAAAACAGAATGTGGTCAATTCTCCTCCTTAAAGCAACATAACAAAATAACTTGGATTTTAGAATAAAGCCACTATATTCCATGACTTTTCTACTGACCTGCTAGGTGAATGAGAAGCTTCCTTCCTAGAGATGCAGGTTCACCAAGTGTGAAAAATGTTTGAGAAAACATCATCACTGCCTCCAGGCCTCCAAAGACCTAGTGAGGAAGTAAAGGGAAAATCTGAGGGCAAGGAAGGCTGGCAGAGTTAGTGTTTCTCACTCTTCCAGGAATAACATACCAACCTGAGGCTGATGATGGGAACCGTAGATGGAATCAATTCTGTAGTCTAAGTGTCCTCAACAAAACCTATGTCCTTTATGAGTTCACAAGAAGACTGTTCCCTAGTAGGTTTCATCAGATCCAACATCAGCTACAGAGATCGAGGCCTGTCTGTTGCTGTGGGGCTGTCTTGTTCCTTCCCCTTTGTGGAGCCACATTGTTTTAGTTGTGGCTTTTACTAAATTTGGTCTGGAGGTTGGGCTTGGCTGCACAGATAAATTAAATAAGATTTCAGAACTTGACGTTTTAAGATTAAGTGGCCCACAAATCCTTTAAAATGATATTGTTAAAGCCATGTGCACACTTACATAATAAGAGAAAGTCAAACCACTATGCTTTAATTGGAGTATAATGAGGTGTTTTTTGTTTTAGTTTGGTTTTGTGTTAAATGCCAACAATTTACAACTCTTTCAGGACTTGTGGTTTGTGTTGGGGGAAAAGGATGGGGAAAGAGGGCTGATGCACAAAGTATTTTCACAGAATGTATTGACCAGGGATTCTCTCACCAAGGTAGTTTCCTTGGATAGATTACTTAACCTTACTTAGACTATTTCTTCATTTACAAAAATGGAGGTATCTGTATAGCAGTGCTTAGTAAGAAGAAGTGAATAAGAAAATATCTAAGGCAAACTTGTTAGGATCCATTGTATTCAAAACAGAATATGGCCTGAACCACCAAAGAATCAAAGATGAAATTAAAAGAGAAATAAAAAGTATCTTGAGACAAATGAAAATTGAAACACAACATATCAAAATTTATGGGATACAGTAAAAGGTGTCAAAGAGGGAAATTCATAGCCATAAATGCCTACACTAAGAAACAAGAAAACTCTCAGATAAACAACTGAACTATACGTATTAAGAACTAGAAAAATAACAGACTAAGTCTGATGTTAGCAGGAAGTAGGAAATAAATACAGGAGCAAAAATAGAGAACAAGAAAACAATAAAAAACATTAACCAAACAAGTAGTGTTTTTTTTTTTTTTTTGAAAAGATAAAAACCTTTAACTAGAATCACGAAGATAATGAGAGGACTCAAATCAACCAAATTATAAATGAAAAAGACATTACAACTGATAACAAAAACACAATGGGTCATAAGAGGCTACTAGGAAAAACTATACAGGAACAAACCAGACAACCTAGAAAAATTGGAAAAATTCTTAGAAACTTGCACCTTATCAAGGCTATGTCAGAAAGAAGTAGAAAATTTGAACAGACTGATTACTACTAAAGGGATTGAATCAGTAATCAAAAATCTCCCAACACAGAAAAATCCAGGACCAGATGTTTTCACTGGTGAATTTCACCAGAATTTAAAGAAGTGGGGTGCCTGGGTGGCTCAGTCGGTTAAGCATCTGACTTTGTCTCAGGTCATGATCTCACAGTTTTCGAGCTTGAGCTCCACATCGAGCTCTGTGCAGACGGCTCATAGCCTGGAGCCTGGTTTGAATTTTATGTCTCCCTCTCTCTCTCTGCCCCTCCCCTGCTCAAGCTCTGTCTATCTTGCTGAAAATTAAAAAATGTTAAAAAAAAAAAAAAAAGAGGAAGTAATGGCAGGCTTTCTCAAACTCTTTCAAAATATTGAGAGGAAGGAACACTCCCAAACTCATTTTATGAGGCCATAACACTGAAAATAGAAAAGACACAAAAGATACAGGCCAATATCCCTGGTGAATATAAATGAAAAAAATTCTCAATAAAATATCGGCAAACTAAATTCAGTAGATCTTTAAAAAAATCATTATGACTAAATACGATTTACCTCCAGGATGCAAGGATGGTTTAAAAAAAATGAATTTGATACATCACATTAATATAATGAAGGAAAAAAAATCGTATGATTATCCAGTAGTCACAGAAAAAGCATTTGACAAAATTCAGTACCTATTTATGATTAACCATAAAACAACAACAAAAAAGTCAACACCTTAAGTAGGTACAGATGGAACACACCCCTCAACATAATAAAGGTTATATGGTAATCCCACAACTAACATCATACTCAGTGGTTTAAAAGTTGAAAGCATTTCGGTAAGATCAGGGAAAAGATAAGGGTGGAGACCCTTACCACTCCTACTTAGTGCAGTACTTCACATCACAGCCAGAGCTCTCAGGCAAGCAAAGTAAACAAACGACATTAAAATTGGAAATGGAGAAGTAAACTTGTTTTTATTTGCAGACGAGATAGTTTTGTATATAAAAAATCCTAAAGACTCCGCCAGAAAACTGTAAGGTCTAATCCACAAATTCAGTAGTGGCAGGATACAAAATTGACATAAAAATCAGTAGGATGCCTTTACAGTAACAATGAATTATATAAAAAGTAAACAAAATAATTCAACTCACAAAGCATCAAGAACAATAAAATACTTAAAAATAAATTTAACTGAGGAGGTCAAAGATCTCAGACAACTGAAGACTACAAAAAAATTAGATAAAGCAAAAGGTATCCCATGTTCATGAATTGGAAGAACTAACTTTGTTTAAATGACCATACTACCAAAAGCAAATTCAGTGCAATCCCTATCAAGAATCCAATGACATGTTTTTTAGAGAAGTAGAAAGAACTATTCCTAAAATGTATATGGAACCACAAGACTCCAAATACTCAAAGCAATTCTGAGAAAGCAATTCTGAGAAAGTAGTAGTAGTAGGCATCACACTTTGTGATTTCAAACTGTATTATAAAGCTATAGTAATCAAAACAGTATAGTACTGAGAGTAAAACACAATGGTCCAATAGAACTGAAAGCAAAGCCCAGAAAAAACTCATGCATGGATGGTTAAGTAATAATTTGACAAAGGAGCCAAAAATTCTCAATGGCGACAAGACAGTCCATTCCATAAATGGTGCTGAAAAATTTGGATAGTCACATGTAAAAGAATGAAACTAGAACTCTGTCTTATACCACTCAAAACAATTAACCTGAAATGGCTTAAAGACTTAAGACTAGAAAACTGCTGGAAGAAAACATGGGGAAAAAAGCTTCTTGATGTGAAGTGATTTTTTAGATGTGACATCTCAAGCACAACAACAACATCAAATATAAACACATAGGACTGTGTCAAACTAAAAAGCTACTGCCTCCCCCCCCCAAAAAAAAAAAATCAACAAATGAAAACTGCTTAACCTACAGAATGATGGGGAAAAACTGCAAATCTTATATATGACCACGGGTTAATTTCCAAAACAAAGAACCTAACACAACTCAAAAGCAAAAACAACAAAAAAAATCTATAATCAAAATTGAGCAAAGGACCTGAAAAAGACATTTTTCAAAAGAAAATACACAAATAGCCAACAGGTAAATGAAAAGGTGCTCAATATCACTAATTAGGGAAATGCAAATCAAAACCACAAGGAGATATCACTTACACCTGTTAGAATATCTAGCATTAAAAAGAAAACAGATAGCGGTGCCTGGGTGGCTCAGTCTGCTAAGTGTCCGACTCTTGGTTTCAGCTCAGGTCATGGCCTCGCAGCTCATAAGATTGAAACCCACATCGGGCTCTGCACTGACAGTGCCTGATTCTCATTCTCCCTCTTTCTCTGCCCCTCCCCCCTCTCTCAAAATGAATAAACATTTTTAAAAAAGAAAAGAGATAAAGAATTCTGGCAAAGTTCTGGAGACAAAATGACTCTTGGACACTGTTGGTGGGACTGTAAACTGGTGCAGCCACTACAAAAACTGTATGGAGGTTCCTCAAAAAATTAAAACTAGAACTACCATATTGTCCAGAAATTCTACTTCTGCGAATATATCTGAAGAAAATGAAAACATTACATTGAAGAGATGGCTGCTCCTCCCCACCATGTTCATAGTAGCATTATTTACAATAGCAAACACAGGGAAATAACCTCGGTGTCTACCAAAAGATGAATGGAAAAGTGGCGCGCGCGCACACGCACGCACACACACACACACACACACACACACACACACAATGGGATTCAGCCATAAAAAAGGAAGAAAACCTGAAATTGTGACAACATACATAATGTTGTCACATTATGTATAAATGTGACATAATTGACATAAATGAAACTTGAGAGCATTATGCTAAATAAGTCAGACAGAAAAAGATAAATATTATATGATCTCAATTATATGCAGTATCTAAAAATTAAATTAACAACAGCAAACACATAGAAAAAGAAATCATATCTGTGGTTACCAGATACAAGAGTAGAGGAAGAGAGAAATGGATAAAGATGGTCAAAAGTACATGTTTTTACTTACGAAATAAATAAATACTAGAGATATAATAAACAGTACAATGGCTATAGTTAACACTGCTGTATGGTATATACAAAATGTTAAAGGTAAATCCTGAAAGTTCTCATTATAAGGAAAATTATATTCTTTTTTGTATCTCTACGAGATTACGGATATTAACTAACTTTTGTAGTGACCATGTCACAATATATGTTAAGTCCAATCGCTACATTGTATACCTTAAACTTATAAAGTGTCAATTGCATCTTAATAAAACTGAAAAAAAGTTACAAAAGAATATTAAGATTAATTTTCTTTCCTATACATCTTGCATTAAAAAGAAAAAACTGATAAAATGAGAGACAAGTTAAGTCATATATTTTGGGAAAGACTTGACTTTCTTTCCCCTCAAACTTTAAAGAGTAGTTGGTTGATCTTTGTAAATAAAATTGAACAACACAGCATGGAAACTATACTAGAGAAGTAGGGCTAAACAGCAGTTGGGGACAAGGATTGTGGTCCCAGTTGAGGTTGTATGATATCAGTTTATAATGGAGCCAGTCATCATTTGTGCCCTCATACCTTGAGAATTAGAGTAGAAGTGGATAAAATATAGAATGGGTGGTTCCATTTTCTCTGGATTAGAGGCTGGAGTGTGCAACAGAAGATCTAAAAGAAGAGGGAATCTATTGTCCTAGTGAGTGTATCAGTTCCGTGGTACATCAGGTTGTAGAAGCTGAGTCAGGAGCAAATACTGATTGGGAAGATCAGCAAGGGGCCACAGGACTCAGGCACCCAAAAGCTGCAGTTGAGAATGCTTAAAGTAAGAAATCCTAACTTAAATATCAAAAGTGTTGATTTCATTGGTGGTTGATAACACACACATTGGTGGTGTGTTAATGCTTTTGTTTTTCTAAATGGGAAAATTTGAGGTGTGGCCATATAAATGGACTCTTAAGAAAGGACTGACAAAAGGTCTTTGGGGGCTGAAACAAGGGAGTCGATTGCTTATAGGGACAGAGCTATATTAAGTGACAAGGAGCCCCCTCTTCCTGACACAGGCTAATGAAAAGCTGACCTTGGAGGGGGCCAGCTAGAAAATGAGTAACTTTCACTCAGAAGGGTTTTGAAGAAAATAGTGTAGTACCATTTGAGAAAGTCCAGTTTCATTCAGGTAAGGCTTTGAGTGAAAGTAAGTGCCCTGAGGAAAATATTGAGACTTTTAGGGAGTGTGATCTTAGAAAAAGCCTCCCAGAGGCAAGAATTCAGAGGCTTCTAGATGTGTGTTAGCAGGGTCGCTCAGGACCTAGAGCAAGATACAGGCCTAACGGGAAATGAGGATGGTCAAGACAAGAGCAGCATCACAGACAAATGGGGCCTGGTGAGATTTTGCTACAATTTACAATACACTTCAGATACATGTATTATTTGGTAGGTAACAGGAAGAAGAAGATACTGAGAGGAGAGGCAGAGCTATGAAACAGACTAGTTCCAAGTAGCTACCAAGAATTGCGGGGTGAATTATCCTCTCTTCTCCCGGAGAGAACATAACAGATAGTGCTTCTGTAAACGTAAAATCCTAGAGGACATAAAGACTGAAGCTCATAGTGGAAGATTTTGTTTTGTTTTGTTTCAGTTGTTTCTCAGAATAAAACATAACAGGGGAAAGTGAAGTTCAAGCTGTACAGGTATTTTTAAACGGAGAAGGGAATCCATGGAACTCACATGAAATGAGGCAATCTTTTTTTTTTAATAGGTAAGTTTATTTTTTATTTTATTTTATTTTTTTTAATGTTTTATTTATTTTTAGGAGAGAGAGAATGACAGCGTGAGCAGGGGAGGGTCAGAGAGAGAGGGAGTCACAGGCTGAAACAGGCTCCAGGATCTGAGCTGTCAGTCAGCACAGAGCCGGACGCGGGGCTTGAACCCACGAACCGCGAGATCATGACCCAAGCGAAAGTCGGACGCTTAACCGACTAAGCCACCCAGGTGCCCCGAAATGAGGCAATCTTAAGAGCAAAAAAAGCAGCTGAAATACGTTGGAGGGTTTGGGTCATGGGAACAGACAGGGAGAGTTTGCTATGCGTGGCAAGAGTTAGAAATAATTCAAAATTTGGAAAAGTCTGAATAATGATTTTAGAAAGCATTCCTTTTAAAATTGCATTACTAAATGTTATTGCAAAAATTACCTGAATATTTGTTTGGCTAATGATAGGGGTCCCAGAACTCCACAGTGATTCCATACCACTATCTGCAGATCATCAGGTGACCTCATTTGAGCTGTGTGTCCCATGGTTTTGCAGAAGGAGCGTAGAGTACTTGACAACTTGTGAGGTACTTAACCATTTTTCCTTTCAACATCACATTTAATATGGCATTTCTGACAGATGCTTTAGGTGAAATTTTTCTCCTCCTAAGCAAATAAAAACAAAGAAATAAATGGAAAAGACTAAAGAACAGAGTTTTATTTTGTCCACCACTAGGAAAAACAATAACACACTTGATATTTTATTTTCCTGATAACTAGAGCAAATAATATTAACAGGAAAGCACTAATATTATGTTTCCCTTCTTTCTCCACTGTATCCACAAGACAAAGAACAGAAGAACTCTCCATATTTTCTAGTCAATCTGAAAATTCTGTACAGAACATTACATTCAAAATTGCATGCATGAAGCCTATAATGCTGATCAGATACAATGTACAAGCAAGGCTAACATTTTATGCTTTGAAAGTCTGAGTAAGTGCTGCAAAACAGCTAAATCTTGGTGATCTACACTGATAATAATGCAGTGTTTATACTTAAATAAAATACAACTCTGTACACATCTGAGTATAAATGCATAGCCATATGTACATAGTTATTAATGTCAATTGGAAAAATATTTAGAAATTGATTAATCATTCTGAGAACTATTCTAGACAAGTAGACAAAATTTCAAATGCCCTCACTACTCTGTGGCTTCCAGTCTTTGCTCAGATTATACCACTCATTGAAGATAGTCTCTGGTTTCCAGAAGTATCTGTATCCCCCAAAGTATTCAATCCACTGTGCGATAGATTATCTATCCCATTCAAGCTATATGTATCTCTTTCGGTGTGCTAGAAACAAAAAGAACATTTTCATTTTGACCATTCATTATGGTTCAAGAAAGAAGCGGATTAGTCTGCCTAGTTATATTACAGTATAGTACAATTTAAAGGAGTCATTTCTTACATAATTATTTAAGTGATCGAGGATAAGTTCTTGGGAGCTGGCGTACAAATATCAAGTATCAAAATGCATTTTCTTGATGGTGCTCCTAAGGTAAAACAGGAATGTCTTTAATAATGGTTTTCTGTCTTGTATTACTTGAGCTTTGTTACAAAATAGAAAATTTCTATGTGAATAGGGTATATTACAATATTCTGATTAGAAGAATGTCAAAGTAGGCTATTTTTATCCATTGTTCTTCAGGTCACTATCACACATTATCTGCATCATGTCCACAGTAGTGAACACGGACTGTGACACTGGCATCACAGCGGTGTTGGCCTGAGGGCTGGACATATTAATATATATTCTACTCATGATTATTCCTAAAGAAAAAAAATCGATTATAATCAGTTTGTATCAGTCACCACAAGCAATGATGTACCCGTCACCTTGTCAGCTGGTTTGCAGTTCAGTTGGCTGGCAAACTGAAGAATTTATGAAGCATTAAGCTATGTCACTATTAGGCAGATTTAATTCACTGTAACATTATACTTACATAAAGTGCTTTTGTGAAAGAGATATGAAAAATGGTAACTGAACTGATCTCAGAGGACAGAAAAATGATTGTGAGAGAATTCTTGGGCTGAATATTATCAGTTTCCTGGTGTAAGCCCATTATGGTTTCTAAAGGACTAAATTCAAATGATGAGGAAAAAAATCAGGACTATAACCTGGAAGATTTAAAGATATATAGATGTCAGATGCAGTGTTCTAGATGATAAAGAAAAAGGAGGGGGAAAAGGAATATAAAATGATTCACTCTGAACATTCTAGAACCATACAGTGAGGAAGGGGGAGGCCCAGGGAGAGCTGAAGTGTCCTGGGAAATCATCTTTCGACCCTTGAATTTTGTAGATAAAACTCAAAGAGAAGGTAAGTGTCTAGCTGAAGGCAGCCAAAAAATGACAGGCTCCCTAACACCTAATACAGTGTATTTCCAAATTAGGTCCCAGACTAAATTTAATTCAGGGAGTACGCTAAAGACCAATTTCCATAAAACTTGCATTAAGTTTAAAGTTAAATACTATATTGGGGCGCCTGGGTGGCTTAGTTGGTTAAGCGTCCGGCTTTCGCTTAGGTCATGATCTCACGGTTCGTGGGTTCGAGCCCCGCGTCGGGCTCTGTGCTGACTGCCACCTCAGAGCCTGGAGCCTGTTTCAGAGTCTGTGTCTCCCTCTCTCTCTGACCCTCCCCTGTTCACGCTGTCTCTCTCTATCCTAGAAATAAATAAAAATATTAAAAAAAAAAAAGTTAAATACTATAGAAGACTGAATAAGACTGACACCAAATTCTGAAATTAAAAAAAAAAGGGGGGCTATGTAGAGGAAAAGTCCATGGACTTGGAAGAAAGGCTTAGTTTACAGAATCCATGAACTCAGAAGCACAGGAATAGAGGCCATGAACTATTTTTTCTGGTGGGCTGTCAGGAGAGGCACAGTTCTAGTACAAGGAGGCAGTCAAGTCTTAGGTCTCTAGGAACCCCAGTAATTTCATATCTTAGAGGTTTGTCATATATATATGACACAGACATACATATGTCAATATCATATACATATATACATATAGATGTGTATGTCTTTGTCATATATATACATGCGTCATATATGCCTACATATATATGTATGTGTTATATATACCTACATATGTGTGTCATATATGCATGTGTGTGTCATATATACATACACACACACACACACACGTATATGACTGAAAAATACTATTTGTGGAGGAGAAAAGTACAATCCAGTTCACTCCAGGTTTTGTTCTTCCTTTTGTTTTATTTTACTGCCTTTAGATTTCTAGCTAGCTCGAAAGAGCTCCGTGTGTCCACACCCTTCAGGAGTTGACCATTTGGCAAATCTTACACATTTCTTAGCTCCACCTCAACAGCTCTGCAGCAGATAGAAAAGTGTGAACAAAATAACAATAACATGGTGACCCGGTTTATTAAAAAGCAAACAGATCCTATTCTTGCCTGTTACTAAGTTAGGGCTGAAGTGAATGCATGCCAGCATTTTGGAGGGTGGAACAGAGATAGGTTATTGGAGGCCTAAATGTGATTATGATGTACAAAAATGGTAATTTGCAAATGATCCACAGTTTAAGATTGTTTCATACATATCTCTTAAGAGGGAGATGTTGAATGAGAAAGAACAGAACTAACTAGTACTTTGAACTCAACTACATTTCTCTAAACTGGCCAAAGCACAGAAGAATCAGCGTGTTTCCCTGCTCTTGCTGTTCCTTTTCCCAAATGCTTGGTAACATTTTTTTAAAATTTATTTTGAGAGAAAGAGAGAAAGGGGGGAGGAGCTGAGAGACAGGGAGAGAGAGAGAATCCTAAGCAGGCTCTGGCTGTCAGCTCAGAGCCCAGTGCAGGGCTAGATCTCATGAGCTGTGAGATCATGGCCTGAGCTGAAATCAACAGTCAGACTCTTAAGCTACTGAGCCCCCCAGGTGCCCCTGCTTGGGAATTTCCTTCTGGTGGAATCCCAGTTTGGCTTTTGTTACATACGTCTAATCCTCTAGTTTCCCAGGAAGACATAACCCTTGTCTTTTTCAAGAATATTCCTCCTCTTTGGGTCTTTTATCCTAGGTCACTGAGAGCCTGCCCAACATTTGATTATATGCCCTTCCTCCTGAAAGTTTCACCTCCTCTCCCTGTATTCTAGTCAAGCAGTGCTTGGTGTGGCCCCAAACCCACAGATTCTCTGGCTTCATGCAGACCTGTGAAACCAGAAATCCTGGGGTGGAGCCGGCATTCTGTGTTTTAACCAGACCTCCAGGTGGTTCCAAAACAGACCAACTCTTGAGAACCACAGTTCGAGTATATTCCATCTTGAAAGGAGTCACACCACAGGCCTGGGCTTCCCTTTCTCTTAATTGTCTAGCTTCTCAGAATTCTTGCTCTCCTTTCTCTTACTGTATCTGATTTTCAACCCACTGGTTTTAATCCATGTCATTTTTGCATTTTGAGGAATTACATGTGGGGATTGATTCCAGTGGTGCCAAATAGTTAGTACTGGAATCTGGGAAAGTACTTGTGATTTGTGGCGTGCTAGGTTCTTCTCTCTAGCTCTATTTTACTGTAATGGACCCATCCAGTTGTGACTCAGAGCTACTCCAGAGAAGTAATGTTTAGTCAACAGGATGCTATTTTCTCAGTCTACTAAACATACCCTCAGACATCACGGAAAAGTGCTGTGAAGTAATGGCACCCAGATGACCTGCCTCTAGACCATGGCTCCTTCACTGTGTGACAATTAAAAATATGAAGATTGATTCCTTAAAATATACAAGGTTATTTGAAACCTTGGAAAACTCAGTGAGGTATGTTTGATTCTATTTTTTTAGACGAAGAAATTCAAGCTTCAAGCTTCTAAGGAACTTGTCCAAGTTAATATCATTAGAAGTTGACAGTGAGCTGGATTTCAAACCCAGGTCTAAGTCTATAGCACAGGCTGCTGTGGATAATTGCTCGGAAGAGCGGTTGAGAGGATTCATCCATTTGTGTATTTATTAAAGATGTTTGTGACATCTCTGCTTTCTGGGCTGCAATAGTAACACAGAGCAGACAGACACGGTCCTCAAGGACTCACATTCCAGTGAAGAGACAGAGAACTAAGCCATTTAAGCTTCTGTAGGAGCCATGGTTTAGAGCCACCCAGGGTCCTGAGGGAACCTGGAGACTGTGCAGGGCATGAACCCAGGGTGAGGTACTTATGGAAGTCCTGCTTGGGGCAGTGACATCATTGGCAGGAGCAATGGTCATCCAGGAAACGCCACAGGAAGAGAACATAGGAAAGGACATTTCAGGTAAGAAGAATTGCATGTGCAAAGAGAAAGAGGCCTGATAAAGTTTGGCACACCACACATTTCAAATTTGGTTTGGCTGAGGGAGAGGCGAATGGAGAAATAGGTAAGAGCAGAGGCAAGCCCCTAAGGACCTTGATGCCCTGGCAAGGTTGTGATCTATCTAGAAGGCAAGGGTGGAGAGAGTGGGAATCATCATAAGCAAAGTAATGAGATTTAGAAAGATCATGGTGCTGGTAGTGTGGAGAATGGATTTGAAACCTGGAAAGAATGAGTGCCCAGGGTCACCCTGTGTTTTGTCATTTTAAGAACCAGCTATCTGAATTCTAAGTGTAATGGGCTAAATTGTGTCTCCCCAGAATTCATACTGGAGGGAGGTTGAGCTTCCCTGACCCCTAGTACCTCAGGACTGTATTTGAAAGTAGGATCTTTAAAGAGGTAGTTAAATTAAAATGAGGTCATATGGGTTGGCCTGAATCCAGTAAGACTGGTGCTCTTCCAAAGAAAGATTGGGACAGACAGGCAGGCACACAGAGGAAAGACCACATGAGCACTCAGGGAGACAATGGCCATCTACAAGCCAAGGAGAGGGGCCTCAGAGAGAACCAACCCTTCAGACACCTTCATCTCAGACTGCACCTCAAGAACTGTGAGAAAATGATTTTTGTTGTTTAAGCCACCCAGTCTATGGTCCTTCATTGTGGCACTCCATGTAAACAAATACACTAATTTTAAATCTTCCCTACTTTACATGGCAGCTAGGAATTCAAATTAAATCAACTATGTGCTGAGCTCTTCCTACCCATGGCTCTTGTCCCTGTGCTTTAATAAAGTCACCTTTTTTTTTTTTTAATTTATTTCTAGGAGAGAGAGAGACAGCGTGAGCAGGGGAGGGTCAGAGAGAGAGGGAGTCACAGACTTGAACAGGCTCCAGGCTCTGAGCTGGCAGTCAGCACAGAGCCCGACGCGGGGCTCAAACCCACGAGATCATGATCTAAGCAAAAGTCGGACGCTTAACTGACTAAGCCACCCAGGCGCCCCTAAAGTCACCTTTTTGAATGAAAGACTCTTCAAGAATTTTTTCTTCATCATCCGCTCCAGACCCCCATGAATCCTGCACCAAGGCCTCCAAACCTCGTCAGGCAAGCTTGAATTTCCTATTAAAGACACCATTATCACCAAGCTAGAGTACACAAGGTGAAGAGTCCCAAATATCACTACGAATAGGAAAATAAAATAACTAAGGTCCCAACAAGAGTGACCAAGGGATACCATTCAAAAAACAATCTCTGAAAGGATAGGCGCTGGAAAGTCAAAGAGTTTCTTGGATATAGCAGTGCTCATAGAAACAGAGAGCATAACAGGTCTTTAAAACCAACAAGAGCCAGAAAGCTAACTAAAATGACGAAACGAAAGAGCTCTCCTCCAAAGAAACTCCAAGAAGAAATGACAGCTAATGAACTGCTCAAAACAGATATCAGCAGCATAAGTGAACAAGATTTTAGAATAATAATGGTGAAATTAATAGCAGGGCTTGAAAAAACATAGGGGACATCAAAGAAACTATGGCTACAGACAGAATGGAAAATAAAAATAGGCATGAAGAATTAAAAAATGCGATAAATGAGATCCATAATAAATTAGAGTCCTCCAACGCACGGCTTGAAGAGGCAGAAAGGAGAATAAGTGATTTAGAAGACACCATTATAGAAAAACAAGAAGCTGACAAAAAGAGACAAACTGATCCAGGAACAGGAAAGAAGAATTCGAGAGCTCAGCGACACAGTCAAACGCAACAATATCCGTATCATAGGAATCCCAGAAGAGGAAGAGAGAGGGAAAGGTGCTGAAGGAGTCCTGGAACAAATTATAGCAGAGAACTTCCCTGACCTGGGGAAGGAAGTCAATGTGGAAATACAAGAGGCTCAGAGGACTCCTCTCAGACGTAACTTGAATCGATCTTCTGCACGACATATAATCATAAAAATGGCAAAATACAAGGACAAAGAGAGAATTTTGAAAGCAGCTAGGGAGAAAAGGGCCCTCACATACAAAGGGAAACCCATCAGAGTGGTGACAGACCTATCTACTGAAACGTGGCAGGCCAGAAAGGAATGGCAAGAGATCTTCAATGTGATGAACAGTAAAAATATGCAGCCAAGAATCCTCTACCCAGCAAGCCTGTCATTCAAAATAGAAGGAGAGATAAAAACCTTTCCAAACAAACAGAAATTGAAAGAATTTGTCACCACGAAGCCAGCCCTACAAGAAATCCTGAGGGGGATGCTCTGAAGGAAAGGTTGCAAGGAACAAAGATTCCAGAGACACCACCACAAACATGAACCCTACAAAAGATACAAAGACTCTAAACCCACATATTTCAATAATAACACTGAATGTAAATGGGCTGAATGCTCCAATCAAAAGACATAGGGTAGCAGAATGGATTAAAAAACAAAATCCATCTATATGCTGTCTACAAGAAACTCATTTTAGACGGGAAGATACCTTCAGATTAAAAGTAAGGGGATGGAGAAATATATATCATGCTACAGGAAATCAAAAGAAAGCCGGAGTAGCGATACTTATATCAGACAAACTGGACTTTAAATTAAAGACAATAACAAGAGATGAAGAAGGGCACTACATAATAATTACAGGGTCCATCCATCAGGAAGAACTATCATAAATGTCTACACACCGAATATGGGAGCACCTAAATATCTAAAACAATTAATCACAAACAGAAACAAGCTTATAGATAAGAATGTGCTAATAGCAGGGGACTTTAATACTCCGCTTACAGCAATGGATAAGTCAACCAGACAGAAAATCACTAAAGAAATAATGGACTTGAAAGATACATTGGACCAGATGGACCTGACGGATATATTTAGAACTTTACATCCTGAGGCCAGGGAATTTACTTTCTTCTCAAGTGCGCATGGCACATTCTCCAAGATAGATCACATACTGGGACATAAAGCAGCCCTCAATAAATATAAAAGAATAGAGATCATACCATGCACACTGTCAGATCACAATGCTTTGAAACTTGAAATCCATTACAGGAAGAAGTCTGGAAAACTTCCAAAAACATGGAGGTTAAAGAACACCCTTCTAAAGAATGAATGGGCCAATCAGGCAATTAGAGATGAAATTAAAAAATATATGGAAACAAATGAAAATGAAAACACAACAATTCAAAATCTATGGGATGCGGCCAAGGCAGTCCTAAGAGGAAAGTACATTGCTCTCCAGGCCTATTTCAAGAGATTAGAAAAAGCGCAAGTCCAAAATCTGACAGCTCACCTAAAGGAACTAGAGGCACAGCAACAAGAATGCCCTAAACCCAGTAGAAGAAGAGAAATAGTAAAAATTAGAGCAGAAATAAACAACATAGAGACCAAAGAAACAATTGAACAGATCAATGAAACCAAGAGTTGGTTTTTTGAAAAGGTAAACAAAATTGACAAACCTCTAGCCAGACTTATCCAAAAGAAAAGAGAGAGCACACAAATAGACAAAATTATGAATGAAAATGGACTTATTACAACCAACCCCTCAGAAATACAAGCAATTATCAGGGAATACTATGAAAAATTACATGCCAACAAATTGGACAACTTAGAAGAAATGGACAAATTCCTAAACACACACTCACTACCAAAATTCACACGGGAAGAAATAGAAAACCTGAACAGACCCATAACGAGTGAAGAAATTGAATCAGTGATCAAAAATCTCCCAACAAATAAGAGCCCTGGACCTGATGGCTTCCCTGGGGAATTCTACCAGACATTTAAAACAGAATTAATCCCAATTCTTCTCAAGCTATTCCAAAAAATAGAAAGCGAAGGAAAACTCCCGGACTCATTTTATGAAGCCAGCATCACTCTGATTCCCAAGCCAGACAGAGATCCAGCAAAAAGAGAACTACAGGCCAATATCCTTGATGAATACGGATGCAAAAATTCTCAACAAGATCCTTGCAAATCGAATCCAGCAGCACATAAAAAGAATCATCCACCAAGATCAAGTGGGATTCATTCCTGGGTTACAGGGCTGGTTCAACATTCGCAAATCAATCAATGTGATACATCATATCAATAAAAGAAAAGATAAAAACCATATGATCCTGTCAATAGATGCAGAAAAAGCATTTGACAAAATACAGCATCCCTTCTTAATAAAGACTCTCGAGAAAGTTGGGATAGAAGGAACCTACTTAAACATCATCAAAGCCATCTATGAGAAGCCTTCAGCGAACATCATCCTCAACGGGGAAAAACAGAGCTTTCCCCCTGAGATCAGGAACACGACAGGGATGTCCACTCTCACCACTGTTGTTTAACATAGTGCTGGAAGTCCTAGCATCAGCCATCAGACACCAAAAGGAAATCAAAGGCATCAGAATTGGCAAAGAGGAAGTCAAACTTTCCCTCTTCGCAGATGACATGATACTCTACATCGAAAACCCGACAGACTCCACCAGAAGCCTACTAGAACTGATCCAAGAATTCAGCCAAGTTGCAGGGTACAAAATCAACGTACAGAAATCGGTTGCATTTTATACACCAACAATGAAGCAACAGAAAGAGAAATCAAGAAACTGATCCCATTCACAATTGCACAAAAACCATAAAATACCTCGGAATAAACCTAACCAAGGATACAAGAGATCTGTATGATGAAAACTATAGGAAACTTATGAAGGAAATTGAAGAAGACACAAAGAAATGGAAAAACATTCCATGCTCATGGATAGGAAGAATAAATATAGTTAAGATGTCATTACTACCTAAGGCACTCTACACATTCAATGCAATTCCAATCAAAATTGCACCAGCATACTTCTCAAAACTAGAACAAACTATCCAAAAATTTGTATGGAACCACAAAAGACCCCGAATAGCCAAAGTAATCCTGAAAAATAAAACCAAAATGGGAGGGATCACCATCCCAGACTTTGGCCTCTACTACAAAGCTGTCATCCTCAAGACAGTATGGTATTGGCACAAAAACAGACACATAGACCAATGGAACAGAATTGAGAACTCAGAAGTGGACCCAAAAGTATACAGCCAACTAATCTTTGACAAAGCAGGAAAGAATATCCGATGGAAAAAGACAGCCTTTTTAACAGATGGTGTTGGGAGAACTGGACAGCAACATGCAGAAGAATGAAACTACATCATTTTCTCACACCATGCACAAAAATAAACTCAAAATGGATAAAGGACCTGAACGTGAGACAGGAAACTATCAACACCCTAGAGGAGAAAGCAGGAAACAACCTCCTTGACCTCCACCGCAGCAACTTCTTACTTGACACATCCCCAAAAGCAAGGGAATCAAGAGCAAAAATAAACTGTTGGGACCTCATCAAGATTAAAAGCTTTTGCACAGCCAAGGAAACAACCCAGAAAATTAATAGGCAACCAACGGAATGGGAAAAGATAGTTGCAAATGACATATCAGATAAAGGGTTGATATCCAGAATCTACAAGGAACTCACCAAACTACATGCCCGAAAAACAAACAACCCAGTGAAGAAATGGGCAGAAGATATGAACAGACACTTCTCCAAAGAGGACATCCAGATGGCCAACAGACACATGAAACGATGCTCAGCATCCGTCCTCATCAGGGAAATACAAATCAAAACCACACTGAGATACCACCTCACGCCAGTCAGAGTGGCTAAAATGAGCCAATCAGAGAACTCTAGATGCTGGCGAGGATGTGGAGAAACGGGCACCCTCCTACACTGTTGGTGGGAATGTAAACTGGTACAGCCCCTCTGGAAAACAGTGTGGAGGTTCCTCAGGAAACTAACAATAGAACTCCCCTATGACCCAGCAATAGCACTGCTAGGAATTTACCCAAGGGATACAGAAATGTTGATGCATAGGAGCACATGTACCCCAATGTTCATAGCAGCACTCTCCACAATAGCTAAAACCTGGAAAGAGCCTAAGTGTCCATCAACAGATGAATGGATCAAGAAGATGTGGTTTATCTATACCATGGAATACTACATGGCAATGAGAAACAATGAAATCTGGCCATGTGTAGCAACATGGATGGACCTTGAGGGTGTGATGCTGAGCGAAATAAGTCACGCAGAGAAGGACAATATCGTATGTTTGCACGTATAGGAGGATTAGGAGGAACTTGACGGAGGACCAAGGGGGAGAAGAAGGGCGGAAATGGTGGGGGAAAGGGAGAGAGGCAAACCATGAGAGACTCTTGAATGCTGACAAAGACTGAGGACTGATGGATGTGGGGGGGAGGAGGGGTGGGCATGGAGGAGGGCACTTGTGGGGATGAGCACTGGGTGTTATGTGGAAACTAATTTGACAATAAACTATTTGTAAAAAAATAAAAATAAAAAAAAATAAATCAACTATGTGCTGAGAAATTCTTACACAGATAACATCAGGCCCATGGAGCAAATATACACTGAATTTGCTAAAAGTCATGAAGTCAGCTAAGACTAGTAATTCCAGGGTCATACTTTCTTTTTATACCTTGCTAAGGGAAACAAAGAACAGCAAGGAAGACTTCTCACCTTTACCACAGACCTCTCTGGAGGCTGAATTAGTAATGCAGAAAGCAATGAACCCTTAGGCTGAAGGAACACAGCCTAAAATCCGACGTAGTCTTCAGTCCAAATCTCTTATTGGACTGGAAAGTGCAGAGATGAACCCCTACCTCAACAGGACAGAATAAAACCATGCTTATCCGCTGCTGACCATCTTTCATGCCCACTTGAGAATCAGCCACCTGGAACTGGCTGTCCCTACAGCTACCAACGACGTTCTCTGTCACTTCCCTGCAGCCTCACAAATTACAGAAGGTAATGAAGGTGTGAAAGAGCATCTACTGGGTTACATAGAGAAGATACAGCTAAAAGGACGCTGGGAAGTGCCATTGTCAGGCTCAAGAGAATCAGTGGAGGATAAGGTGCATTGTTCATCTCATGGTTTGCCGTTGTAGGGGTCTTCCACGTTGCCAATACTACTAAGGTGAGAGGCAAGGAAAGAAGTAGCCGAGAAAGCAGGATTTCACCTTTACCTGAACTGCCATTGGTAAACCCATGAAGCATCTTTCTCAGAAGACTTAGAAGAATACCCTACAGGGAGCAGAAAATTGGGGGCAATTAAGTGATTTTTTTGAATGGCATTTTGCTCTATGGTTTCAACATTTAAGAATATTTAAGAACATCCAAACATTCTCTTTAATACTGTCATGTTTTGTTTCTCAAGTAATTTTACTAAATATGGTTTCTGAAGTTATTGAAGTAATTCAGTAGTTGATCCTTGAACAATGCAGAGGTTAGGGGTCCCAACCCCCTATTTAGTTGAAAATGCACATAAAACTTTGACTCCCCAAAACTTAACTACTAATCCTTGTTGTTGACTGGAAGCCTAAACCATCAACACATATATTGTATGTTATATCACACACACACACACACACACACACACACACACACACGTTATATTTTTTCAGTAACATTAGAGAAAAGAAAATGTTAAGAAAAATCATAAGAAAAAAGTACAATGACAGTACTCACTGTATTTATTGAAAAATAGCCGTGTATAAATGACCCTATGCAATTCAAATCCACATTAAGGGTCACCAGTATTCTTCAGTTACTTTTGTTCTTTTCTTTAAAATGTCAAAAAAAAAAAAAAGTTTGAGCTCTAAAGTCTGAATTCCTTAAATACATTGAAGATGGCTTTAATTACCTTTAAAGACTTAAGCAAAAGCTACCTCAGAAACTGGAAAAATAGTATTTTATGCAGAAATTTTAAGAAGAACTGTTATTCCTATGAATTTTTTTTCTTATGAAATACTTTTTATTTATTAAAATTCCACACCCTGAAGCCCCATGAAGGGGAAAAATTGGCTCAAAGGGTATACATTAAGAAATGTAAAACTTTCATTTTCAGATAATACCCTTTGAAAGCTAAAATAGTATACTATGTTTCAAACTGGTTTAGTAATTATTCAAACACATAACAATCTCCTGCTGATTTTTAAATGGATTATTTTGCACATTATGGGCTTTTGCTTCAGTTAGGGCCATTTCTAAATTTTGATTGAATAGGGTTGGGTTTTTTTCCAGGAATTTTTCCCCCCACTGAGCTCTAAATTAGTTCCTTGGAGATCGTGGATGAATGCAGAGACTCTTGAGAGAAATGAAGTTTGTAACAACTCTGCTAGCATGCTTCCTTGAGGAGAGTAGAAATTATCCTACCATCTAGGAGAAACTGATGGGTTTTGAGGAGTCAGAAAATTAGTTGGCACATTTCTTTTCTCTTTAAAAAACATTCTGATTGATTATCCCAGGAATTGTGGAATTAGTTATAGACGGTTGTCTCATTTTTAATTTGAAGGAGGGAATTTGTGTGAGAACTAATATCAACAACTGCTAGCAGGGCTGGTTTATGCTTATGAGGAGTGAGTTAATCAGCCCCAACCACACTCAGGAGAACCGTGCTAACAAGTCTGTGGTCTGACAGCAGGATGGGCCCAGAGCACAACCTGAAGCTCACGGAGTTTGTTTTTGGAGCCCCCAGCTTCCCTCTCTGAAGGGTCCTGTCTCACCACTTGTGCCTGTTTCTTCCCCTCTGGCGCCCCATGTTTTCTGTACCACCTGCTTCCTTTCGCCTGTTCCCCCTGGTTGAACGAGTTCTCAAGAAGAAAAAAAAAAAGACAAGATTTAAATGAAAGCATCTTACAACTTGGATCTACAGATAGATCAGTGCCAAGATGCATGAAGGGGCCAGGACTGAACCCGGCTGACAAGCTGACAAGCTGACTTGCCCCAGTTCCATGGATGCGATCACAAAACGTGGCTCCTGGGTCAAAGGCCTGGTGGCCGCAGCAACAGCAATGCCCAGAATGTCAGCATTTGCGAGGTTCCCTGAGCCTTAATGCGCAGGCTAGGGCCGTGAAGACCAGGGGATGGTTTTCCAGCCAGGGGTGTGTGTGTCATAGAGGAATCCTGATCTTAGGAAATCCCAGTCCTTTTTGAAGGACTACAGCCAAACCTGCCCAACATTTGCCCCAACATAATCTTGGTTATAGAGGGCAGCAGGCACGGATGCCCTCTGCCTATATCCCACCACCTCTGTCTTCCAAGGCTGTTCACTCTACGGTCTGGAAAACAAAGTCCAGAGCAAAAGGTGGTCAGTGCTCGGCTCTTAGGAAACACAGAAACCCAACAGGCTCCTGGTGGGAGTATGTCCCATGCCCTGTGTTTGTGGAGGGTCTTAAGCATCTGTGAGTTTAAGGCCAGAATGGAAATTCAGTGAAAGTGTATCCAATAAAATAATTGCACATCTGTAGGGGAAAGGGAAATAATTCTTAGGGTTTTCATGTTATGCTTTTTGTAAATGAAATAGAAAGCTCTAGACAACATAGACATTCTTGAATGGTATAAATGTGTTCAGTCGCATGATTGAAGTATTTCTGACTAAGGGTTCCATTAGTGTTTTGATATTTACGTATTTGGAAAGGCAAGATGGACTTAAAAAAATAGACAAGCACTGGTGTAAAGCCTCATTCTCCAGGGGAATGCTGATGTTCAATAGAGATTAAAGCCTAAAGCTCCTATTATTTCAGTCATCAGCCAGGATATGGGACTGTGTTTTTAGGATCAGAGCCTTTTTCCTGAACAACTTCCCTAGGATCCTTCACAGGGCTTT
This sequence comes from Proteles cristata cristata, assembly GCA_017311185.1. Taxonomy (NCBI): domain Eukaryota; kingdom Metazoa; phylum Chordata; class Mammalia; order Carnivora; family Hyaenidae; genus Proteles; species Proteles cristata. The sequence goes on along the minus strand of JAESUZ010004124.1, from coordinate 226,753 downwards.
CATCATTAGCATAGCACATAAATAAGTTAGCCCTGTCCCAATCACCAGTTCATCTTAGTTTCTGGTATTTTACAGACATAAAATTTGCACCCCAAACAAGACAGTGGTCTTGATGATATGATGATATAAATTTTTCCTTTTTTTTAACTCTTAAGACCAGTTTTTCTTTAATTCTCTTAAAATAAGATATTCCTCAAACATTTAAACTTTGTTTCTGCTTTCACACTGTCTAAAGAGACCTTAACACATTCCCTGTAGTGGATGGTTAGAAAAAAACTATCCCAAAGCACGGTCCTAGGTGAGGGAGAATCAGACTGTAGCATGTTCTGACATCTTCAACAGTCGATCACAGAAACTAATGGAAGATAAACTTGGCGAACATCACTGCCCCCCTAATTTGTAGAAATGGGGTGTGGGGGACAGATCAATGCAAGTGGAACATGCAAAGTCTGTTTCACTGTCACAGTTGAAGATATAGATAAAGCGTCATTTTATAAAGATGTTGTTTTATTGCATAGAGGGAGAGAGATGATGAAATTAAAACATAGTATAGTGAATGCAGTGAAGTATATTAGAACTGGATGGGGCTCCTGGGTGGCTTAGTCAGTTGAGTGTCCAACTTTTGCTTTTGGCTCAGGTCATGATCCCAGGGTCGTGGGATTGAGCCCATGTCAGGCTCGGACAGTGTAGTGCCTGCCCATGATTCTCTCTCTCCCTACCTCTCCACCTTTTCACTTGCTCGTGTGCGAGTGCTCTCATTCTCTCGCTTTCAAAATAAACATTTAAAAAGAAAAAAGCAGCAAAAGGTTGATCATGACAGCACAACGCAATAAACTAAATCTCAGAATAAATGCAGTAAGTAGGAAATGTGAGAATGTATTGGTAAGAAAGACTTTATATTCCTGAAAGATATAAATGATGGTTTAAAAAACTAAAGAGAAAAATGGGGTCATAGAAGTGTATAGTATAAAGTTAACTTTCCATAAAATGTTTAATTATAAAAAACTCAAAAAGATTTTCGAAGCCAAACTGATTCAGTAGTTAATCTGGATGAATAATCAAGATTATCAAATTTATTCTGAAAGGAAAAAAAAGCAATTCTTACCAATATACATTAAAACCTACTTAAATATACAATAAATATTACAGTGGGAGTTGAAAAAAATGGACCAATGGAACAATGTAGAGTCCAAAACTATATGTAAGTGTTGCTTTTAAATCAAATCAAAGGGGAAGAAACTAATCAGTCAATTTAGAATTCTGGAGTTGTTTTTTGTTGTTGTTTGTTTGTTTTTAAACTCTGAAAGGGAAGTGAAATTTAGATTCTTTCCTCCATTTTGTAAAAGAAACCTTGGAAAGATTCATACTTTTTTTTTTTTTTAATGTTTTATTTATTTCTAAGAGAGACAGCATGAGCAGGGGAGGGTCAGAGACAGAGGGAGACACAGAATCTAAAACAGGCTCCAGGCTCTGAGCTGGCTGTCAGCACAGAGCCTGACACGGGGCTCAGACCCACAAACCGCAAGGTCATGACCTGAGCCAAAATCAGACGCTTAACCGACTGAGCCACCCAGGCGCCCTGAGATCCACACTTTTTGACCCCATCATTTTTGTAATGTATCCCATGAAAACAATCAAAAGAATAAAACAAAATGTAGATTACTGTGTTTATGACTATTTTCGTTAGGATTCTGACAGAAGACCAGAAACGCCTTTAAATGTCTTAAACAGAATGAGATACAATACAAAGAATTAGATTTACAAAATTGTTGCGAATGACTGGGAACAAATTAAGCATGGCTGCTTGATTCAGAAAACTAATTGTGGAGTTAAAGAAAACAGCTACAGATAATCTCACTCACTGCATCAAGGAAGAGGGTTAATACCTGTCCCCTGCAGACAAAAGAGAAATAATGACCTATTTTTTTTTCTACCTTCTAAATTCTGCCAAAATGTGTCATTGATATGATACAGTCTAATGTGGAAACCTGTTGTCAGGGTGTCTAGGAAACCTAGTTTGTCTTTCAGCTCTTTAAAAAAGGTGAGAACATAGATGTAGTGACAATTCGAGTATTGAAACCATGGATATAGCATGTTTTTTTTTTATATGGGATACTTTTGTAAGAAATTCTGACATAACAAAAAAACAATCTAAATGCCAATATTATTCAAATGATGGGATTCTATGAAGCTGTTAAATGTCCTATTTTTCAATGCATGAGAAATCATGTTGCAGGTTTCAGTGACTTGAAAAAAAAATATTCGCTGCATTCAATGAAAAAAAAAAGTCAGTTTGCAGAGCAATGTAATATCAACCTACAGTATTATATAGCGTATGGTATATAATTCTATGCAATTCCAACTTTCTAGTAATATGAAGTTTTCTAACTGCAAAATTAAGTATTACAGACATTGTTCTAAAATCCCATTTTAAAAACAAAGCTCTCATTGGGGTACCTGGGTGGCTCAGTCGGGTAAGTGTCTGACTTCGGCTCAAGTCACGATCTCACAGCTCATGAGTTTGAGTCCCATGTTGGGCTCTGTGCTGACAGTGCAGAGCATGGACCTGCTTAGGATTCTGTGTCTCCCTCTCTTTCTGCCTCTCCCCAACTTGTTCTCTTTCTCTCTCTCAAAAACTAAACATTAAAAAAAAAATTAATGAAGCTCTCATTTAAAAAATGAGGCTTTGTTAAGGTAACATGCAGAAAACCTGGAGAACAATTCTATAAGATGTTTAGCTTAGTATCATGTTAGCAGTCAACACTGGAAAATATTACACTGCCCAAAGATACCATGCTATATGCTGGTTATAGTTACTTTAAAATAAATGCTATGGTCTGAAAAGCAGAAAGAATTTTCATAGCTAGGTTTTTTTAATAACTAGGTGACTACACTAGAAATCTCATTAACTTAAAAACCATAAAATCAAAAATGCTTTCTCGGTGTCCATGATAATAGAGGAATAAAGTTGCTTTTCTCTGAACATAGTGCTTTAATTTGAATCTGTCCTTCAAGAAATACCATCTGTTATCTGGTCTATTATCAAGACGGATGCCACAGGCTATTGTTAGGAGAACAAACCTTCAACAAGCAATCAGTTCTTTAAAAAAAATTATGTGAGCATATTACTCTCCTTTGCAGAATGATTACCCCATATATTTACTTGTCTGATAAAGAAAATGTTTTATTGGAATGGAATTATTTACCCTGGGGACCCACTCTGGGAGTCTGCAAAGGGAGTGCAAGTCTCCAGGAGTTTTTCCAGGTCATTCTATCCTTGCTAATGTTATTCAGTTATTCTGCCTTTTGTCATTTCTGCTTTGTATATGATTTTAAAATTGCCATTATTTGTCCAATTTCATTTCTAGATAGAATTCCAGTCTACATTTTCATACTGGCTATTGTTCAAAATTCAATTATTATCCCTCTTTTCTCTGACTTCAACATCAATAAGAACATTTAAAGGTCAAGGGAGAGTTTTAATCAGCTTGGGTTAGGAGAGGAGGGAATCTGCAGATACACATCTAGTAGGGAAGACCATATAGAAATTACTAGGAATTTCTTTACTTATCTTCCCCGGTGACTGAAAGATCTAGATGAAGGGAGATTAAATTAGAGCACTCAAACTTAAAAAAGCCATACACATTTTTGGCTTGGGCTTGAAAATCACAAATCAGCCATTTTATGGTAGTTATGATAAACACACTATGTGGATCTGTATATGGTTATCTATCCACAAAACCTCATGTTGCATCAAAAACAAATAATTAAAACAGATTTTGCTTCATTTAAACAATAACAGTTCTTACCTGGAAGAACAGAATGTGACTATTAAGAGATGCCTCACACTAAAATAGATATTTACTGTGCTAATATGTTTCTCTGGCATCAGGAGTTAAATGAGTCAACTCTCTAAAACCCTTAGAATGTCATAACCCGAGTAGAAAAGATGTGAGTAGTTTTGTGACAGAAATCAGCACTAGACATGTCACCGATATTCTTTCCTTTAAACTAGATCACTTGTCTCAAATACTCTAATTGCCAAAAAATCTTACACATTGAACTCTGAGCGATTTGCATTTGCCTTTACCCATTCAGGTAAAAACCTCATTCTTATGAATTTAAAGGAGCTTAAGCATATCAGTATTTCCTGGTCTGTAGCTGGAGCAGCACCTCACCGTACAGTGGGTGGCAGAGAGCAGTGGCTAAAAGAACAGACTGGAGGCTTGAGCCCAGCTCTGTCAAGCCAGGTGTTTGACATTGAGCTAGTTATTCACCCTCTCTGCCTTGGTTTCTTTCTTTGGAAAATGGATAATATTCCTAACTGACAGGGTCGACATGAGAATTAAGTATGTTTATATAGACTCGTAAGTATTCTGAACAGTGTTTGGCATAGAAGCATTGAATGATGAGCTGTGGTTATTATGTCCCTGAGGAACAGTTTTCAGGTGTGCAAACATGAGAGCTGTTTTGGATCTGGATCAGGAAAACAGCCACTTGCTTTTGTATACCATTTTTTAAGTCAGGTTTTTTTTTTTTTAATGATTAGGGGAAAAAAGAAATAATATTTTGTGACACATGAAAACTACATGAAATTCAGTTTTCAGTGTCCACAAATAAAGTTTTGTTGAAACACACACCAGACCTGAGTATGGGTGCAAAGCCTAAATATTTACTATCATCATTTACAGAAAAAGTTTGCTGACTTGTGGGCAGTATTTTAATATAACAGTCTTATTCTTTCTTCTGTTCCTGAATCTAACAGTAAATTGTTAGATTCAATAACTTTCATTTTTTCCAAGAAACCAAATAAATGGTTATAGTATTAATATCCAGTTTTTAGGTTTTTTTTTTTTTAATTAGAAAGGACTCCTTAATATTTCTAGAAAGTATAGAATAGGTGAAAGTAGAAGTAAGGATTTTGTATTTGCATAACTTTATTATCACAGCATTTTTTCTATATATGCATATTCATAAATACATACACATGCACACACACACTCAACAAGTGATAGATCTACAAATTAAACCTATCAGCAGTAAGACAAAGGACTATATGCCAAATATATTCATACTGCATTAACTACTTTTTAATGTCAGTTGGGTGTTTTTGTTTTTTTTTTAATTATTTGGTGAATAGGGCTTATTTTCTGGTCTCTCTTGCTGAGCTCTCTACTGGCTTTATCAATGCATGATTTTAAATGTGGAGACAACTCTATCCTATTCGCTTTTTAATCTCCCACCATAGCCTAATATGTTGCAAGCACAGGGTAAGCTATTTGATACGTCTTCATTGAGATTTATTGACTTGAATTAAATTACTTAGAGTTAAGTAAAACATCTCAAACAATGAACCCTCAATAATCTTGGCTGTGTTTACCATGTCCTGAGGCCTTTCTACGAGAAGCCACAATTTTAAAGTTCTAAAATAATTACAGAAATAAGTACGGTGCCATATTGTTCACTGCAAAGTACCACTGTCAGTTACAAATTCAATTTTCAATGGCAGTGTGGATGTAGAGAATTTTACAAATGCACTGACCTGTAACTGAGTGGTAATGTTTTTTGTTTTGTTTTCTGTTTGTTTGGGGGCCCTCTTGCTTTGTGGTTTTAAGTATTTTAACATGATTACTTGTTTTGCTAAAATATCTCACTAGCTCAGAATATGCTAGGAATTCACAGAATACACCATGAAAATGAGTTTTGTTTTCCTTGGTGTGCAAATAAATGTTACCCCACCCAACAATATGACTCCTGCCTTTAATTATGTTTAAAGGACCCTTTGCTTAGTTTGATCCTTTCACTCAGTGTAGAGAAAGATTAATCGGTACTGCTGGAATGATCTACTTCCCATGCTGCTTTCTATCACTATGATTAACATCATCATCTAAAACTTAAAAACATACTAAATTGACTTTAATGTATGATCGGCCTTAAAATCAAACAGCATTAGGGTTTGCTTTTTTATATTTGCTTCCTCTTAGTATTCCAGTGTTGGATCTCCTTTAGCCCCAAATAATTCTTTAAGGGGAGGGGTGGGAAAGAGGAATCATCCATACTTTGTGCAGAAGAATGGACACATTAGCCCTCTAGCAGGGATTTGAATTCTAATAGTACCACTTAGCCTTTTCCTATCTTTGGGCAAGTTAATTTTCAAAGCATCAATAGCCTTATCTGTCAAAGTAATATTATCCCTCCTTTGCAATGTGCTTGCTAAGATTAGAAATGATCGACAGAACACAGCTGTCCCAGTAAACCTTCAATAATGATGGTTGCTGTTTTTGTTGTAATCTGATCATAATCCTCGTTGACCCAGGAAAACCTTCTACTTCTTGCTCTCAGAGATCATTTCCTTATTCCCAATCCGTCTTTGGTAAAATAAAGTGATTTGTGTAGGGAACGTGATCTCACAACAGTCATCCACATCATGACTTCATCCCGCCAATTGGAGCTGAGGCTATACCTTCAGTCTGTGGCCTGGGAAATGAAGCATGGGCATGGGGCCCGAATTTTCTAGTGGTGCTAGGACCCAGTCAGGAGAGTTGGGAACCAAGGCAAAAAAAAAAAAAAAAAAAAACACACAGCAGAAAAAACATCACCAGAACAAACTTTCCTGGTCTTGTCCATAGTCATTCTGATTTCGACATATCCTTGACAGGTACTACTAAGATAAAGGATAAGTTGGGGCGCCTGGGTGGCTCAGTCGGTTGAGCATCCAACTGCAGCTCAGGTCATGATCTTGCGGTTTATGGGTTTGAGCCCCGCATCGGGCTCTGTGCTGACAGCTCAGAGCCTGGAGCCTGCTTCGGGTTTTATGTCTCCCTCTCTCACTGCCCTTCACCTGCTCTGTCTCTGCCTCTCAAGAATAAACAAACATTATTTTTTTTTTAAAAAAGATAAAGGATAACTTCAAAGACCATTGTTGCATACACCCCAGCCTCCCCCTGTAACCCCATCCCACTACATAGCTTTACAAGTTGCCTCTTTTAAAGACCTTCAGAAGACTCCCCACTTACCACAGGGCAATAAACTAGTCTTCCTCTGTCCTGCTACTATGCTGGTCATTCCTAGTTCATGATTCTGTGGCATACTTAACCCAGAATTTATTCAAAGTTTACACATTAACATATTTATTGAGTGCCTACCATCATAGTAACTGTTGAATATCCAACAGGAAACAAAACTAATAAAAAATCACTGCCCTCAGTGATCTTATATTTTAGAGGGAGGGTGCAATTATTTGAATAATTATGAATATTAGCAGGGGATGAACAAAGCAGGGGGAGGAGGAGGAGAAAGTACCGAAAAAAGGTGCAATTGTAAATAGCTATTAGGAACAGCTTCATGGAGATGACAAGTCACATCACCAAGAAGATGTAAAAGGGGAAGAGCAGTTTAGGTAGGAGAGATTGTAAGTGCAAAAGCCTGGAGGCAGGAAGATGTTCTTGAAGGCCTAGGAAGAGTAAGGAAGTCAGGGTAAGTGGATTACAAGAGACGACATCATATCACCAGGGGTTGGTGTGGAGGCGGATGGGGGATACCTACTGAAAGACATTTTGGCCTCTATTCTGAGAAGCACGGGAAACCTTTGAGGGCTCTCAGTGGAGAAATGATATGGGTTTGGGATTTATGTATTTATTTTTGGTGTGAAAAGGTGATTTTATGAAAGTACGAGGACAGGACCCATGGGAAGGAAGAGCTGCCTGGGACTCGTGGTTTTAAAAGATTCACTCTAACTGCTGTACTGGAAGGAAGGTAGAAATAGGCAAACCAATTAGCAGCTTATTATAAATGCCCAGGTGATGTCATTGGTAGGGCCTGATTGAAAGTAGCTGGATTCTGAAAGGGACTTGGTAACAGATGGATGGCAGTCAGGAGGGAAAATGACGGCCATGTGCGATGTTGATTAAAGTATTTGAAAGGGAAGGGCTGCTATGAATTGAAATGGCAATGGATGGATGGATGGATGGATGGATGGATGGATGGATGGAGATAGATAGATAGATAGATAGATAGATAGATAGAGCCGAGCCAGTTTTGGGTCAGCCTCTGGAATTTAGTTTTAGGCATGCTGAGCTTGAGAGGCCTTAGTTATGGCAGGGGGAGACGCTGAAGCCCAGCTGTGGAGTTGGTCTTCAGATCAAGAGAGGAAAGTCCTCAACACAGACCAGGTGTAAGACTGGACAGGATCACTGAGAGCAGAGAGAGAAAGAGTACAAGGTCCAAGGCCTGCTCTTGATTTGTACTCTGATACGAAGTGGCTGTCGAGATGAGAAATAGATGAAGAAATGGCAAAGGGCTGGTGTCTAGACTCCTGACACAATGGTTTCAAGGAACGGTAGGTGACCAAGTATGTCAGATGCAGCTGATGGCTCCCGACGGAGGACTGAAAAGTGGCTGCTACATTTAGCAACAGCAGGGCCCACGTGGCTGTGATAAAAGATGTCCTGCTGTGCCTGTTCAGAGTAGTTTCAAGAAAGAATGAAAGGAAAATAATTGGAATCAGCACAGATTTTTTTAAACTGATTTTTGCTGCAAAAGGGAGTAGAAAAATGGGGCAATATAGCTGGGGAGAGGGCATGGGTTAAGTGTTTTTCTGTTTTAAAATTTTTTTAATATTTATTTTTGAGAAAGAGAGAGAGACAGAGTATGAGTGGGGGAGGGTCAGAGAGAGAGGGAGACACAGAATCCCAAACAGGCTCCAGGCTCTGAGTTGTCAGCACAGAACCTGATGCGGGGCTCGAATCAACGAACCTCGAGATCATAACCTGAGTCGAAGTCAGACACTTAGCCGGCTGAACCCCCCAGGCGCCCCAGGTTTTTTCTTCTTAAATACAAACATGTTTGTATCATAATAGACATGAATTACCAAGAGGCAATGATTTATGATGCAAGATAAAGGGATGGAATTACAGGAGAAATTTCCTTACCCAAATGAGGCAGATAGGGTTCAGTGAGAGACAGGCTGGCCTTTAGAAACAGTCTTTTCAACAGAGGAGAAAGCCTGGTGTAAGAGAACGGATAGGGGTGAAGGGCTCTTAGCCTTCACAGGACCATCTACCTTTAGATACAAGGCACTATTTAAATAAATCTCTAGTCCTACAGTTTTAGTAAATTTAAAATGAACAATTTCCAGGGTTTGGAAGTAGATTTTTCTTCTCAGATCGAAAAGAGACTAATTAGAGCCTCCTAAATTCTACTATGCACACATAACCCTGGAAAAAATATGTCTCTGGCTGAATTTAGCCCATTTAAGAAACACAAAATTCACTCTTTCCCTTATGTCTGACAGGGCCCGCAGCAGCTCCGGTTTGTAAAGGAGCTCATTCATTTGTGAACTGGGAGTCATAGCTTTGCTCAAGTATGAGAAACAGCTTGAATTCAGCGGTCTTAAAAAAGCTGCCACTGGGGCACCCGGGTAGCTCAGTCAGTTAAGCATCCGATTTCGTCTCAGGTCATGATCTCGCAATTCACGGGTCTGAGTCCCGCGTAGGGCTCTGTGCTGACATCTCAGGGCCTGGAGCCTTCTTCAGATTCTGTGTCTCCCTCTCTCTCTGCCCCTCCCCTGTTCATGCTGTCTGTCTCTCTCTCAAAAATAAACATTAAAAAAAAAGTGCCACTGTTTGAAAATTCTTTGCTTTTGAATCTATGTAAGCATTTTACGATGTTGGCAGTTGAGCAGCTGGATGGGCCACTTGGAAACGCTTTGCTAGCTCTATGTGAGCCACAATAAAAACTCTGACCTGACAATAATAAAGTGTTTACACAAACCACAACACAATGTCTAGACTCTGACTTATTTCAATTGGTGTCCACAAATATTAGCGCAAACACAGTGACAGGTTTCACATGAACTTGGTGGAAAAGGTCATTCATTTGTGGACAGTGTTTCACGCAGGCTTAGCAGGAAGTGCATGGTAGTGATCAATCCTTTCACACTCACCAATGCATTTTAAATATGTTTTTGGCTAGATAGAAAGAGGCACCTTATAAACTTGTGAAGGCAGGTTGTTTTTTATCTTTCCTGCTGATGTAAATGAATGCAGATTAGAATTGAAACTTCGATATGATAAGTTAAAATAAATGCAATTCAGGTTTGAAAGAAAATAGGGGAATATCTATCCCTGGCCTTATTAATGCTTTGTATTCTAGAGCTTCAAAAACAGTTTCCAAAATGTTCAATATAAATTATCCTAAAAGGTGAGGGAGAGTTAGCAATGCTTCTGTATGCAAATCACCAAACTTTTTGTAAAAATAGTTACTTTTCTGTTGTTTGCAATTTTTTTAATAGTAACATGTGATGATTCTGTTATCTTATACATTTGCCAAAAGGCAGATGAAGAACGTATTTTGAGGAAATCTAATGCCTCTTCCTTTCGCCTTTATGGAGTTTATTTTGCCTTCAAGATATCAAAAGGATTTAAGTCTTCAAGTTTTTGTTTCTCTGAAGAGCAACTGTTGAAATTCCCTTGACTGTTATGCTATCTGTAACTGGCAAGGAAGCCAAAGCAGGCCATGTGGCTACCTGATTCAATTATAATATTACTAAAAAATCAGAATTAAGGAAAACAGCTTCATTGATCTAGATCAATGAACAAATCTGACAGGCCGTGATGTGATCCCATCTATGGCTGGATGTTTGGCCTTTTAGATTGCTGCCGACCAAAGAAAATGAACTCAGTTTAAGAAACATGTATATAGTCCTTCCGCAAGATTACTCATTACATTTTCAGAGAGCTGTGCCATTATAAGGTCAGTGAGGTATCTTTATACACACACACACACACACACAGAAAAACACTTGAAATAAGCAACAAGGAAAAGAACATAACAATTCACAGTCCTACCCTAGAGAAAAGTCTCTGATGACCATGTTGGCTGGGCTAACGACTATCCCAAAATCCCTGTTCCCGCCGTGAAGCAGGCTGCTGCATCCGGGACAGCCTCCCTGCCAACTCAGCCAGCTGCTGCTTACGGTAACAGAACTGCTGGAGGTTTCTTCTCCTAACATTTGATGCCATCTTGACTATTTTAATGCTGCCATGTAATTACATTTTAGGTAATCCCATAAAACATGATATACAAAGAAAAAAAAAACTTGTTCTATGAAAACTTGCTTTAATGATTTTGTGGTAAGATTCCAGTGAGGAATCTTTAAATTTATTTCAGATTATAGTGAGACATGTGTGAAAATTGACCGAAAAAGCTTAAAGATAGAAAAAAAGTTTGGAGCAACCTGGTGATAGTGTCTGCTCCACCCAGAAGGAATTGTTCCACACTCACACACATAGAACTTTTTTTTTTTTTTTAATGTTTTATTTATTTCTGAGAGACAGAGAGGCAGCTTGAGCAGGGGAGGGTCAGAGAGAGAGGGAGTCACAGACTCTGAAACAGGCTCCAGGCTCTGAGCTGGCAGTCAGCACAGAGCCCGACGCGGGGCTCGAACCCACGAACCGCGAGATCATGACCTAAGCGAAAGTCGGACGCTTAACCGACTAAGCCATCCAGGCGCCCCACATAGAACTTATTTTTAAAAGATTAGACAGAGGGGCTCCCGGGTGGCTCAGTCGGTTAAGCGTCCGACTTCGGCTCAGGTCATGATCTCACAGTCCGTAGGTTTGAGCCCCGCGTCGGGCTCTGTGCTGACTGCCAGCTCAAAGTCTGGAGCCTGCTTCAGATTCTGTGTCTCCCTCTCTGACCCTCCCCTGTTCACGCTGTCTCTCTCTCTCTCTCTCAGAAATAAATGTTAAAAAATTTTTTAAAAGATTAGACAGAGACCATTAAGAGACCTATTTAAAAAATTTTTAAAGATTAAACAGAGGCCATTAAGAGAGCTATTTAAAAAAAGTCATAAAAATTTTGAATAAAAATTTTTGTTTGAAGTCAAAGAAAATACTTAAGTGTAATTATTAACTTTTCTGCCATCAGTCATTTTTATTAAATGGCTGTCAGTTCTCATATTTACTCCTGTTTACGTAATAGCAATTAGTTGCTAAATTCACTTAGCATTTAATATTTCCTTATTTTTTTAAAAAAATTCATGTTTATTTTTGAGATAGAGACAGAGCACAAGCAGAGGGGCAGAGAGAGAGGGAGACAGAGAATCCGAAGGAGGCTCTAGCCTCTGAGCTGTCAGCACAGAGTCTGATGTGGGGCTTGAACCCATGAACCATGAGATCATGACCTGAGCTGAAGTTGGATGCTTAACCGACTGAGCCACCCAGGTGCCCCTTATAATTTTTAATGAAAAGATTATTTTTGGACACCTAAGTTTTCCTGAATATGCTTTAACAAATCTATAGGAAATACTGCATATTATAATTGTATCTTAGAAATGCAAAACAAATTAGCATGATAAATACTATGAGATCTCTGCAGTAAAAAAAATACACAGTAAGAAATCAAAATAATGTTTTAGATATTTCTTTTTAAAATAATCTCAAGCTTACCAAAAAGCTATAAATACAGAAGAATGAACTTTTTTTTTTCCTGAGTCATTTGAAAGTAAGTTAACGACTTGGTTCCCATCATCCCTAAGCCCTTTCTGCTTTCCCAGCCGCTTTCCCCAAACGAGGGCAGTCTCCTACATAACCACAATACAACCATCAAAACCCTGAAATAACATTATCTCCCCCTACTCTTCAGATCCTATTTGAGTTTCATTTATATTTGATTTCCTTCAGTCTGGCAGATTTCCTCAGCCTTTCTTTGACTTCCAGGGCTTTGATATTTTGTAAAGATTAACATCTCTTTATTTAGTAGAATTTATCACAACTTGAGTTTGGCTAGTGTTTCCTTTGTTCAGTTCACACATCTTTGGCAGGAATATTGCTCAAGAGAGGTTGTGTAGGTTTCGTGGTGCACACCCTCCACCACCCCAGGATTTGATCTCTGATTCAGGTAGTCTCTCCCAGGCTTCTCTAAGGTGGAATGGCTTTTTCCTTTGTAATTAACTTTTGTCCTTTAGGATTAATAAGTATTTTGTGGAGGGTTATTTGAAACCGATAAATGTCCTCTCCTCACAAAACCTTCCATTTATTTACTTATGTCCATATAGATTAATGGTGTCCTATTTTATTTAGTGGATTAAAATGCATGGCCTTTTTTTATTCCTGTTGATTCTCCATTTGTTGCGGACTTAGCCAGTGGGAGCACTTTCAAACTGGTGCCTGTGTCCGTTAATCACAGCCCCACTATTTTTTGAGTGGTTCTTTGCTTTTTGCCACCAACAGATGTTTCTAGATCATCACATATTTCTAGATCACCGTATCATTTATCTACCCCAGACTGGATTCTTTTTCTTTCAGTCTTTTCTCCAGGAAGTCTTTGTTCCTTTTAGTGGAGAATATAGATCTATATCTATATCCACAAAGATATATCTATATCTTTATCTATACATCTGTATATATCTGTATATATACATATCTGTATATATCTATACATATCTATATATAGATATGTATATCTATATATACATGTAGATATATACATCTGTATATATCTATACATATCTATATATATAGATATGTATCTATGTAGATATAGATATATTAAGAAGCCATGATCTGGATGCTAGATGTGCCCACCACTACTATCGTGGTGTTTCTGCCCCAGGTCTTCTCATTGGACACGGAGAGAATCTAGATATGGAAGTGGATACAGAGACACTTACACATCAGTATTTTTTTGTTCTCTGCTTTTATACATGGAAGACCATGAATACACACCAATACTCCAAATACCATAGGGTTCCATCTAGTTTTCTACTTTTCCATGATTGTACTTCCTTTCTCCAAGTAGAAGAACCCTGGCCACCATTGTCTTCAATATGTTTAGTCCCCATTTTCCAATCAGTACTGCTGCATCCTTGCACATTTCTCGTGGACTGGTACCCAGCACCAGGCAGCTCCTCTATCTGCATGGACACACTCTTCACCTTGACCAGTCTGACTTTCTAAGTCAAGCCATTCCCACATGGGGTCACCTCTTCCACCTGCTAACACTCCGATACCCTATGTGGATGCCCCTCTTTTTTGGTGCTATGCATTTTCCACTGGCCCTCTGATTCCCTATGTCCGATGGATTCTCTATGTAATGGTTTCTAATCAGATCTTTGTCATCCATGGAGGTTTTGATTCAGTAAATTTTATTCTGAGCTTTTTCAGTGTTTAAAAAAAAAATGTTTAAGATATTTCATATACTTAATAGTCTACATCTCATTATTCCAGTATCATTGGAATCTGTACCTTTTGCTTGTTGTTTGTCCAGACTTCCCTGTCATGGTGGCATTCTTCTGCTTGGAGTTAGAGACCCTGTCAACACTTTAGACTACACTAAGGGAGGCTGTATCACTTTTATTGGATACAGGAGACATGGCACTTAAGTTTGAGTTCTCATATTCCCTTATCCCCCACATCAAAACAATTACTCAATTCTTCCTCCTCAGCTTCCTAAAATCTTCACTGTCAGTGTTCCTAATCAATTCTTCCAACTTGCATACTGCTGAAGGAGTGACCTAACGAAACCCCTCCCAGTGATTACCACTCCCCAAATTCTTCAAAGGCTTCAGGTAAAATCCACACCATTTGGGTTGTTGTGTAACATGACACTTTGGTCTTTTCCTGTCTGCCTCCCTAGCAGTCTCCTAGGTCACTTACCCTAGTCTTCACCTCTTCAATTATGTCCTGGCCTAACAGGCTTTATATTTCCAAATGTTTACACTTGCTCAGAGATCCCAGTCTTCTCTAACTAGTTTAAGTACTGGCTCCACCCAGGACCCCGTCTTCCTTGGCCGGATGTGGGCTTTCCATCCCCAGTGCTCTCAAACGTATCATACATACAACTCCACTGCAGCTCATTTCACTTTGTCTTATAAACACTTATTGGAGTGTCTTCCAACACAATTCAGGTTCCTTAAGGCCGAGGATTAGGTCTACTCACTTGTACACTAACCGTTCCTATTATAGACTGACATGGAACACAACCTATGAATAATGGTGGAGTTCATTACAGGCATACATACATGTAACTACAGCTTCTGTTGTACAAGCAAAGACTGCTATGCAATTAAATTTGTACAAGAACATAATGGTGGGAATTATACATCCCTATAAACTATTCCTAAAACAGAAACACTATCAAATACTATACAAAATAACTATGAGTTATAATTATCCTTGTTCATTAAAACACTCCAGCACACATTCACGTGGTTGTAAACACTCAACTTAAAAACAAAATCAATAAAAAGTTAACATAAAGTCTAAAAATCTAAACTTCATAGGGGAGTGCTCATGAAGGCATTGTACTCACTCAATTTTGATTGTCATGGGCTGTGTAAGTCAAAGTTCACACACACACACACACCCCTTCTGCCCTGATATTCTCTTGTTGCTTTAATACTTCCTTAACAGTCATCTTAACCTCAGCGAAGCAGGAAGCAGCTTTAGTGTTGGTTTGAATGGAATGCAATCAAAAATTTTCATTTTGTTTTTCTTGTACATATGAATCAATAAATATTAAAGTCTACTCTGCTTAGATGTCCTATTGAAAATACATTTTAGCTCTTGTCTCTGCCCAATATAGCTGAGTGTATGACCATACTAGATCTTTGAAATTCAATTCTATCTATAATTTCTTCATTTGGATTTATTTTCTAGTAAACATATGCAACTTCAACCTCTCAGACGTTTCCTCTTATTAACCATTTATAGCCCTTTCCTCTGTTCCCAGATAGAAATTCAGCTATTAATTCTAAGTTAATAACAAGTACTGTAAAAGTGTTATTCAGTCTACTAAGTTTATGCTTTAAAATAGAAGAGTAACTTCTCAGCCCTGCACTTACTACTGTTTTGATTGTCACTATTAAGTTTTGCCTCAGGGTGAACCACAAAATTTAGACAGCTATCTTTAAGAGTGGTTAGAATTTAGTGCAGTTTAATATACAAAGAAATAGACAATCCATTTGCCATCTGATCAAAGAGGAAAAATCATGAAAAAGCTGGTAATTTCATAGATATAAAGAAATCTTCTTAAGAACTTACCAAAGAATCTAGTAATCAGTAGAGGAGACACCATGCATTGATATTCTACATTGATGTACAACACCACAAAAGTGTTTTTGTTGGTCTGTTGAGTTTGTATTTCAGAACGTGACCACGTTATTGGTAGGTATTCATGATTGTGCATACAAGTTAGTCAGTAGCCAATGAACACAGTAGATGTGGAACTGCCTACAAAAAGGGTTGTGTTTATGATATACAATATATTTGAAAGTATTTTGCTGAATAAATGTTTAAGGTTATCATTGCTATTTTGAGAAGTTAAGCAAAATCCCAAACCATTAATATGATGTCATTTTGTATGAAACTATACCACTACATAGTTTTAATAGATACCCTCATTCTCTTTTCCGTCATCAAAAGCATTTTCCACAATAGGAGTGAAGTGGTATCATGGCAAGTGGGAGCTCCAAGTCTAGATTTTTTCTTTCACCTCCACCACTTCCTAGCCAAGAGCTTTTTGGAAAGGCTTCAGAAATTTTGTGTTTAATTTTTTCATATGTGAAAGGAAGACAATAATACTTATTTTATAATCTCTTGTCAATGATCAAATCCACATAGACCTGTCACAGGGAAGATGTCAAGGAACAAGGCTATTCACTCACTGTACCTTTGCATAAAGAAAATCTGGTGATTTCCTCGCCTTCCGTCCCAAGCCCCAGGCATTTTCTCTTCCAATTTTAGAGCAAACAATTAAGTTAATTAGTTACTGTAATTTCATATTACCTACATTTGACTCAGTGCTGATCTTCCTCCGTGGTGCCTGAGCTCCCTTAGCGGGTCACCTTTCTCATTATGTTAGGCATTTTCACTGCTGGAGACTGCAATTACCGAGTGACAGCGTTCAACGGCTCCTAGCTGATGTTCACTTTGGCTAGCAGCAACGTATCAACATCGTGTTTACTGTCCTAACATCTCCCCAATTATGTATTTGTAAAAGAAAACAAAAACAAGATGCTTAAAATTACATGTAGAAGGGCATGGTTCCCATGTTATGATTCATCTAATTCAAACAGATTTTTTTGGTGCCAAAAAGTAAACCTATTTGAGGCTTATTCACCTATATGCACTTATTTTTGTGGGGAACAGGGGTGGGAAAGAGGTGCAGCTTCTGTTTTGACAGCAAAAACCCTTCTCTTTCTGGAGTTTCGCCCACCTAAGTGGCTCACCCTTCATTTGTTTTGTTGAGTAAATATATTAATGCAGGGAGAATGCCCAACCCTTTCAAGTAGGAGATGATCTGTACCTAAGACCCTCAGAGTTGTCCTGGGCTGTTGGGATTTGGCTCAAGAATGAGCAGCAGATGTTGCTTCAAAGTAGAAGGATGAACCAACTCAATCTTTACCTAAAGTTCTCCTCTGTCTTGGAGGCAGACCCTCGGTCTTTAAGGTTAAGTAGAAGTCTAACTTTCTCATCACTGGAATTCTGGGCCATCCTGCCTATGTTCTTTATATCAAATCAGTGGGACCTCTGGTCCAATCCTAGATGCAAACTAATTATATTTCTCATATGAGATCATTATGTATATATATATTTTTTCTTATCCCTATGTATCTGAGATTTTTGGCTATCCTCAGTCTTTGCAGCTTTTTGTTACAGTGGGAAAACCGCTGAAATGAAATCTTGGTGAATCTGATTTAGAATTGTCAGATAAAATACAAGATGCCCAGTTAGATTTGAATTTCAGATAAACAGCACTGCTATACTTAGTACACTAAGTCTATGTGAGTCTCATACAATCCAAATTTAACTTGGTTTTCTGTATTTTTACATGTTCTACCTAGCAAGCTGAATCTCAGCTCTAATTATTGATACAACTTTATAAAACAGAACAGACTTATGTAAAATCTGAGTTCTCAGGTGTTTACTTTTATTTGTAACCTGCAAAAATGCCAACCATTCTCTTGAATTTCCTAGTTTTCCGTTTTATGAGTTGCTTTATGACTATTTTTCTTTGTTGACTCTGCCTCCTTATAATGCAGTCAACTCCATCATTTTTCAGCACCTGGTTCTTTTTTTTTCCCTACTTCATTTTTACTTTTACCATTATTCTTTTTGGTGAAAAAGAATGATTCCAAAGTTTTCATTACTATTGTATCTTCCCTGAAGGACACAAGTTTTATAAGGGGTACTCAAACAGGATTTTAAAAACACAGGATCATTGTACATTCTTTGCCAAGTTTAGACTATTTAAGGAAATATTATTGCTCTATTCTGTACACCCAGAGTTATGGAAGAAATACTGTGCTTTTCTTCTTTATATGCATTCAGTTCTATAACTTCCATTATGGATTTCTTATTTAAAGTAAAAATTTCTATACATTTCCTCAAGTCTATGGCACAGTGATAGAAAGCTTACTCCTCATGTGGCTGGTAGATTTTCCAGATTTTACCCACTCCAGGTCATTTTGCACACTACTGTCAAATTTTTATTGTTTTTATCATTTTAAAAAAATTTTAATGTTTCTTTTGAGAGAGAGAGGAAGCAGGGAAGGGGCAGAGAGAGGAGGAGAGAGAGAATCCCAGGCCAACTCCACCCTGTCAGCACAGAGCCCTATGCTGAGCTCAATCCCACAAACTGTGAGATCCTGAGATTTTGATCGGAGCCAAAATCAAGAGTTGGATGTTTAATGGGCTGAGCCACCCAGGCGCCCTGTTTTTTTTAAAGATGGACACCTTGATCACATTGCTCCCTAGGCCCTGAATTTTCCTTTAGCTCTCTTTGGATCAAGTACAAACATCAGATGTTTCCATTATTATTTCTTCCTTGACTTCTTCTCTTCTGTCAGTATCCTCCATGTTCATTTCACCAGGTTTATCTAAAATTAAAACCGGAATTCTTCTGTGTGTTTACCTAACCAATCCTTAATTTGATCTGCTCTGCCTTCCTCCACAATACAAAATGACAACCCTGCCCATCCTTCACATTAAGTATCCCTGCATCATTTATAGGATATTCTCTGTGATCAACCCATTCTTTTTTTTAAAGCTACATTCGCATTTTAAATCTTAACACACTATTGATTATGTAATCACAACAATGAAAAGAGAATACATCTGAATGAAGTTCTGGCAGCTGCACTGATGACAGTGGAGGGACTTTCTAAGTAGCAGTTTTATTATCTTTAACAATTGGAATTATAATCCTTACCTCATAGACTTTCTCAGAGTAATACATTTAACATGTTAATCAGTCTACCCTGTGGTTAGGTGGATGGTAATCTTTCACCACATAGTTATTCCCTAATTTAAAAAAATTCAATTATTCTACGGAAAGAGTTTATATATATTAGTATTATGCCTTTAAATGTGATATGTGATTGGGTCTTGAGAAATATTAGTTACCTGGCTTTATAAAAATAGGATTTTCCTAGTTAATTTTTATCCTTCTAAAAGCAAAAGTTTTTAAAATAAATTTTGAATAAATCTTACACAAAGTTTTCTCAAACAGTATATTCTTCAAGGTGTCCTTAAGCAGCACACACTGATGAATATTTATCATTTTATCATGAACCTGAGAATGTTATATACATTTATATACATATACATTCTTTTTCCCTTGTTAAAGGCCACAGATCACCATTCTTTGGGTCTGTTCTGTTTATCCATCTTCCTATGGAGTGCTAGGTTACATGAACCTACATGCCCTATCCCCTGCTTCCCCTGACCCTGACCCCAGGAACATCACTAGTTCTCAACCACATGATCTACTAATTTTCTGAGTTGATGCTTATATCTAGAAGTAAAGATTTTAAGTTTAAAAACAAAAGGTAATTTTTGGGGTGCCTGGATAACTCAGTCAGTTAAGCGTCCGGCACTGGCTCAGGTCATGATCTCACAATTCAGGAGTTCAAGCCCATGTTTGGCTCTGTGCTAACAGCTCAGAGTCTGGAGCCTGTTTAGGATTTTGTGTCTACTCCCCAACCCCCCCTCACTTTCTCTGTTCCTCCCCCACTTGCATTCTGTCTCTCAAATAAAAAAAAAAGGTTAAAGAAAAGGTAACTTTATAGAGGAAAAATAAATGCAAAAACTGGGTGAATAGCTCAGGAGCTCACTTCTGACTCAGCTTTACCATATCTTTTTGGTGACTTTTTATTGCTTATTTCCTGATTTTTAGTGGTGTCTCTGGTGGTTGCTTGCCAATGAGAAATTTATAAAGATATTAAGGTCTTGAGAAACTTAATAACCTATAAATCAATGCCAAGAAATTGTGTCCATTTATTTCATACCATCATTATCTCCCTAACATTTTATAAATGAAAATATCAGAAGTTCTCCAGTGTTCAGAGGGTCAGGTCACAGACCAATGTTTTTACAAACTTAACAGTGTGACTGTTAGCACCAAGAACTGACCAAAATAGTAATTTGTAATTATAGTTTATTTTCCTCAAAGGAAAAAAATAACAGGTACCTTTTGATGAAGAAATTGACAGTTTATTTCTGTGACCATTTCTCCCCTACATGTTATCAACCCCATTTCCTCATTCACAACTGTTAGGGGTGGGGATTCCACTTTTGAATTAATAAATCTAAATTCTTTACCCATCATCCTCTCCCAAGACCCTTACCCTTTGGCCCTGGTCTTCATTTTCAGATTTATCCCCCACTGCTAAGCTGCATGACATACCTCTCTACTAAGTTTGCAATGTTTCCCTTTTTTTTTTTTTTACATTTATTTATTTTTGAGAGAGTGAAACAGAATGTGAGGGAGGGAGGGGCAAAGAGAGAAGGAGACAGAATCCGAAGCAGGCTCCAAACTCTGAGCAAATGTTAAGCACAGAGACTGATACGGGGCTCGAACCCACAAACTGTGAGATCATGACTTGAGCCTAAGTCGGACACTTAACCCACTGAGCCACCCAGGTGCCCCTATGTTTCCCTACTCTTGCTCTGTGTCCTTTTCATCCTACGTCTGGTAGGCCCTGTTCCAAATATTCAAGAATTGTACCAATACCCATGAGAAATTGATAATCCAGATAGGAGTATTTTCCAGATATTTTTTTTTACATTAAAACAATTTCTTGTTCTTTAAATTTTGTCTCCTCTCTTGTCAGAATTCTTAATTTAAATGAATAAAGTAGCTTTCCACAGGACACTAGATAGTTTTGCTGTTTGCAGGAAGATTTCTAAGGACTAGAATCAACCGCTCTCCTTGGCAGCTGACAAGGATAAACTATAATGGCCATCAAAACAGCTGATGAGAATAATACACCTGTGGCACCATATTGGCCTTGATCACTATTAAATTTCTACTTGTATTCTTTCTCCCAAACGCCTGTACTTTCCTAAGTGATTTTATTCACTTAAAACATATTCTGTGGGTATTCCTTCTTTCCTTCCTTCAGCCATTTTTCATGCATTCATAGATATTTACTAAGGCCTTACAGGCCAAGCATTATTTAGAATATGAACATTTCACTTAATAACATCAAAACGACATTAAAAACTATTCCATGTTAAAAGTGGTCCTCATATTGTATTTACATCCCCGTGACTTATTGTATAGCTTAGAGTTCAGACTTTTTAACCCCTTCACCCATCTTGAAAACAAGTACAAAGAGCAGAAATTTAAAGAAGATTCTGAAAGCACCTCATTAATATAAAGGAACCTAGTGGCTTATAAGTAAGTCATGACTCAGCACAGGGAGGTTACTTTGAAATAATCCTGACCTTGATGATCCACCTGTTCTTTGGGGGAAAGAAAAAAACACTTTGCACTTAAGAACTCGAGAAAAATATACACACTCACCTATGCATGTACACTTTCCAAATACCAAAGAGCTATGGAGAATTCTGCCCAACTTAATTACTTGAAAACACGAAGCCAACTCTGTGAATGAAGAGTTTGTACAGACTAAGAAAAATACTTCAGCATTACATGCTCACCCTGGGAGCCCATTTTCCTAGAAATTTTGGGGAGATTCTTTGGGTCAACTAGCTAAAAAGCAGCTCAACAGGACAAAGTCTTTAGAAATTACTTCATTTATGCCTACAGATGTAGAACTTATTCACTATGTGGGTCACTGAGTTTTATTTTCTTATGTCCATGAATAAGCAAAGACTTTTAACTAACATTTGAATTTTGTGTTCTATTCACCATGTAAAAAGCACAACTGATCACCATTACCATCAATGCATTCTGTTCTCCAGGAGAAATTCAAACAACTCTCTTAGTAAAGTTAAAAAAAAAAAAAAAAAAAACTCCTTTTGTGTGAAATAACCACTGTCTTCTCTGATGGGCCCCCAACGACAGTCTCCTAATTACAATGAAGCTGGACTTACGGTGCTGGCCTTTCAAATACCAAAAGCTCTGCTCTATAATAAAAGAAGACATTGGAGGTGAGTTTCAAGCACTTACCTTCAGTCTCACCCTCACCCCACTGCAGAGTCAGAGCTGGGCTGGAAGTGCAGTCAACTTGGGAAAACTGAGGTTTTCAGTCATTACCCTACTCAACAGATCATGATTGAGGCCACTGGTGACTGTGGACACCTGATATTTCTCATGCAAGTTATGTCATGCATGATGGTGGCTCCTTTTCTCCGGAGCTCCCACACTCCCCAATCTTGTCTTTCCTTCTGCATGCAGCCCCTCCCGCAGCTTCCCTGCCCCTACACCAGGCACTTCCTCATTACCTTAATCAACCCTCACAGAGGTGTAACTGGCTCTTTGATTGAAACTGAGATGTTTTCTACCCTTAGAGGGCCCACTGGAATCACCTGGGGACTTCAGAAGTTCTGAGAGACCTGAGCCTCCGGATTCTGATGATGTGGGTCCAAGGCCGGGTCCTGACCTTGCGGGTTGTAGACGCTCCCCACGTGAGGCTATGACCACCAGCTGAGGCTGGGAGACCTGAGAAAAACAACTCCAAGATGTTAATAGATGTTGCAGCATTGGGTTGGAGAATTAGGTGTATTTGTAAAACTAAACTTGTTGCCCAAATAACTTGTAACCAAGAGAAACTTTGGGAAGGTAGTTTCGATATATTCCACCTACAGGAATTAAGAAATGGAAAGAAGGGATACACTCCTTTCCCTCCCCCTGCATCTGTAGAGCAGGGCTGTGGAGAGGTGTGGGTAGGGAGGTCTGGATGTTGGGGAACACTGGTGGGAATTTGGGGCCACACCTGGGTCTCTCAGTCTCCTCATTCCTTCCCTTGGAGAAAAGTGCTGCAGCTCAAGTAGTGTGAAGTGCCTCGAGCTTTTCCTGAGAGTCAGGAAGAACATACAGTCCATCCTTTTCTCCAGTTTAAATGGATACAATCCAACCCACACAAAAGTGCCAGTCGGTGGAGATTCAGAAGTGGCTTCTCAGGGTGTGAACCTGATTCCCCCAGGGAATTTCCCCCAGAACTATTCCAGGAAACTTCCCCTGTAGCCTCCCCAACATCCTTTTAACCTTATTCACTCAGCATCCTCCCCTCCAGTGGGATTGTCTTCCAACCTTGTGGATTGGGATTATCAATCTGTCTGAGTCCACTCTGCTCTTTGGGGTTTGGAGAAGGAAGGAAAAGGTGTCTCACGTCTAAAGGTCATGATCAAAAAGATTTTCCTTTGAGATAGTTTTTCCCATATGTGATTCCTGGATTGGCACCATCTGCTCTGCCAGGAACCTTATTAGCAATGCAGATTCTCAGACCTCAGTCTAAATTTACAGGATCAGACACTCCAGGAGGGGAGTCTAGCAATCCGAGTTTAACAAACCCTCCAGGTGATTCTGGTCTAAGCTAAGGTCTGGGAACCATGGGGTGTCTCAGGTTTTCTCTGGGTTTCTCTTCTTCCAACCTACTCTCTACTTTGTTTGAAAGGAAGAAAGAAAGGAAGGGAGGAAGGAAAAACTTTTTTCTATTACTTTTACTTGTGTCTGGAGCCTAAAGGATAAGGTGAAAAATAAATAAACTTTCTGCAAATAAGAAAAACATTTCTGCCTATAAAAAGCTCTACAAATTTTAGTCCATAGAAAAGATAGGTAAGGGCTTGTTCCGGACACATTGAGAGAACAAAAGTTCTCCTGGAGTCTGCAAAGATACGGCTGAGAAGATGCAGATGTTTTCAATTAAGAAAGTCAGCCTCACTTGTTCCTGGTTTTCCTCCACTTCCAGCAGATCTGAGAGTTTGAGGATTAATACAAAGCAGCAGGGAGTAAGAACGATTAGAAATCTAGGAAGGAGTGCTGTGTTGTGTTGGGAAAACTTAGAGACAACTTCACAGATAAAATGATTATGAGCCCACATCACAATTTTATTTCAAACAGGCTGCTTAAGGAGAGGTTGCTGAGTAAACTGAATGTAATGTGACAACATTTTAAAGGTAAAGAAGAGAGTAATACAATAAAGATGCTTAGGCTAGCCATAAAATGCATTAAAGGTGGAGGCACATTCCAAAACTGACAGCCAACTGAGTGGGTAACCCTACATTCCCGGAAAGGCTCTCAAAATACCACAAAAATTGGTTAGAAAACTGCTCGGAGGCTTATCAGGGGCCCTAATGACTTTTCAGGGTGGGCTGTGGATGGCATCTGGCAAAAATATTCTGTCTCACAACAGGTTTGGAACAACTGTTTTCTCAGTTTCTAATTTCATCCTTTCTCACTAAGTTTCTATTTTTTTTTCCTTTTCCACTTTTCACAAGTAATTTAAACTTTCTGAATCTCAATTGCTTCCTCTCTTAAATAGGGAAGATAATTTCTAACCCAAATGAAAGAAGAAGTCTAGCAAAAAATAATGATCTCTCTAGAGTCTTCTAATATCTATGACTGGCTAATCAACATTACGCATTAAAAGGGAAAGGTAATGGGACTCCTGGCTTGCATAGTCCAGTGACTCTTGATTTAGGCTGAGGTCATGATCCCAAGGTTGTAGAATCAAGCCCCCCATTGGGCTCTACAATGAGTGTGGAGCCTGTTTAGATTCTCT
The DNA here is from genome assembly GCA_017311185.1 of Proteles cristata cristata. Lineage (NCBI taxonomy): Eukaryota > Metazoa > Chordata > Mammalia > Carnivora > Hyaenidae > Proteles > Proteles cristata. The sequence continues at coordinate 201,780 of JAESUZ010004124.1, read as the reverse complement.
GTGTACCTCTGCCCCCTCCTAGTTCATAGTCTCTCTTCTCTAAAAAAAAAAGGGGGGGGGGAAGATAATATGAGATATGATTTTTTAGTCTCAGATTCCAATACCAACCACAATACCAAGCTCTTGGTAGATGTTTTTATTCTGTCACTATCAATCATTTAGAAAGTTCTTGCTATGTATTATGCATGCCCTATGCATTTATAAAAATTAACTCAGTCTATGTGATTACTCTGAGGTAGGTATAATTATTATCACCAGATGATAGAATAGAGACAGAGAAGTTAAATTACTAGCCCAGGCGCCTGGGTGGCTTAGTCGGTTAAGCGTCCAACTTTCGCTTAGGTCATGATCTCGTGGTTCATGGGTTCGAGCCCCGCATCGCGCTCTGAGCTGACTGCCAGCCCAGAGCCTGGAGCCTGTTTCAATCTGTGACTCCCTCCCTCTCTGACCCTCCCCTGCTCACGCTGTCTCTCTCTCTCCTAGAAATAAAAAAACATTAAAAAAATTTTTTTTTTTTAATTACTAGCCCAGGGTCAACAGCTGGTAAGTGGCAGAGTCTGGATTTGAGCTCAGGAAGTCTGCCTCTAGAGCCCATGTTCAGTATACTGGCCACTAATTGACATGCTGTCATTCTGCTTGATTCTCCAGCAGTCAGGTTGGGCCTTGTCAGGGGTCAAACGACGTTAGATAACCTTAAAGAAACTGAACCTCTAAGAGCCCCAGCGGGAGGGGCTAAACAGCTAGTTCAGGTCACTGAAGTGAGGTCATTTCCTTGTATTGTACTGTGTGCTTACTGCCCGCTCTGATGCTTGTCCATTTGTAGGACAGCCCTCCGTCCCTGACTGAACCTCTACACCAGATCTGAGATAGGTGCTATGATTCAGCCTTGTTATTCCAGAAGGTTCCAGAGAAAGTGACCCAGAGGCTCCTCTTCTGACAAATAAGAGGAGCCTCTGGCCCCCTGGCCATGAGTATGCAGCTCATCACCTTGTTAGTTCTCTACATTATTCCTAAGAAAAAACGTAACATCATAGCATAGAAGATATTACTGTCTTGATGTTTTTAGAGCTCCTGCCATTTTCTTGAGGTGTTAAAGAAAATCACTGTCTCGGGTTGCACAAGAAGGAAAGGGTCCATGGTGAGGACAGGTAAGAAGAGATCTCTGAAGGCTTTGAAGGCTAAAGGAGAATAATGGTCAGGCGTGCTAGTGATAACCAGTGAGTATGAGAGCGCTGCCAGCAAAACCGATTATTTCTTCACGTTTGAGCGGCCCCGCAGTGGGACGCTGCTGTTCCAGGCCGAGCTCGAGAGGAAAGAGCCTCACATCCGAGCACCGGGACACCGCAGGATTCCAGAACCGTGTCCACAGCGGGAACAGTCCTTAGTCTTCATGCTTGACCCATAGTGGTCTCTGGATGACGTCTAGCTGAACGTGTCATTTTGTCCGGGTGTCCTTGTGCTGAGCACCGTGCAGATGCGCACCCCCCTGGCAGCTTTGATCCTCTGGGGCAGAAGTGTTACTCCTGTTCAGGATGAGGGCCCTGTGTTCTTGCTCCAGCCACACAGTGGACATTGGACCCACACAGGGACATTGGGTCCCATCTCCCTGACTCTAATCTGGTGGTGGTGCTGCCCTTTTAACTTCACATATCTCTGAGTTCTTGACCTTGGACTCACCCTGGCAGGGGTGTGGGTATTTTATTGCTTCCATCTCCTGCCGGTGTCGTGTTCAGGTGTGTGTGCTTTCCCTCTTCCACGGCTTTCCTGTGAGAGAGTCAGGCTGTGGGGCACAGCTTGTCCCCGCTGGGACTCTGTGGAAACATCATCACTTTCAGAAGACACTTGGATCACCACAAGGTTAAACTGCCAGTCTCCTCCTCTGATAGAAGACCCTACAAGCTTTCCCTATAATGCAGCTTATAGTACAATATTCACAGTGACAGCAAAACGTAAGTCTGACAACTCGGAAGTATTATACAAACAGGACAAACCTATAGCTAAGCCCCAGGGTAAAAATGAACTTCTCTAAAAGTTATACCATAAAAATAATGATTTTGAACCAGATAATTGTTTAGAACTACAAGAATGTTTTATCTCCATATTCTAAGAACTAAAACCTTTGGTTTTTCCATCTGTTCTTCCTGTAAAGTAAGAAATGCTTTCAACTTTTACTTAAAAGTGCATCATGTTTAATATTACGACCATATGATTTTTCTTATTTTCGATTATGTAGAGAAAGTAAACATTTGATTCACTTGAATAACTTGATAGTTTACAAAACTTGCTTATATTGCTGAATATATATAAGCTTATTCAAAATACATAGCCTTCCATCTTAGAATCTGACGTATTGACTTTGGGCAACAGGCCGTTTGGTTGTGTTTTTTTTTTTTCTTTTCTTATTCTCATTGGAAGCACTGAATTGAAACGCTGTAATCTTCTCTAGAACTATCTTCTATTTCATGTTTCAGCAAAGACTTAATTGTTCTTTGAAGAATCTCTAACTCTAATTTTGGTGGCAATTTATATTCCAAAGAAATATAATTATCTTGCTCAGAAAAGGGAAGAAGCATAGAATTGCCTTTATTTTTAAATTACAATTACAATTATATATTGGTAGCACATGTGAACAATGTAGACCTAAAATTATGATGAGAAAAACCTGCAACAGAAAGGGAGCGTATGTAGATAATGATCCTCTGCCGAGTAATGTGAGGGCTGCTTATTTGTGTGTTTGTTTATTTAGGCATATTAAATTTCTACAGCAATCTGGGCTTCACCTTTTTGATGAGTTGTCTCTTTCAGCACCTAAGTTTGCCTACAGTATTGAATACCATATAGTGTATGCTTTGGGTCCTATACATCTTTTTAAATGAATGTTAATTAGGTTTAATTTTGCACTTATTCTTGAATTGTGTAACTCTTGAGGTAAATAAAGTTTTTGTGACTTGTCAAAAAATAAAGAATAATGTCATGATACGTTTTATAACAAGACCACTTTTCTTTCCATTTGCATATAAAGGATGGGCGAAACTCTGTATTTAAATAGGGAAAAGGATGTGTCATGTGTTGTTTTTTTGTTAAATAACACCATGCCATCCATATTTAAATATTAAAATTTGTTTTTTATATATGCTACATCAGAGTAAGGAGAAAGGGAGACACTCACTAGCTGGCAGCTGGGACAGCATCACATCTTATCTTCCTTCACACAAGCTCTCTGGTTGGTGGGTAAGAAAAACTTGGTGATCTAGACAGAGAAAATGAAATCTAATTCTGAGCATGAGAGAAAAAGATGGACCTTGTTGTTTTTAGACTGTAAAATTTTAAAGGGCTATTGGAAGGGATGTTGATACCTCCATTTGAAGGGGGCTTGCACTAGTGTAGGGACATAAAACATTACAGTTCCCTTTGTCCTATTAGCATAGGTCACTGAGCATAAAAATGGCATGATAAGTGAGTTAGGAATGACAAATGCGGTAGTGTGTATAGGATATCAAAACGCACGGGAGTCATTGAGTGATGACCTGGATTAAGTGGGGGTAATGACACTAAAGATGAAGGGCGGGAGAAATAAATCTGCAAGGAGAGAGGGGACATGATGGGTGACCACATAAAATTACAGGAGCAGAGAAAGTGTCAGAAATGCACCCTGGGTCTGAAGACTCATCAGTAACATTTGAAGGTACACTTCGTGGAGATGGGAAGCCTCTACCTGTTTGGGGAGAGCAGTGGGAAATGGCACGGATATTGGACACATTGTCCCTGGGCCAACAGCAACACATCTAAGTGAAAGTACGTCCTGGTAGGAGACAGGAGAGTAGGGTGAGGATGGAGACATCACAAGTTGGGTCGTAGGAGGGGAGACTGTAAGAAAAAAATCCAGGATGGGTTCCTAGAGGATTTGGTGTCTGTAAGAAATGGAAGAGAGAAAAGAAATCAGGCATGGAAACAGAAGATGGATTAGAGATGATAAGAAAATAAAAGAAGCATGAGGCCCAAGTAAGATGGAATTTCATGAAAGATGGGACATTGAGAAGTATCAAAACACTGGGGTAACAAGAGAATGGAAAAGTCTTTGGTTTGGACCAAAAAAAAAAAAAATCATTGGTCTCTTTTGAAAAAAACAGTTTTTGTGAGATGGTGGAGTTTCTTAGGTTAACAGGAAATAAATGACTAATTGCAGCAGTGCAATAGCCACCAGGCAGTCTTCTGGGGTCTAATTAAGCACTGAGACTTAGAAGGCGATGAGGGGTCACGTTTGGCACCAACTGACTCAGATATCTATTGAACAGGAAGCAGACTTGCCAGAAAGGTGGCATCAGGTGCTCCTTTCAGTGAGAGGCCGTGCAGCAGCTCGCTCTGCTGGCTAACTCCATAGGCAGGAGGCAGACCCTTTGGTCTCCTACTAGGTAACAGCCCGGGTGCAAGCAGATAAGATTCACAGTGGCAGATGCAGGTGCCCCCCTGTGTTAGAAGTCTCCTTTTCACAGTGGACATGACCTCTAATCAAAGTTTTATAGACCTGAAACTCACCCAGCTATACTAATCCTCATTAGGGCCCAAAGCTATGGAACTTTCATCAGGCATTCATGGCATATTGATATTTATTTAGTCCAGTGCATTTTATACATATAAAAAAAAAGTGTGAGAGGGGATTGGGAGGTCTCTAGGTCAGAGGTAACCGTGAGTAAAGCTAAGGACCCCGTCGATGTAGGATGATGACAAACTCAGAAGTGCAGTGGCTCACCACAGAATCCAGTGAATAATGAGTGCACTGAAATGGGTGAACTGTATTATTGTTGTTTAAATAATAATAATAGATCCTTAAAAGAGATAAACTAAAATAGTGAGTGAAAATGGGAAATGCCAAGTTCAGTACCTTAGTGTTAGATTGGTTCCATGCAAAGATGATAATATCTTGTTAAGTAAATCAAAATAGTATAGAGAAAGACATAAGGCAATAGATGACCATAGAAACCATAGGAAATAGAACGCCCCTCGTGAAGACACTCAGGATGATGGCCATTGTGGAGCACGGGGGAAGCTGGTATTGAATAAATGCATTTTAATGGGATGGTCTCAGTTAATTCTCTGCATAGCTGTATTCAAAGGCCTTAGTTTTTGTCATCATCAGACCATTTTTGCTTGTAGACAGCTCAATGCAGCTTTTGTGACCCTTCTAATGTCTTCTCCCATAACTTAGAGAAACGTCCAGACTCCGGGATGGGGAGGCTTCTCCCTTAGATGTACAGAGCCATCTAAGTCCAGCTATAAACTAGAATAATGAGCTTGTGGGCAAAGAGTACACGGGGTGGAATATTTGGGCTGCCAAGGACTTTAGACAGGATCTGGTATAAACCTCGTATTTTATGGATGAGGGATGCGATGCCTGGACAGATAAAATGACTTCATAATCTCATGTAGGTTCTTGGTGACAGTTGGGGACTCAGATTCCAAGTCTAGTGCTTTCCTGCTCTCCATGCTATCTCCAGTAATGCCTGTGAAAAAGATCGTTTCTATCCCCCCATCGCCATATATGTTCCTACATTCCCTTTTCTACAGTTGATTGGTTTTTGGTTTTGTTTGTTCTTGCTATTGTTTTCCTGGATGGGTCAAACATTAATAGATGTTTTAAAGAAAACAGAAATACGGAATCTTGTCCTGTGGTAATAAGGAGGAATAAACCATTGAAGTATGTTTTAAGTGGGTGTGATTTCCAGTAGTTTCCTTCCAGTGTGGTTTGCTAGAATTAGCATGGCTGCTGTAGTCAGACATCCATTTGGACCTTTTCTCTGCACTTTACTAGATACCTGGCTGGAGGCACATGACTTAACTTCTCTGGGCATCAGTTTAGTGCCGACTATATCCAGTGTCAGAGTAGATTTGAGGATTACACAGGATTAACATATGGAAAGTCACAGGGTACTTTGCGTGGTATATTTCTTTCCTCTTTTTCATTTTCCTTCAAATTTCAGTATCAAAATTTTCTCAGAATTTATTACTAGTGCAGCCACTTTCTTTTAATATTGATGATTCTCCTTTTTTCTTAAAATAGTTCAGTAATATAAAAGTAGGGAAATTTTCTTTTATGAAGATATTACTAAGGAAAGGAGAAAGAAAAGTTTGAGTTTCCTAACTGGGTAAAAAGGAAAATATTAAGAAAAGTGTTTAAAAATGCAAATTTTCAGATTATAATAAGTTTATACAGGGTAAACTTCAAGAGAATTTTTTTATGCCGAGTCTTTTTTTGACATTTTTTATTACTTTTTTAAAAAATTTATTTGTGAAAGAGAGAGACAGCGTGAGCAGGGGAGGGTCAGAGAGAGAGGGAGAAACAGAATCTGAAACCGGCTCCAGGGTCTGAGCTAGCTGTCAGCACAGAGCCCGACACGGGACTTGAACCCACGAACTGTGAGATCATGACCTGAGCCAAAGTCAAATGCTTAACCGACTGAGCCACCCAGGCGCCCCTTTTTTTGGACATTTTTAAAAATATTGGGCGCTTGGGTGGCTTAGTCAGTTGCGCCCGACTTTCGCTTAGGTCATGATCTCGCGGATCGTGGTTCGAGCCCCTGCGCGGGTTCTGTGCTGACTGCCAGCTCAGAGCCTGGAGCCTGTTCTCAGACTCTCTCTCTCTGACCCTCCCCGCTCACGTTTGTCTCTCTCCTAGAAATAAATAAAACGTTAAAAAAAAGTTAAAAAAAATATTTATTTTTGAGGCAGCATGAGCATGGGAGAAGCATAGAAAGAGGGAGACACAGAATCCAAAGCAGGCTTCAGGCTCTGAGCTATCAGCACAGAGCCTGATGCAGGGCTTGAGCTCGTCAACCATGAGATCATGACCTGAGCCAAAGTCAGACGCTTAGCCGACTAAGCCACCAAGGCGCTCCTCTATAGAGTCTTAATTGGAGAGCACTAAAGCAAATACAAAGCAGTGTATATAGGACTTTTCAATAAAAGCCAAGCACATAATCTTAGAAGTGAACCCCAATATTTGAAGCTTCTTTGTTCTAAGGAGTGGACTTCCTATAGTTTAGGACATTTCAAAGCAAGGGTTGAATATAGAACACCTAGCAATGTGGAAATGTGGTGTTCTGTGTATTACCTAACCTGAATAGGATTTCTCTTAATTAGGTTTCTAAAAGAAGCTAGATTGCATAACATTCTAGGCTATACAAGGTTCTCTCCCTAAATATGAACACAACTTTGAGACCGTTTAGTATTTATATCTGTAGTTGAATGTATCTTTCTGTACCCTCCTACCCTCTCCTCCCTTTCCCCCACACCCCAAAAAAGAAAAGATCAGATTGATTATTGACTCAGATCTGTTGGAGAGGATCGGCAAGTTGAGCTGTTTGGGAAAGTAACATGGATTACTGGACAGAAAATGTTTTTCCAGGAAACCATAGGAAAAATCAAGCATGGAAGTAAAATAAGGTTTGGAGAGGGGGGAACTCATAAACTGTATCTAAAGAAAAGGGTAGAGATCATAGTTTTTTAGTCTGCAGTTTAACATAAAGTTTCTTTTGGGTAGACCTAAGAAAATATACTCCATTATTTGAAGTAGAATATTGAAGATGTGTCTCCTAGAATAGTGAATGGAGGGGTTAATAAGACAACCTAAATATTTATCTGTTTCACATCTCCAAGATACATTTCTTGTAAAAGTATATTACATTACATTTGCAAATTGTATGATACAATTTAGAAGTCTATTACTGAGTCAGAAAGTCAAAAATACTTGTGATATTATGGTGAAAAAATTAAAACAAAATAATTACTTTAGCTTGCATATTTATCTTTAACAGTTTGAAGTGAATTCCAACTATTCATTAAAAGTGAGAGGAGGGGCACCTGGGTGGCTCAGTCGGTTAAGCATGGGACTCTTGATTTTAGCTCAGATCTCATGGTTCATGGGTTTGAGTCTCACATCAGGCTCTGCACTGACAGTGCTAAGCCTACTTGGGATTCTCTCTCCTTCTCTCTCTGCCCCTCCCCAACCCATGCTCTCCCTCAAAATAAATGAATAAACATTAAAAAAAACTGAGGGGGAAAATCTGAAAATATACTAGAGACCAGGAGATGGCAAATGGAAATTAAATGTAGTATGCCCATTTTATTTAACTTCTCAATTTTATTATTACATTTTAGATACTGTAAAAAACAATAGTAAGGGATAACATAGAATCTGCTTAATCCTATTTTTATCCTCATGATTTTGGAGGGAATGTGGCCTTCTCTGAGACCCATCTTATTGTGCTTATATTGTAGAATGTTCCTTGAGAGCAGGTGCACATGCTTTGGATCTATGGTCTCTTTATTATATATGAAAGGGGGAAATCAATAGTCTCACTTGCAGCAAGAGTTGTCCACCTGCCTATGAACACAGAAACTCAGTGGTCCCTGGACCAGAAATATCAATTTTACTTTGGAAGTTTAAAAAAAAAAAAAAAAAAGTGAATGATGAGGCCTCATCCCAGAACTGGTGAATCAGAAACCCTGGAGTTGGGCCCCACAAATCAGTGTTCTAATAAGCCTTCCAGAGGATTCCGATGCAGCTACATCTTAAGGACCGTGTCTATCTAGTCTACGGCAAAATTGAGGCATGACCAGCACATCTGTGAACATGTTTACAGTCCCTGGAAGATAGACCATACTTCACCACATATAATAAACATGATATTTAGAATCTCTAGCATTATACTTTTAGCTTTCAAATGATGTATTTAAAAAGCATACAGCTAGTAAGGTTCTTCTAAGTATCCTAGTGCCCAAACAATGGAGTGAAACCCAGGCATGAACTTGCTTTCAGATTTCCCCCATCCACCCATGATTCCAATGCCACTACGTTTAGGGACTATTTCCTTATTAAGCCAAAGTTCTCACCTCTGTGCATAAAAATTATCAATTTCAGGGGCCTCTGGCTGGCTCTGTTGGTTAAATGTCCAAAATCAGCTCAGGTCATAATTTCACAGTCCGTGGGTTCAAGCCCTGCATCAGGCTCTGTGCTGACAGCTCAGAGCTTGGAGCATGCTTCAGATTCTGTCTACCTCTCTCTCTCTTCCCTTCCCCTTTTTGTACTTTGTCTCTCTCCAAAAAGAATAAACAGTAAAAAAATTACCAATTGTGCTGCTAATACATACTCTCTATCACCAGAGATTCTGATTCAAAAGGTTTAATATAGTGCCTGGGATTTTGCATTTCTAAAAGGCTCTGCTTGTATGTTGGACAGCCAGAGCTGGTATCAATATTTTGAGGCTCCAGAGAAGAAATCTCTCTATTGGCTCCTGTCAAGTGGTAAAGGAATAGAAAAAAAAAAAAAAAAAAAAAGTCCTACTGTCATTGAGAACTTCATCTATTTTTTGATCAGTAAGTCAGAGAAGTGACTTTTTAGCACTAATTTTCAAATGGTGCTTTAAAATTATTTTGCTGGGGAAAAATGCATAAATAGCCAGTGATGCAAAATGGTTAGCAGAAGCCAATATTAAAAATGTAGAGTATGATGAGAACCAATTGCTTTAAACCTTCAAGTTCCAGAATCTCAGTTACTTAGAATTTTGTAATGCTGGACAATGATTTTGAAAGGTTTTGATGAATCACTACATGGGCAAGCATTGGTTCAAGTAAAAATGGTTGGTTATTTGCTGGCAAAGCAGGAGATGATTTGAGAGTCATAATTAACAACAAATTGTACTTCAGGATTATAACAGATTATTATAATCATGTATAATGATTAAGTTTCTTATACTCATCCTATTTAAAGATTTTTTGAGTGCTAATCTGAACAGGGTGCCGTGTTAAAAGCCAAGCAGAAGCTACAAAGAGAGGGTAAGCTTTTATTATAAAATGTAGGGCACTTATTAAGGACCACAATCCAAAAAGAGTTTGTAAGACTTAACCAAAGGGTGGAGAAAGATAGTGAAAGTTAATGGAGTACATTCTTATGACTCAGTTTGAAATGTTTAAAACACTATGGGGATTCACTCGGAGAGAAGATTGAGGAATAACCATGTAAACCCTGAATTAAAAAGGAACTACATGTAAGATAGAGTTATGAGCAGAATTGTGCCTCCCCCAAATTCCTGTGTTGAAGCCCTAACCACCAGCACCTCAGATGTGGCTGTATCTGGAGATAGGCCTTTAAAGAGGTAATTAAGTTAAAGTGGGGGTATCGGGGTGGGCCCTGACCCAATATGACTGTTGTCCTCATGAGAAGAGAGCAGGAAAGTCACAGACACTTGCTGAAGGAAAAACGCGCAAGAAAATAAATGTCTGTTGTTCAAGCCTGCGGTGTTTTGTTAAACCCACCTTAGCAAAGCGATACAGGTAGTGATTTTCCGCAGACAGAAGATGAACCGGATAATGCAGCAAGAGTTCGTTAAAACATAAAACGTATCTTCTGGCATTAGGGGTGATGTGGGCGTCTGTACAGTCTTCTAAGCAAGGTTGTAAATAAAAAATTACTTATTTTTAATCTCTGGTGCAAGCAAACATTGTTCCTCCTTAAAAGAAGTATATAAACATAACAACAGGAGCCTCTCCATACTCCACGGCCCTCCTCTACTATCTGCTTTGGGACCAGATCAAAGACTAAAAGAGTTTGTCTTACACGTAAGAATAAGTAGTGCTCAAGTGAGGTTATGGTATTTTTTTTCAATCTTTTTATCTGTTTCACTCAGAGTGTGTTGTGCCCAGAAGGCATGAGATAGGCCAAGGGACCACACACTGTTGAGTTAGAGAAATCCTATGTAGAGATCGATTCAGCCGAGTCATACATATGGATACTTTGATATTTAAATATGACCTTCTGCCTTATTTCTCCATCCCCTAAAATATTAAAAATCGGTTTCATTCTTTGGGGAATCACTTTGAATAAAATGAAAAACAATTTGCAAAGTCAGACATCCAGGGGAGACATAGTGTACAAGTTCATGGAGACATAGCATCGGTACAAGAGACACTCATGATTTGAAGGGAATAGTTTTGCTCAATCCCAGCAGTCAAGGAGGAAGCTCTATAGATTTAAGCAATAGATTTGCTTTATTCAATTGATGTCTATATGACAGAGACAGATGGATATGGGGTGAACCTACTCCATTTTTAAAAGGTCAAAGTTAAGGCAAAGAATGTCGAGCTGTGGAAAAGGATTACACAAAGAGACCGTATGCTGAGTCTGATGAGCTGTGTTTGCACTCTGATGCAAGGCTGCTGGGGAGGCCCCATCATCCAAAAATTGATTTCCCCAAAGAAGCATGGAATTTTATCATTAGATATTTATTTGTTGTATGAAATATTTTTTAAGCAACTTTTGAAATACAAATGCTTGGTGTACATTAGTTTTTCAGACTCTTTCTTTTTCGTGAAAGAGGTAAGGTAGAGGGACAGAATGAAGTGGGGAAGGAGAAGAAACTTCTACACAATTTAAGGTGAGTAGGGAACAAAGTGTCCAGATGTGAATGGTAAACAAGGGTGGGAAGGAGGAGCAGCCGTCCCCACTTCCTGCAGAGCCTGAGCCGGCCCGCCTGGGTCAGATGACTGGTCTCCTACCTGGGACACCCTTGAAGTAGCCAGTCTGGAGCAGTCCTGGAAAGCCAGTCACAGCAATGGCAAGCTTACAATGTTAGTAAGGTTTTAAGCATGGAAGTCTGAAGGAAGACATTTTAAAGCATCAGCATGAACTTCAAGGGAACTACAGGTTCAAGAATGTTCCCTCTTTAATTATACCACTGCTCCTAATCATCTCCAAGCTGTCAGAGGCAGAGCTCAAAAGCCATCTTAAGATCCAGAAAATAAAGTCCCATTTTCTAGACAGAGATTTCAAATTCTAGATGGAGAAGGGGTTTATTGATTTATTGAGCATTCTGCAAAGTGTAGTAGGTAATCTCTCGAGGAGTCAAATCTTGCTTTATAGGAAGGACACCATCTTTTAGGCATCTGAGACCAAAGTCACCCACGTGGTTGCACAGGCAGTTCACTGCACAAGGGCTGTCACATAAGGGATAAGCGAAAATTGAAACCCAGCCCCTGCTGGGTTATGAACCCAAAGGAAGAGAGACTACTTTTAATGTTCACAGATATGTTTTAAAATGACCAAGACCATGGTGCCTGGGTGGTTCAGCTGGTCAAGTGTCCAATTCTTGCTTTCAGCTCAGGTCAGGAGGTCGAGCCCTTTGTCATGGAGTGTGGGGTCTGCTTGGGATTCTCTCCCTGTCTCCCAAGGTAAATAAATAAACATTGAAAATAAATAAAACGGCCAAGCCATGAGGCCAGTAGGCCATCTCTTTTTAATTTTCAATTTTGCAAAAAGTATAGAGGCAGCCCTGATGTGGGCATGTTCCCTCTGTGACATATCATCCTCAGGGACCTGGGCAGGAGAAAGCAGCACTGCATCCTTGACAGGTAACGCATCTGTGCTGAAGGAGCTCTGAATATCCAGGTGCCCTTAGACCAATGGTACAAAGAACAAAGTCCGACTGTAAAGATACTTCTGCAGTCTAAGAGAGAATTTGCAGCATTCTCTTCACTGAGAAATTTGTGCTTTCATAAAAATGATTTTAAAACCCTATCTATTATTACAGTGAATAAAATGGAATTTTGAGCCTATCATTGGATTTAATCATTATTTTTATGGCAGAACTGGGGGTGTGGGAGTAGTTATAACAGTTGTTTTTTTAATCTCTTTTATTAAGTCATTTATCATAAGCAAAATTCAGTTCCTAACCTCAGTTCTTTATTTAAGTTTCTGACTTATCTGTTTTTCTTCATGTTGTGTATTCCCATTTTATGTCTCTGAAGGTTATAGAATAGCTATTTCATTTTCTTCAGCAAAAGCTATTTAGCACTCTGGGATAGCATTATGGTTAAAAGGCAAAGAGAAAGATGATTTGAAATTAAAGCTCCTTAACAGTGAGGATTAACAAGGGCACAGGAGGCTACGTATCAAGCCCATCTTCATTTTCAGTAGAAGATTTCTTATGGCCGCTGACTTTTCCACTCAGTTCAATCCCAGGTTTCTCATCATCAGCCAAGAGGAAAAGAGATGAAGTGTGAGCACAGAAAGATATTTAGAATAAATGTGTGCCTTACAATAGTCCATACAGAATGCCTTTTACATGGCTAATCTTATTATGTAAGAATTATATTTATTATGTCATATATATACACTGCATATTTCTGCAGTCCTTTACAGAGTCTCAACAAATACAGTGAAACGATGGAAATTCAAAAGATAACAGTGAAGGTAAAAAGAAAAATTGTTAATACTGTCTTATGATTTCATATCCATGGTGATGCATGATTGAGAAATTATAGAATTATTTTATTAACTTCACTTTGATGGTGATGTCGTCCCCTAGAATCCTGTTCCCTTTCATGTTCACGGTACATTCTTCTTCTCCTTTGCACATCTGCTTCAAGATTTTCCCTCTCTGTAAAACCTTTTGTAATCACACCAGCCAGGGTCCTCATTTTTATTGTTTTGAATCCTCATGATAGCGATCCCATTACTCGGGCTCTAGACTGAATGATGAAGAGCCACACCCCCAGCCCCTGTACTGTTTGTGTATCTTAGGAATTCACTAATAGTTGAAATAGTGAAATCAGTATTCGACCTGCTTTGTGCTGACCCTTTCACTTTGACAAGGAAGGTAAATATTATTAAGCATTTGTATATGTATATAAGCATTACAGTCCACATTTTTGGAAGAGGATTTTTCCCCTAATATACAAAATGGCTTTATGGTCTCTGCAGGGGGTGGGTCTGGGTTTTGAGGAACCTGAAGCTTCACACAATGTGGAGGTGGGGCTAAAACTCTTTACAAAAAAAGGAATACAAAGATACAGATACATAATTTGGTACAAAAATGGAATCTTTATTTACAAGCAGAAAAACTCACAACAGATGACTGGAACACTCGTGTCTCAGGTCCTTTATTTTCTGAGATCTCATTGGGCGATTTACCAGAAATGCTGATATTGAAATGCTTCCGGGAATGTAACCTGGCTTCCCCTCCCAGATAGGGAGCTCCCAGCAGCTGCCTGTCTCACGAAGGTCTCAGAAGTGAGAAATCCTGAAGCCTAAACTTAATGAGCTTCACAGTAAATCTCCCTGGTCCTTGAGGTTTGGAAAAGAAATACCCAATGTGTATATATACAGACCTAAGAATGTTCCAAAATGTACTTTTTTTATCCTCTGCCTCCTGCTTGCCTGTCTAGGATAACTTTTAGATAGAAAATATCTTATTCTGACTTCTTAAGTTGCAAAGCGCAAAGAGTCTCAGGCCAGTTCAAGGAGGGAGGAAGTCTCAGGTCTGCAGCCAGGAATTCATTCACCTGTTTGATTTAATTATTTTGAGTATGTACTAGGAGCCAGACCCATTGCTAGATACAGATACAGTCCCTTCCATCATGGAAAAGGAGCTAATCGATAATTATCAATCATACAAATAAAACACCAACTATGATAAGACAGTGGTCTGAGAATATATAACAAGAAGACAGGGAGCCGGGAACCTCAGGTTTTGTTTACATGTTTGTTACATTCATTTCATTTTGGGTGGGGTTGGTGAAGTGAGAGGGATCAGGGCAATCAAGAAACAGGAAGCTCTACTTGAGCTGAGATATAAGTATGGGTAGGAATTTACAGGTAAAAGCGGTAGAGATGAGGAGTATGGGTTTCAGGGCTTAGGGTTAGTTAAGAGGAAAGAATAACAATGATGGTAGCGCACAGCTGACATTGTTTTCGGATTCACGCCAGCTTTAGTTGAGAGCAGAAGATCACAACTCTTCCTTCTAAACCTGTGCTGTCCCAGCACGTGAGCGCCGGCCGGATGTGTCTCTGGAACACTGAAGTATGGCCGTCCCAATCATTGTCAACTACTTGTCAACTACTTATGGTGCATTAATAGGTGAAAGCCTTCATATGAAAAAAAGAAAAAGCAGGATACCTTATTGGTAACTTTTTTAGATTAATTGCACATGGAAACACTAATATTTTGAATATATTGAGTTAAATGAAACATATTATTAAAATCAAGTTACTGGCTTCTGAACTCTCTTATTAAATGTGGTTCCTAGAAAATGTAAAAGTACCTACGTGGCGTATCTTTGTGCCTCGTGTTCTGTTTCCGTGGGATGGTGGTACTGGGACAAGGTGTCAAAGCGTGGCTCTCAGTCACTACCCACCAGCCTCACAGCAAAGGGGGTTCTGGCCAGGAGTTGGCAGTCCAGACTGATAAATGCCTGATTGAAGGGAAAGCATTTAAATAGGGGGGGAAAAAAAGGTGACGAGAGCCTTCTTCAGTCTCCACACCATAGTGCATCTGCCGGAAATAGTGGCCTTTAGGACTCCATTCTGTCCAACCTGCCTCAGTGCTGCAACGGTCAAGGCTCATGAGGTATAAACATGGCCTCCTGGTCACCTCCCCGCATGAACTCAGGGTAAAGTGTGATTTGGGAGGGAATAGGTCTGGACAGGCACCGTGGCAAACATGAGTTTCCAAATGTGTTATGTTTCAAAGACACTTATTTCTAATTAATGAAACATCTTGGATTTGGAGCATCTTATCTTGACTAAAACATCCCTATGGTCTTGGATATTTATGTTTGCTTTTCAAAGTACATTCTTTAAGTGGCCCTTATTTCAAGGGCTATTAATAACCAAAGGACCAGTCTTTTTAGAGTCTGAGAAAAATAATGATTCCTTATGTAGTTCAGAAAGCCAAATTATACTGGTACTCAAAAACCTGAAAATACAAGCTTATATTTACGAGTCTGCTAGAAGCCTTCTTCTTTAACTGAAATTCTTTCCTGGCTTCTCAAATCCCATATAGGAGAGGAGCAGACGCCTTAGGGGGGTATTTGTACTAAATTATAAGCTCAGTATGATGATCTGTAAACCACGTGACTCTCTTTTGAAATCAGATTATTTGGTTACTGATGTGCTTACTAGCATAGTGGCTTCATTCTGGATTCTCTCCATCAAGGATATGCAGCTTCTTTATACTCCATGGATTTTCTCTTTGGGATGCTCCCACCAATGACTGAAATAGAATTGCTTTTTGCGGCACCTGGGTGGTTCAGTCAGTTAAGCGCCAGACTTCGGCTCAGGTCATAATCTTGCAGTTCGTGGGTTCGAGCCCCAAGTGGGGCTCTGTTATGACAGCTCAGAGCCCAGAGCCTGCTTCAGATGCTTAGTCTCCCTTTCTTTCTGCTCCTCTCTCTACCCCTCCCCCGCTCAGGCTCCATCTCTCTCTATCTCTCAAAAATGAATAAATGTTAAAATTTTTTGTAAAAAGAAAGGCTTTTTATAGACTGATTTTTCAGACGTCCGCTTTGTAGAGAGTTGTAGAAGACCTTGTATCTCTGCCAGTGCGTTACACCTTGAGAACATTATCACACGTAGAACTTAAGTTTTTAAAATAGAAATTTAAGTCATTTCATGAAAGAACAACTTGTCGAGATCATGATAACACCTTGTTAAATTGAATAGATACTTGTCTTAGCTGCTAAGTAAGTTAATGTTCCTTTAAAATATCATTCATTTGAGGAACAGCAGGAATAAGAGTGTGTTCTGTTTCCCTCTCTCCCTTTAACTCCAGCTTCATGCAGATTATTGATTTCATTAAATAGATTCAAGCAACCTCTAAAATTTTCTCAAACTCTGTAGCATAATGCCCAAATCTCTTTATATGGCTAGTAGACTTTCACACATAAGTCTAACATTATCTGCACGGTCTCCTGGCCCGTCCACTTGCTCACTAGCTGGAGTGCACACCCTCTCCCCAGCGCATTCCTTGCTTCTTCACAGCTCCACCAATTTGAATTTACTTAGTTTCCTCATCCTAGAATCTTACAACCCTTCTCTGTCTAACAAAGTCCCGATCCTCTCTCGCACTCCCACCCCAGTGTTACCTCTTCTGTGAGATGTTCCCCAACACCTCTGGATAGAGTTCTTGACCTAGCTCGACTTGAGTTTTGAATTCCAGTTCAAGTTCTTTATTGGTACATACTTATTCCTCCCAAGTGAATGCTAGAGGGCAGGGGTTTATTTCAATTCCTAGTTCTCTTGGAGGGATAGAGAGGGAAGATATTTGAAGACAGCTATAATATCTCTACCTGACTTTTCTCTGGGCTGTATACTCCCAGTTTCTCCAACCTTCATTTATACGATGTAATCCAGATCCATTCATCATCCGAGTAACTTGTCTTTTAATATGCTTTCATTTGCTGCTGTCTGTTAAATGAAGTTATCTGGGGTCGGAAGATTAGTTTTTAAAGTGGTATGTTGTTTATAGGTCTTAGAGAGCAGCCTTAAGGACACTCCCCATTTCATGTTCTCTACTTCTTCATATGCTGCTTTGACCCTGGCTTACCTTGAACTAAAGAAGGACAGAGTCTGGAGTTTCAGATGCCACTGGAACTTTCTAGAGTCCTCTGATCTGCTTCCTGGCCCACCCCCAGCCTGCAGAAGCCCTGACACAGGGGACAGTCAAAACCAAAAGGCAGGATTGGATCCTACCTGTCACCATCCTATTAACATTTGCGGTCTTAGGTTGGATGGCTTTGATTTTGGTGGCATGGTTTTCACTGGTGCCGTGTCATTTTTATTGTGTGAAAAAGAACCATTATGGTAGAATGCTTTGATTTTCGAAGCTGCAAGCCACATACATATGTATGTATGTATGTATATATTTTTTTTCATGAACAACATCTTTTAAACAGAACTATAACCCAAGTACACATTTCTAAGCCAAATTAAGACCAATAAAATGTTTCTAAGCTAAATTGAGAAGAGAAGCAACTGTTGTCTGAGCTGTGTTACAGATATCAGAGCTTGTGAAACATACAAATGAAAAAACAAATTTGGTGCCAGATTTGGAACTCCGTTTGGAGAATAATGGTCTGTTTAATACAGACACAATTTCTTGTTGTATCCTCCTTAGACGGAAGCACTATTTCCTACTGTAACAATAACACTTCACTAAAATATAAGTGTGTTTGGGAGTTCATAAGCTCTTTTTGGGCTTGGAGAACAGATATGGCAATATTAATGACTATTCTATTTTTTTGTATTGATGTACTTTTATATATGCATTTGTGTTTATAAGAAAATATTCCTTCAAGTACTGAGTTCAATTGACAAAGAAAAAAAAAAAAACACATAAATGAAGCACAGATGCTGTGAACAAGAACCGAATATGCAATGCAGTTCAGCCCTGTGGGCTTCCTGGGAAGAACCTTTTTCTCTTATGATGGGTAGAGAAGTCAGCAGTGACAATAATGCTGTTAGAAATGAACACTAAGTTTTGCTCACCAGTGTTTAACTGACAGTACCCTGGTGCCTTCAGGGATAAAATGCAAGTGCTGTGTTACAATTCATCTCATGATTGTTGTGGTTCAATAATTTATCTTCATAAAACACCAATGACATCCAGTGTTCTGTTGTCCCTGTGAGTGAAATATGATGTGCTTGCAATACGTTTTGGGGATTCACTAACTATGGCAATGTACACATAATTTGTAATCAAGTTCATGCATGAGCAGCCAAAATATAAATAGGAACATTCAAGACGGTCTCAAATTCCAGTCAACTTATCCGTTTATATAGTCGTAGCAGGAAATTTCAGATACATGTAATAAGGAGCCTTGGTGAATGTTTGAAGAATTCAGGAAAGGAGTCAAAACTTGATGGGGACCAAAAAGGGTTAAGGATAAGACTTGATACATTTAATTTTTCAGAAATAAGTTACCGGGTGAAATACCAAAATAATATGAATAAAAAATTCATACTTTAATCTTACCTGAAATTCTAGGTTGAGTCATTTCCCTCTGAGTTCCGGTTGTTGCATGGAGATGATTTAGGTTTCCAAGTATAATATTTAATATAAATTTACCTTAAAGATTTGAACACACACATAAGCATATTTGTGGGGAGGTTATAAACCAGGAAATCTCCATATTTTACTCATGTTACATAGTTCAGAGCTGCTAAATTAATCTTCTCAAGAAATTTCTAATTTGCTCGTTTTTTTACTCCATAAACTTCTCAATGAAGTTCAACATTTTCAACCTGAAATTCAGAGTCCTTCATCACGTGGCCTTAACCATCGCTTCTCTTATTGTCCCCTGCACACAAAGTACTCTTAGTGAAGGACATGTAATCCTTTTGTTTATTCAGCAAACATACATTGAGCATTTGCAGCTTGGAGATTCAAAGATAAAAAATAAGCAATTTATGTTTGTGCCATTTTGTGTTCAAGAGGTTAGGAAAGGACAAGAGCCATGTCAAAAATAAATAAATAAATAAATCACCTCCTAAACTTCCATCCCTTTATTCTAACAATCCCTCATTTCAGGCAAGTCTTCTCATCCATTTCCATGAATGAAAACTTTTCCATGAAGTTTTTCCTAATATTCTCCAAAAAAGCAAACCATCCATCCCACAGGTTCGTTGCAATGTCCTCATTTTAGTACTAGACAATATCTTACTTTAATGCTCCTCTACATATGCCCTCCAAAAGTCAGTAAGTATCTCAGATTTCAAGGATAGTGTTCCAAATAGTTCCTATCCGCCATAGTCACCAGAATTTGTCACTACAGAATAATCACATACTGGTGAGTAAAACTACTCAAGTTTGCTTGGAGGCAGAACCATTCTTAGTTCCTCCTTAATCATTCACCTCCTCACAAATGTACGAGAAAAAAAAAAGCTGCCATTTTTCTCATCCATAACTGCAGTGAATACAAAAATGATTCAAGGATCGAAATGAAAACCAACTTACTTTCCCAAGATTCACAGCACTTATTACACAATTGTAATTGTACGGTGCTAAATCTTCATTTTTAGAAGGGAAAATAAAATATGCCTATTGAAAATTAATAAAATTTCTCCATAATATAGCTATGTAATTTTACATTTATCATTAATCTAATATCTTATAACTATTTCTTTAAAATTATTTCAATCTATCTTTTCATAAAATATTAAGTAGTAAAACTTGCACACTTTTAAAAACAATTCCAAAATTATAAATAAGTAAAATAGATAATTCTGCATTTATGATAGGGTTTTGTAACTTTGTACTTGTAACAAAATAGAGCTTACTTCTTTTACTATGAAACTGAATAAATACAAATTAGCTTGTATTCTGAATATAGCTTGCTATATTCAGCCAAAAATGCATACTTGAAATAAGAATTTTAATGAGGATGATTAAGTAACTGACTCCAAATTTAATCACTTGGAACCTTATCTTTATAATATTATGCCAAATGTTAGTAATACTTATCTAAATTCCACATGTTGCTACAATCTACATAAATTTATTAGTCATACATATACTTGAATTTCAGATAATGTATTAAAAAGTTCTTCATAGAATATTAAAAAAGTATTCTTTCAGTTAAAAATTATCTTCAGAAGGAAAAAGGAAAATATAATGATTGAAGTTCTTAAACGGGCAAAGGTGAAGATTATCGTTCGCTCCTCAAACATGGACTTAAACCAGATGATAAATCTTGTTGAGTAAGAATGTCCTTCTCATAGTAGATACTCAATACATATTTTGTGAAATTAGGCACCAGCCTCTCATTTTTGTTGTCATTACTCCTTATGTGTATGTCAATAAGATACGATAACCATATAAAATGCATTTCATCCAGCATCTAACTTCCATGAGGGATAGACATATTCTACTTTCTTGAGACCTCATTGCCATGACATAATAAGACCTAAATTTTAGTTTTTTATTATTAAGTACTTAGTTAAAGAAGAAAAATCATCTTAGCTGGTCTAATTACTACTCACTTTTGGTCGTAGACTCATCCCAAGAAGATCCATCCTCACACTATATACCAGCTATTATTGTAATTCTGGTCATCTCTCTGTGGATTCCCTACAGCTCCAAGTTACCCCTGCAAAAGCTCATTTAAATACTAAGTGCTCTGAGAATGAAGTCACTTAAGCCTTCTTTGTTGTAGTGATGGCATTATTACTCAGTGTTTTAAATCCGGGGGAAAATGTTAATGTTTACAAGAGATCTGTCATCAAATGTGTAGACACAGCCTAAATAAAAGGATAGGATTTGTTCTTAAAATCTGTGTGCATAGAATAATGAACCAATTCAGCTCCACATGAAAAAGACAAAGTGATCATAACATGAATCGGAATGATCTCCCTTTCTTATCATAAAACAATATTTGTTTTCCAAAGAAAAGAGCTAATTGCAAACTATTTCCTGTGTGATCCTGACTTTGTCCCTAAGACTTTAGGAAGTTGAAAAAACTCTGTTTAGACAAACAAGAAAATCAGTAATGAAAAGAGGGCCCTAGTATCCAATTTTTGTTGGCTTGATTTCCTTTTGAAAACTTGCTGGGAAGAAATAAACAATGGAGGTGGATACCGGGAAACAATAATGGAAGCCCTTTTCTGTCTTGGCAAAGTTCAGAGACAAAAACAGGAGTCATGCTACCCTCTAGCAAATCTGCTTCGTATTCAAGCATCCTTTACAGCGACCACAATAGTCACTGGTAGAAGTTGTGCTCAATAAAGTGCAAACAGGTCTACCAAAATGCCAACATTTTCATTTTGTTTTGATGACTTTCTCAGAGAATAACAATGTTCAGTTTAGATTCCCTTTTTTTTTTGTACTGCCCTTTGGGAAAGAACGCTTTCTCTTTTAAAAGCTACATGAAGCTTAACTCAAGCAGTTTCATTGTTCTCTCTCTCAAGAAGCTCACAAAAAAGACTAATGTATTACTTAATGAAGCTATTCATTGCTTAATAAAAATAAGAATTAGTGACAATAACTGTTATACTCACATTAACCTTATTTTCACGCTTTAATGTAGAAGTTGCTCTGATGTATTGTATTTCTACCATAATTTGCTTTACAAAAAGATAGAACTGGTGGATAATATAAATCTAATGATACTAAAAGTGAGATCTCTATTTCTTTGTTATTTTAGAAATTTGATGAAAACCAGTGCTAAAGTCACTACCAAAATCTCAAGTTGTAATACTGTTACATGGCATCTCTGGATAATGGGAGAAAATCTTTAACTTGAAATCCACAAGGTTGGGTCTTATTCCGAGTTTGCAGCTTAGTACCTGATATTTGCAAGTTTCCTTACTTTCTGAGTCCTGATTTGCTCATTTATTCATTTTCAAACTAGGAAGTAGCTGTTTGCTCATTTATTCGTTTTCAATCTAGGAAGTAGCTGTTTGCTCATTTATTCATTTTCAAAATAGGAAGTAGCTGTGGTTCACCAGGATGACGACTTATTTGTTTTATAATGTTTACATGTAACGTTCTTCATGGTTCACAACAGATAAAAGCTGATAAAGACCGATATACTAAACCTCTGGTCCAAATCACAGGCATTTGATGTAGGCAGTTCCCAATATCATTGATGAATATTTATTTCCCCTGGAAACAGGTGAATTTACCAAAATTACAATATTTATTTGCCAAAAGCTTATTTTAAAGATTATTCTTCTTTAAAGATAGTGGATATACTAAGAATCTCTGCAGTAGGAGGTCAGAAATTTTGATTTTGATATGACTCTAGGGCCTAGGACATTGCATGGCATATAGTATTAAATAAATGAATGAAAGGATTCATTCATATAATGAATATATCCTCTTTAACTATATTCATGGAATGATTTAGTTCATAACTATATTCCTCATGAATATGTTCTTCATGAATATATTCATTAAAAGACTAAACCTGTGACCCTTAGCTTTTGATAGATTGAACAATCCTGAAGATACTAATATATTCACATTTATTGAATATATTTAACATATATTCATGAATATATTCATAAGAAGAATATATAATTATAGAGTATATTCAAGAAGACTATCTCTTAACACAGTCACCTGATAAATTGGTAAATTTGATTAGTTTGGTGAATTAGCCATTCACCATTTGGTTCTTTAGATAATGATTTTTGAAGAACTGGTTTTCAGTGAACTGACCAAAGCTCTTTTCTTGACTCTGATCTGCGTGATCATTGGCAGCTTAGCTATTGGCATTCGGAGTTCACCACCCTTAAACCTGTGGCCACAGATGTCTCCTAGGAAATCTCTGTTGAAGGAGAGACAGGACCCCATTCTTTCAAAGAGGGAGAGGTTAGAGGCCGAAGTCTCCTTTAGAGCTACCTCAGGGTCTCCCAAGAGCTGCTTTATCACCTAGTGCTGGCTTATGATTCTATCTTCTTCTCCCTGAAATCTGTGCCTCCTTCTTCCTCCTTTTCAGAGACTGTGGCTTTACTTTGAGTATTTGTGAGTGGGTGTGAATACTTAGCACACTTGTTAAAACCTGAGCCAGATGCAAAGGGGGCACTGGCTTTAGCTATTAGTCTTGAAATATATTCTCTAAAGAGAGTATAGTATGTAGAATATATACTAGATGCCTATATCTGTATCTATATAATATAGATATTACATATTCTCTATAAATCAGCTAACAGCCACATGAATTTCCTTTCTCACGTGATGTATACTTTTTCAAACTTCTAACCCTGGCCACCAGACCTTGACCCCTCATGGAGAATCTCTTATTGTGAGCCATGGTTTCTGATGAAATTACTCTCTCCAGATATTGGAGAGCAGAAGAAAAGTCTAGAAGCTTCCAACTAAAAGAACTATGGTGGTGGTGAGCTTACAAGATCTGAACATTAGGATATTTGAATCATCTGGTTATACCTTTCTATATAAGAGATGAAGACATGCTGAGCTCAATAAAAATGGAAACAAAGACTCAGAGAGAAAATTGTCTTAAAATTTATTTATTTATAGATACAGCAAAAGTCAGGATTGGGGGGAAAAGAGAAAGGAGAAGAGAGAATCCCAACCAGGCTCCACGCTATCTGCATAGAACCCGATGAAGGGCTTGAACTCATGAAAATGTGAGATTGTGACCTGAGCCGAAACCTAGAGTCAGAGACTTAACTGACTGAGCCACCCAGGCACCTGTAAGAGAGATATTTTAAATAAAAGGAAGATGATAGATTCTATATAATTTTGAGAGAAAACAAAAGAAAAAAACATTTTTATATCAGCAATTTGTTTGGCTTTTTTTTTTTTTTTTTTTGGTTTTCATTTCTTTGTGTTTTTTTTTTCCTCTGTGAATTAAAACAGTTATCTGTGGGACATGAAAGGGTCATACTTGTAGTTCATAAGTTAATTAAAGAAGGGAAAGCCTTTAAGTGTAGAAATGAAGTTAGACATAATTTAAAAAGTGTCATTACCTTTAAAAGCTCTTGAAAGTACTCTGAAGTCCCGCTCAGAATCTGTATGAAGTCTTCATACAGCTTCTCACAGATCCCAATAATATCTTTGGTTCTTATCCACCACAATTCATGTTAAATTAGTGGCATTGATAGCTATCAGGTATTTTTCTTAATGATTATTGTTTTAATATTCTATAATTGTGTAAATGCTTCATAAGTTTTTGACGGCTTCTGTACACATCTGTGTAATGACTCTAAAGACAAAAGCACCTTCAGCCTTTTCTACATTTTTAAAATATTTCAATTAAGTTATACATTATATACACTATTTTCTTATTTTTAACATTCATTGGAATATAATGTCAATATAGGAAATGCACAGACCATGAGTGAACAGCTCAATGCTTTTTTTAAAACCAGATACACTCCTATGTAACTAACACTCATACCAAGACCAACATCCAAATTGCTTCTAAATTCAGTAATTGATTTTAGTTAGATGATTGTCCATTTGGCAAACAGTGTTAAGCAATGTTCAATAAATAACTACTAAAAAATACAATTGTGCTATAAGAAAGAATATCTATGGATTTCACTAATGTTATCTTTAGCTAGGACCTGCCCTGTTAATAAGAAAATGATAGATGCTCATTTATATCATGGAATTTTAGCACAGTAAGGCATGTAATCTACCTTAAATTCCCTCAGGTAATTCCCTTTGTGGGATATCACTGAGTGACATCTTCTTCCTAACCCATGGTCTATGTTCAAGAGAATTTCTGCAATAAGGAACAGATGCTCCTGCTAAAACCTTACCTCTATCTTCAGTTTTTCAGTACTTTCTAGGACTCCATTACTTAGGTTAAATCACAGAAATGGCCTAGAATTCCCTTTCATATTTAAACCAGTAGAAGATTTCACTTAGCATAATACCCTCCAGTCCCATCCACATTGCTACAAATGGCGAGATGTTATTCTTTCTCATTGCCATGTAGTATTCCATTGTATAGATATACCCCATATTCTTGATCCAGTCATCAACTGATGGACATTTAGGGAGGATATTATCCTAAGGGAAATAAGTCAGGCAGAGAAAGACAAATACCATATGTTTTCCTTTAATTTTTTTTTTACATTTATTTATTTTTGAAAGACAGAGTGAGACAGAGCTCAAGTGGAAGAAGGGCAGAGAGAGAAGGAGACACAGAATTTGAAGCAGGCTCCAGGCTCTAAGCTGTCAGCACAGAGCCCTACCTGGGGCTCAAACCCATGAACCGTGAGATCATGATCTGAGCCAAAGTTGGATACTCAACCGACTGAGCCACCCAGGTGCCCCAGATACCATATGTTTTCATTCATATGTGGATCTTGAGAAACTTAACAGAAGACCATGGGGGAGGGGAAGGGGGAAAACCACAAGAGAGACTTAAAGACTGAGAACAAACTGGGGGTTGATGGGGGTGGTCCGGGAGAGGGGAAAGTGGGTGATTGGCATTGAGGAGGGCACTATTGGGTGTTATATGGAAACCAACTTGATAAGAAACTATATTTTTAAAAAATTAAACATGAAAAAAATCAGTAAAAGATTGTTTCCTTTTATGTCACATGCTCTTCCCAGGTTGATCATTTGTCCATTTACCCCAAATCCCATGAAGCTGCCTGTGGCCCCCATTGTCTATCTGAAGTATAAAATTCTCTTTAAAGTACAAAATATGGGGCACCTGGGTCGCTCAGTCGATTAAGCAGCTGAATTCAGCTCAGATCACAGTCTTGCAGTTCATGGGTTCAGACCCCGCGTGGAGCCCTGTGCTGACAGCTCAGAGCCTGGAGCTGCTTCTGATTCTGTGTCTCCCTCTCTCTCTGCCCCTTCCCTTCTGTTCTGTCTCTCTCTCTCTCAAAATTAAATAAGCATTTCTTTTTTTTTAATTAAAAAGTGCAAAAATGACTTCAGACTATCTATTTTCAGCATGGACTCTTCTCTTTTTGTCTCAGATGAAGTCTCTTTATTGGTATTCTGTGACAGTTGTGTTTAATGTTTAGAGTAACCCATCAGAGCCAGTACAGATCATGGACTAAAATATGCAGCAAACTTTTAGAAATATTTATTTTATTATGTTCTCTATGTAACATCTATATAGCCTTTTTTTTTTTCCAAGGTGAAACATGGTCATTGATTTCTGTACTCCCTTTATAGCACTTCAGTGTATTTCAGTCTTAGCTTAAGTACCTGGAGCTGAGAGGAATCTTATGCTGGTGTGAATCATTCATTTTACTGGTAATTTCTGGGCCAGAGAGCTAAGGTGATTTGTTCACATGATAGTAGTGTTTATGCTATCCAAATTTGAACCCAGCTCTACTTTAGTGTGTCACAGTGCACTAAAATTGTCTCATAGCAAATATCACATATCTGTGCACACATGTATACAAATGCACACATATTGATATTATGTGTGTAATACTAGTCCCTGAAAGCATACAAAAAATTAAATCAGTGGTTTGACAACTTTATGCTATGATGAAAATGTTATTCCTAAAACTTTTTAAGGTTTATTTATTTATTTATTTATTTATCTATCTATCTATTTATTGAGAGAAAAAGAGAGAGAGCAGGGGAGGGGCAGGGAAAAGGGAGACAGAATCCGAAGCAGACTCCAGGCTTTGAGCTGTCAACACAGAGCCCAATGCGGGGCTTGAACTCACAAACCGTGAGATCGTGACCTGAGCCGAAGTTGGACACTCAACCAAGTGAGTCATCCAGGCGCCCCCAAAACGTTATTTATTTTCTAAATATTAGTTTTAGTTTTTAATCATCTCCAGTGCCTATCACATAGAGGTTAAAATCCACAAGAAGGGGCAGATTGAATAAATTTGTAATCTAAATATATATGAAATGTTAGTTCTAGAATAAATACTACTTTAATGTGCTCACCAGTAGCATTTTTCTACTCCTATCTTGCCACTAAGAATGAGAACAATTACCAAAAGGCAGTTGACACTTAAAAAGGATTGTTGTTGAATTGAAAATTGCAGAAGAGACTAGTTCATAAATATCTGGAGATGTGCCCTTCGTGGTTCAGTGCTCATTAGTAGTCTAGTTGGAGGAAACACCATTGAGCTGAAATGCACAGAGGCTGTCTCCCACGCTAAGAATCATGTAGTAAAACAAGTGGTAGAGATTTGGGCAGAAAAATAACTACTTGTAAAGGGTACGGACTGAATTTTTGCCTCTGCGTATGGCCTGGGTACATTATCTAGCCTTTATAAAGGATGGGAAATATTTCAGTGGCAAATATAAAAACAGTTAAAGGGGGGTAATATGAAATTACTTGAAATGAGAAATTATGGTTTTATTATTCATTTTATGATTGAATTTAAAAATAATGATTTATATTCAAATTATAAATGATTATACCTGAACATAATATTTTAAGATGTCTGTTTCATGTCAAGACTCTCATCATGATTATTCCCTGAACTCAGGAATTTCTGAGCCTCTGTGTGGCTGGGTAACCTCTATCTTAAAAACAGTTCCCTCACTGGATGGTCCAGCACACATAGATATAAAAACACATTATTTTAATCAAAGCCCACTCTGTGATTATTATAAAATCAACACAGGGAAAACTAGAAGGAAAGAGGGAATTTGGTGATATATGTAGTTTTAAAGAAAACCACCCTTGGGGCGCCTGGGTGGCTTAGTCGGTTAAGTGTCCGACTTTCGCTTGGGTCATGATCTCGCAGTTCGTGGGTTGGAGCCCCGCGTCGGGCTCTGTGCTGACTGCCAGCTCAGAGGCTGGAGCCTGTTTCAGAGTCTGTGACTCCCTCTCTCTCTGACCCTCCCCTGCTCACGCTGTCTCTCTCTCTCCTAGAAATAAATAAAAACATTAAAAAAAAATAAAAAAAAAAATAAAGAAAGAAAACCACCCTTAAATTCTGGCCTTGCTAATTTTCAGCTATTTATTTGTTTTAGTATCAAAAATTAGAAAAACGTGAGAAAATGGGTTCAGAGATTAATCCAGGCTCAATTGCCATTATTATCTTCATTTACAGTCTCCTATTGTTTTCTTAAGGTACTCTTTTTGCATTACTTCTATAATGCTGACGTGACAGTATAGAAAGTTATTAACCAACAGCATCAACCGATAGAAAATGTAGCTCTATTTTCTCCTTCATATGCACAAGGACAGGAACTGTATACCTCTGAGACATGGAAGAAATCACCTACCCTGTAATCATTCTGATATTCACCTCTCTAGCAGGGCTATGCCAACCAGGACGATGAGGGTCAACTTTGAACATCCTGTTATGATAGGCTGTAGAGAACAAGAGAATGCATACACTGAGGATCACCTCTTTTTAAAGATGGATCCCCAGGTGGCTACCAAAATCATCTCAGCTACACTCTGCCGTCCCTACTTTATTTTTATTTTCTCTTGTGCCACACAACTCTAGTTCTATAAAATATAGGGAGATGCTACATAGAAACTATAAAAAATATGTAAAGATATTTAAATATCACTGGATGCCACAATAAGGCAAACTTCTTGAGGCCCAACATCATCATATTTATTCTTTTATTAAATGATAGTGTTTCCGCTAGGAATGCCCTCGGAAAAAGAGGAATTGATTTTAAAGTCCTTGCCATTAGGACAGTGTCAGTTTCCTATAAACAAGGATAATTTTGTGCCTTTAGAGGAAATTATAGGAAATTGCAATTTGTCTGAGGCAAATATGGAACAAAGATAAAGTGCTAAATACAACTTAGTCCATTTAGATTTGAAAAATAAATTATAATAATAATAATGATAATAACTTATTTTCCCCAAATGGTACAGCCATCATTTTACAACTATAGCATTCTATTTGAGACAAATTCAAAACAGTGAATATAAACAATAAAAATGAATTTTTAAGTTTAAAACTAACTGGCATATTTATTAAAAATAATATAAGGAAGGTCGCTGTGCGGCTCAATCTGTTGAGCTTCTGACCTCTGCTTAGGTCATGATCTCATGGCTTGTATGTTTCCCAGCCTGCATTGGGCTCTGTGCTGACAGCTCAGAGACTGGAGCCTTCTTCGAATTCTGAGCCTCCCTGTCTCTCTGCCCCCACCCCCGCTCATACTCTGTCTCTCTCAGACATAAACATTAAAACCTTACTTAATTATAATTTAAGGAACAGAAAATATAACCAGTAAGCCATTAAATGGGGACACCAGAATGTAAGAAAAGTATTGAATCTGAAAAGCATAAATGAATTGATCGTATTTTCATTACCCAGTAAAGTCAGTGATGCAATTGAAAGATGATGGATTATATAAGCCACGTTCTTAACCTGGGAGAGGAGCTAAACCCCTGAAATAATAAGCAAAATTTTGGTATATGAGTAAGAATTTTTCTTAGGACAGGATTCATAATGTTTAGATTTTCAACACAGACCACTACTCAGAATTCTCCTCCTGTGTAGCAAAACTGTTCAGGGACCCTATTTGTCCCTCGCTGCCCTCCTCCCTGGACTTGGCTGCCTCACCCCATTCCAGTTACTGTTATACCCAAAGCTGGTGTCCCCTTCATGTTGTTGTTTTACTCAACAGCTTAGAAACACTTCTTGAAGCATTCCCTCCTTGACATTTTCCTCCTTCTTGAAACAATTATCTCCCTTCACAGCACATTCTCCTGGTTTCTTTCTAATTTTACTGGTACTCTTTCTCAGTCACATTTCCTGGCTTCTCACCCTCTTTCCAACTTCTCTAAGTTTAGAGCCCTCCAAGACCCAGGCTAAATCCTCTTCTTTATCTCTTTGTTCTCTCTAGGTAGGCTTATCTAGGCTCATGACTTAAGCTTCTGACGTCAAAATTTTAATTCTACACCTTGCTTCTTGCTTGAGTTCCAGATACAAATACGCAAGTACTTGCCTGACATCTCTACTTCAGTGTCTAATGGATGTCCCCTTACATGTCTGATGGAATATCTCCCTTCCCTAGAATCCCATTATTGAAGTGACATTCATTTCCACTCCATTGTTTAAGTCACACGTCTTCATCTTTCTCAATTTTTTGATAACCAGTTACCAATAATTGGATACCAAATAATTTGATAACCAATAACCAAAAAAATTAATGAGTAAGACCCACCAATGGTATATCCAAAATATATGACAAATCTGACCACTTTACTCCAATGCCAACTTCCGTCCACATCTCAAGCTTTCTAATAGATCTTCCTGCTTTCACTCTCGCCTTCTTAAATCCATTCACCTTATGGTAGCTCGAGTATAACCTTTAAATGGAAACAGCATCATGGCACTCTCCACATGAAAGATAGCAAAGGTTTTCTATCACACTTAATATTTAATGTTCTAATTAGAGCTTGTAAGGCCCTTACTTACCATATTTCTGCCTATCTGTTTGCTCTCATTTCCTCAATCCTACCCTAATCACTGTACCCTAAACACTGTAGTCATTTTAGGGCCTGGGACTCTAACACTCCAAGCATGTTTTCCCTCGTGGCTTTTGCATCAGATCATCACGTGACTAGCCTCTTCTCCTTCAGATTCCAAATTTACTGGCCCCTTCTCAGTGGATTCTGTCCTGATCAGTCTTCTCTAGTCCCACAAATCTCTTCACCGTGGCATCTGTTTTAGTTCTGTTATAGCATTTATCCTACCTGAAACTGCATTTAGCTCTGTTAGTTACTGCCTATGGTCTGCCTCTGCACACAGGAATATAGGTTCCAGAAGGTCAGGACCTTGTGTGTCTGCTTCTTTGGTACATCCTAGGGTCTACAGCAATGCCAGTCACATGGTAGGAGATCCATAAATGAGTAAACAAGTGAACATAACTCTTGGGAGGAGAACTCTAGGAGGGCTTAAGCTATCAGAGGTAAAACTCCATGTTATTCTCCTTAAATTTTGGAAAGTTAGGCTGAAGAGACAAGACTGCCGAATTTCCCCCATTAAGGGAAATTGTAGAATTTAGGAGATGATGATTGTCATCTGCTTGTCCCTTTTATACTTTTCACCCTTCTTCCATTGTAACATCGAAGTAATCTACATTATTTGCAGTTATTTATGGTTAAAGCTAGAATAAAATACACCCCACGTTAAGTGTGATGTCTCTTGGTGATATGAATCATTTTTTCCCTCCAGTATAGTTTTCTAAGTTTCTGTGTTTTCTTCAATACATCTTGTTTTGCAGGTGAAAAACATTTATAAAACCCCTTTACTTATGACCCCAAACTCATATAAAAGGCCGCTTCTCAATAATGTCTCTATCTACCCTATGCAAATACACATACAGCCTACAAAATGTGATATATGCCTTTTGTAAAACCTTGAAAGTACTTCTCCTTATATCCATACATGTATTTGTCCTTGTACATGTATAGCCAAAATAATAGTGATAAAATAAAAGCTGCGACTAGCTATTGATAGTATCAGGTGACTCACACACCCTGTAGCTCATGAGTTATTTATAACAACTCCCTGACACAGTATTATCTCTTCCTCTAAAAATGAGGAAACCAAGTTGCAGAGAGGCTTAGTAATTGTCTCAAAATAAAATAGCTAGATATTTCTATAGCAGAGACCATTCCTGACTTATTATTTCTGTATCTTAATGCTAACATAGTGCTTGGGAAACAGTAGGTACTGTATATATTTATAAATGAATTGAGGAGTATAACTGACATTTGAATCTATGCGTGAATGACACATAGACTCTTAATTGCTGTACCACACTCTGTCTTTGGCCTTTTCTCTACATGTACTTTAATCAGAAGTCTTATGATCTGGAACCCTCTTTGAAATTATCAATAACTTCTCATTCAGTGCAACTTGTATTACATTTAATATTCAAGGAAGGATCAAATACTGGAATGAGTGAAGGAAGAGAAGAATGAATGAATAAATCTGTTGGAATTAGTACAGAGTGCTTGACTGATATTTGTTGAAGTGCAGTGTTTGCATACCCATGTTCCTAATAAAGTTACTTTCTTTGGAAGATTATCTCAAGATAAAAGTGACCAAAGAATAATCATAAAGCTTTGAATAAGATATTTTGAAGTGTAATCATATTTGGCTTTTGGCTGGAATCAGTAATGATTAAGACAATTATTAGAGATTTTTTACATGAAAATGTAGTGTTAGAGTCACTTAAATTTTTTAACATCCCAAAATATTGGCCTCCAGAAGGTCAACATAGTAATACGGAGTCTAATTGGGTTTTTCTTGTTTAATAGCAAGTAATGGCATGGTATACATTAGGTTGCTCATTGTTTGATAATGCAGGAAACAAAGCAGAAAACAGGCCTCAAGTAAAATTCAGTTGAACTTAAAAATAAGTATCACCATTACTTCAAGTCTTTTTAAAAATGTTTAAATATTTTTGAAGTAGAAGTTACATACGCTTGTTTTCTTTATTATTCAAGGTGGTTATGTTCTCTGGAGTCATAGCCAACACTAAATTAGTGACTACTGAATTATCGCTTCTACAAGAAATATACAATCAGATGCCTGCAAGCGTCTGGTCACAACATTTACATCAACTAATCAGTCCATAACCTTGCTTTGTGTGTGTGTCTCTTTAAACTTCTGTTGTTTAATGTCTACAATTGATTCATTAACATTGAACTCACAGCCAACAGCATTTTAACCTGTACGTGAAAGAAACTTCTCTAATGTGCATACTTTTATTGCAGGTAGGCATGCTAAAAAGCACTTCAGCACTATGTTCAGGGACTATTTATTATTGTTGAGTGTGTGTGTGTGTGTGTGTGTGTGTGTGTATGAGAGAGAGAGAGAGAGAGAGAGATTCAACAATTCTATATATTACTCAGTACTCATCTTGACAAGTGTACTTTTTAATCCTCCTCATGTATTTCACCCATCAGGTACCATTTTAAATAGGAACACACAATAGAAGACACAAACATGCAGGGAATGTGTTATGAAATATGCAGTAGAAAGAACACTTGGTAACAGGATGAGAACTGACCCAAGGAAGCAGAATGCTGCCTTTTTTGGTTTCACCTGGGAACTTGCACTGGATGGTTCAATTTTTCCCCCAGTCTGTGCATGCTCAAGTCCATGAATGACCAAAAGTAACACATGTATTGACTTGGGTTACCAATAAATATTAGCAAGTAGGTAATTCACAAATACTGAATCCATGAATGAGGATCAACTGTGCGTAAAATGCACAGATCTTAAATACACAACCCAGTGTATTCTGATAAATATTCATACTTAGGTGCCCAACCCACAGTTGAGATATGGAATGTGTTCATTAGCTCGGAGAGTTTCTTTCTGCACTCACTGCCCATTCCCACCTGCTCCTCTACCTCGTAGGCAACTGCTATCCTGATTTCTGTCACCATAGGTTAGTTTTACTGTTCTGGAATTTCATACTTAAGGCTTCATTCATGTTGGGGCACCTGGGTGCCTCAATCAGTTGAGTGTTGACGCTTGATTTCGGCTCAGGTCATGATCTCGTGGTTGTGAGATCGAGCCCCATGTTGAGCTCTGCACTGACTGCATGGAGGTTGCTTGGGGTTCTCTCTCTGCCCCTCCCTTGCTCACACATGTCCTCACTCGCTCTCAAAATAAATAAATAAACTTAAAAAACAAAAGGACTCATTCAGTGTGATTTTTTGCATCTACACTCTTTCAGGCAAAAAATGTACCACTAGTTCATTCTTTTTTATTACTTAGCATTTCCTTATTTGAATGTGCACTGTGTGGTTATATCATTATTTTCAGTGTAGGCCTATGATAAAGCTGCCAAAACAATCCTGTGCAAGTATTTTGCAACATTTTGATTAAAGTGAGTAAATATTTAGGAAGGGAATTGTTGGGTGATAGGATTAACATATGGTTAGCTTGATTTAAAAAAAAAAAAACTGAGCTGTCAAGGAATTTTTCAAAGTGATTGTACAACTTTATATCCTACTAACAATGTACAACATCTCAGATTGATCCTGATCTTAGCTAGTTCTTTCAGTTTTTAGCTCCTGAAGTGGGTAGAAAATTGTAGATCATTGTGCTTTTAATTTCCCTGATGACCAGCAACACAGAAATAAAAATTGTCATGCAATGTGTTTTCCTCTATGTATTTATCTACCTTAAAGATTCCATTCATCAAGTGGCCCTCTCAAGGCCAAGGCATGTTTTAAAGTGGGCTTTTTGTCTATACCTTTAGAGGAAAGCATTCGGCAGTGTCTTCAGCTTCCAAAAATAAAATAAATTTTTGCCTGCCCAAGCACCTTATTACATGTTCTATTTGACCACAAGTGATCATATTTATATGGTTTGGAATAGCACATACCAATGAGCAAGATTAAATGGGATCAGCACCTGGGCAGCTCAGTTGGTTGGGCATCCAACTTCAGCTTACATCATGGTCTCATGGCTCATAAATTCGAGCTCCACATCGGGCTCTGTGCTGATAGCTCAGAGCCTGGAGCTGCTTCGGATTCTATGTGACCCTCTGTCTCTGCCCCTCCCCCACGCATGCTCTCTCGTTCTCTCTCCTCCCCCCTCAAAAAAGAAAAAAAAGAATAAACATTAAAAAAAACTTAAATGTGATAAAGTTTCTGATGATATGGAATTTACAGATAATATGAGAAGTAGTGCATGGTATATTTATAGAGAGATATATTCTTTTTTTTTCTTTTTATTGCCTAAATAGATAACTGATAACTCATGGGATCTATCAGTAGCACATCAGAACATTCATATCCTGGGAAATTTTTCTCTGAAGATTGAATATTGAGAAAAAGACTTCAAATTCTAGTCACTGTAATTTTATTTGAAGCATTTTCAAACAGATGTTGCATCTTAGCTTGCTACTATATTTTAAATGCTTTCTTTTTTTCCATATTCATTAAACTAGTCTTTTCTTCTTGTCTCTAATAAGAGGAACATCTGTTTCTTCTTGTTCAATCAGCACAACCACCTCAAGAGCCTTACTTTAAAAATAATACCATTAGAAAGACAGCCTAGATAAAATGTGCTTCATTAACATTTTACATTTACATACAAAACAAGCTTTTCCAACAATTATAAGTTAGAGAAATGTTAGAGAAAATATTATAAAGCAATTTAGTTATCTTATGAAAAAAAAAATAAGACCAGAAACTGGAATATGGTTTCAAAGATGTTAGTTTTATAAGTGAGCAGAAATGAGATTTGTGCCCCAATGGTCTGACTTCCGAATGCCTGCGCTGTGCACGGTGCTCTTCTGCCCTTCTCTGGGCGGGTCTGTATGTCACACACTCCTAGGCTCTAATCCTCTCTCAGTCTCTTACAGAGCTTGATACATGTGTGCCTGAATAGAATATGACCCCAAATAGAGGGCAGTCCCCAATTTTTCAACACAATGCTTTAGAGTGCCTTTTAACTAACTTGCATGAAAAGCTCTTAGTACTGTAAGTGAATATGTGTGTAATATTTATGTAATTATTATGTGTTCTTAAAATGACATACACAAATAATTTAAGAAACTTCTTTCCCACTCTCATTTTTTGGAAATAATTGTGTACTCATTTCTTCAAATGGAGATTTAGCATTAGCATCTGTGTCCTAACTTTGTGAGTCATTGAACACCTTTTTGCAGAACAAATCACCATCACTTCTAAGTGATTTGTCCATGGGAATTTCTGCACATCTAATGCTGTTACTGGACGTATTTTTCTAAGCTCCAGGTGCCCATTAGCATAATGCTAGGACACACTTCTTTTTAGTTGTCTTTTATGTGTGTACTTATGATTTCCACACTGTTAAGACTTATTTTATTAGTCTTGTGAAGAAGGCTTACCTATAACTACACCAGTATTTGTAACTGTGAAGCCATAACTTCCTCCCAAATAATTAATTTAAGTCTTAGCTTCCTTCTCTGTGAGACTAATCAAAACTTAAATTTTTGTTTAAAAAAACTTTTTATAATGTTTATTTATTTTTGAGAAAGAGATGGAGTGCAAGCAGGGGAGGGGCAGAGAGAGAAGGAGACACAGGATCCGAAGCAGGCTCCAGGCTCTGAGCTGTCAGCATAGAGCCCAATGCGGGGCTCCAACCCATGGACCGTGAGATCATGACCTGAGCTGAAGTCAGATGCTGAACTGACTGAGCCACCCAGGCTCCCCCCAAAAGATGTTTGATGTAATGATATGGATATAAGTATCCTGCTTCCTAAGTGCCATGCATTGTTTCAATGCTATAGAAATGGTCATTAATCTACTCCCCAAAACAAATCTGTGAAGTGGATAGTGTTATTTTCATTTTAGAGAAGAGAAGCCTGAGGCACAGAGGGGTTAATAACGTGCCCAGGCTGGCCAGGGGCAGAGCAGTGCAGGCACCTTCGCTCCGGAATCTGTCCTCCTAATCTTCATGCTGCTTTCTGTCGTTCTGCTCTCTTGTTGCCTGCTGTTGGGAAGACGTAGTGCAGAAACACCTAAGTGGTCACACATATGAGGATCTCAGGACCTGTTAGCCACATGAGCCAGGGGTCTCTTTTCTAAGTATCAGGAACCAGCATCCTTCCCTTTTGGTCTGGTCCTGAGCTAGTGTGCTGACACCAGGATCCCATCCACCCCCACCTCCAGGAGTATGGATTCCTGGTGAGTTTCTCCATTTCTGGGAATGTTCATTGCTTCCTTGGCTCTAAAACAGAGAGTGGGGGAATGCCATGTCGTTAACAGCACACAAAAGTGCTGCTTTAATCCTTTTGTTTAATTTGTTCGTTGTTAGTTATGACTCACAAATTTGTAATAAAACTTGAGATGATGATACTTTCTGAATCAATATATTGATATTTATTGTAAGTACCTATCTTATAGCAATGATCTGATTGTGGTGTTCTGAGTGAATTTCATATATTGAGTTCCAAAGGCTCTTAAATTTAATTAATGTTTCATTTCATATGAATTAAAATTTGCTAAACAAAATTGTTTATTTTTTTAAATACCTTAAAGATGCTAGTCCTTACAGCTTTTCTGAAGCAAAACTTGTTCTGTACTGTGTCCTCCAAATGACAGATGGTACAGTAAATGGTAAAGATGAAAGAAAATGTGGAGCAAGTTTGAGGGAGAGGTCACATCTTTTTTATTTTAGTGCTTATGGAGTAAAAAGAGTAAACACAAAGTTCCCTTTTCTCAGAGTTTCACTAAGTATGGAAGTGATTTAAATGAACACTCATGGACTTATTCTAATATGCCTTAGAGAAAATGCTTGTATTTGAACTCATACTTTTAATATAAAATTTTGATTTTAAATTCATTTGCAAGGGAAAACCATGGATTTTAGAAAATACTTAAAGGCATGTAGGATATCCCAATGCCACCAAAATCCGATGGTGCACTTGCTGAAAGTTGACAAAGGAAACTGAATGGTGTGACAGTTATTTTTCCATCCTAATGCTACATGTGACAAGGACATCCCCAGGTGTAGTGGCAAACCAAAGTGTATGTGTGTGTGTGTGTTTGTGTGTGTGTGCGCGTGCACGCATGCATGTGAGTGCATAGTATAAGAATTCTGATCATGGATGCCCAGAGGTTGTATAACATGTGTCATTGTTGTCTGCTTTCTTTCTGTTTGTTGTTAAGAGTTGAGCGTCTGCAGCCAGATCAGAGTTTCACTTCTAAGTTCTGCCATTGATTAACTATGGGATGCTTACTCTTCATTAGATTCAGTTCTCTTGCCTATTTATCTGACACAATTCTAAACACTAATTTCTAAAACACTTTGTGAGAATTATAAATAAGTCAAATGCAAGAACTTGTCAGAGTGAGTAGCATATAGAGCTTAGAACACTATGTCTTTAAATAGTTCCCTATACAGAAATACTGCAGTTAGATTCTGCTCTAGAAAAAGGCTTTATACCATTATTTTTTATGACATGTGGATGAAGAAAGTTTTTAAAAAGCAGCCTATTTTCTTTTGAGTGAATGGATCTTCCTTTCCCCATTGAAGACTTGAACTTCATCATATCTGAGAGCCCATTTCTATCATAGATTGCTAAGGCATACCTCTTGAAGATTAGAAGTTCAAAATAATAATTGGAATTGAAATGAATAGAAATCACAGTGTGAGCTCAAATGCAGCAGTGGCTACTATCAAAAGGCTGTTTTTATCTAAGTTTTAATTTCTCTAGTAATTAAGTTTCTCAAAAAAATAAAATAACCTTTTAATTTTTATCTTATTGGGATAATAGACCTTTTGCTGTGAACAATTAAGCTGATGATGTTCGTTTGTAAATTAATTGTATGATGATGAAATGTTCAAAGGAATTTTTAGAAAGGCAGTCCAGTCTACTGTTTAGAACAGGAAGATCTGTCAGCTAATGGTGTTTTATAAGCGACTTTTTCTAAGTGTATGATTATTTAGAATTAAATTTTGAGACTAAACGTTTGTAGCATCGATGCCCTAGGGATCCGTGCCCCAAATTTGTGTTTCAGGGTAGATCTCATCACATTATACAGGCAAAAGCAAAAGCCAGAATCAAAACCATGCACTTCTGTGGTTAATCAGCCTTCAGTCCGGTTTTCTATTCTAAAGAAAAATTTTATGGTGAAAATACAGTGCTCTGTTCATCTGTTCTGTGGAAGAACCCAGAGTGAACCTACTTGAGAAGGAAATATTTCAGTAAACACCACAACTTGTCTAACAGCTAACGGATTTTAATTTTAGAATAAGACTTTACATTTACATAGTAATTTCACACTACAAAAATATGTATGTATATATATATATATATATATGCATTTCAGAACTTGGAAGTTATTCAGTATTAATTACTGTAAAGTTGGGATTTTCTCTTTTCCTCCATTGAAAATAAGGTGTGCTCACTATGTACTACTAAATTAAAATTTAAAAATCCTAATGGGGCCCCTAGGTGCCTCAGTTGGTTAAGCGTCCATCCGACTTCGACTTAGGTGATAAACTCATGTTTCATGATTTCGAGCCCCATGTCGGGCTCTTTGATGACAGCTCAGAGCCTGGAGTCTGCTTTGGATTCTGTGTCGTCTTCTCTCTCTGCCCCTCCCCTGTTCACATGCTGTCTCTCTCCCTTTCAAAATAAATAAACATTATTTTTAATCCTAAAAAGAAATACCTGAGGTGTGGGTATTTGTTATGGTATTTACCAGTATGACACCAATAAATGTTACATATTTCATTAAATAGGATTCATTAAAATTTTATTAAAATAGGATTTCTGTTTAATAGTATAATCCAACCACCAGCTTATGCTTTTTCTGCAAAGGGCCACACAGTAAATAGTTTAGGCTTTGTGAGTGAATAACACATGTCTGTAGCAGCTCCTTGTCTCTGTCTTTGTAGAACAAGACTGTAGGTAAACAAATGAGTTTGGCTGTATTATAACAAAACTCGAATGCAGGCCCTAAAATTTCAATTTTCTATCATTTTCACATGTAATTTATTATTATTTTTTATGCACTTTCACCTACAGAAAGTTGTGAGAACTATTTTTAGCTCTCAGACCCATCAAAAGAGATGGCAGCAGGCCAGATAGGGCCCCTAACCTGATTTGCAGACCTCTGATCAGAGGCTTTGAGCCGTTATCTGTGCCTCATTGATTTGCCCTCCTTTCATTCTTAGATACTTTCACCTGCTAGGCTTCTGTGTCTTTTGTGAATCTGAAGTGTATCTTCAAGTAACTTCTTCCTGTGGATTCTAAATTATTCTATCTGGAGCAGACTGGAACAAAATCCCTTCCCTTTGCTATAGTTTAGGCCTTCAGAAGTTGAAAGAAAGTCACTCTGGCCCTCTTAGACGTCTTTCTCTCTCTCTTAGTGTTTCTTAAGGTTGTTTTTTTTTTTTTCCAGATGCTTATGTTCAGTGGCTGATCTTCTTTGTCTACTCCTTAATTTTCTAATTATTCTTCGTAAAATACACACAAAGTAGACAAAAACATCAAGTCATTGTCTGTCTAATGAAGAGCTTGAAAGAACGTTTGTTTCCCAAGATCCTTGTACTAAGCAGCAGTGAAATGTGGTTGTTATGGTTGGAGCTGTTGGTTTATTTTTGTTGGTTTTTGTTGTTGTTATTGTTGAAATACAACCTAATCCATTTTAAAGACACTTTATTTATAAATGACTAGGCAACCCTGGTATTATTTCCCATGTTTACTAGTGGTTAATTAGCACATATTTTTTCAGTCCTTAATTTCTATAAGCTATGTATACTTGTCAGATGTGGTTATTGAGAGAAAATAATAGTACAAAAAGAGTTCTTAAAAACAGAAAGAGACATAAACCCATTTTCTTACCTGAGAGTGGCTTCTAGTAAACCAAATAATAAAATAATTAAATTAAAATAGTTCATCATCACATTCCAAACAGTTTTATTCAGTCCCTTCACTTTCCCAGCTATGCCAAAGGCACATGAATAATTCTTTTCCTGCTAGATTGGGTTCTGTTATGCCTTATCTTTCCAATGGAGGAATGAATCACTTATGATATTAAAGAAGCATGATATCAGTTGCAAGTAGCACAGAATTTTTCTAGATGAAAATATATTAATTTTTACCTTAGAAAGTTCTGACCTTGTTGATATTGAAGATTGGTTTAAACTGTACCATCTTTAGAAAATAAATTGACTTTTTTTTTTAACAGGTTCTGGGTTGAATGATGGACAGTGGCATGAGGTTCGTTTCCTAGCTAAGGAAAATTTTGCTATTCTCACCATTGATGGAGATGAAGCTTCAGCAGTCCGAACTAACAGTCCTCTTCAAGTTAAAACTGGCGAGAAGTACTTTTTCGGAGGTAAGGCATCATTTTTTATTGGTTAACTAATACATTGTTAGAGCTTCACTGAAGTTTGATTATGAAGTATTTATATTTGATGCAGTAGACTCAGCCAATCTCAGGAAAAAGACCAAACTCTTTTTCAATGAGCTAAAATGCAAGTGGCAAATTTATGCCTCTTCATGATGAAGGTATTCATATGATGTCATGATGTCACCATACTCTTCTAGTTCAATTCAAATATTCAAGCTGTAAAGCATGATTCTGAATCCGTTCATTCTCAAAATACTATCCTCAAGAGTCAGGTCCTTGGGTCATGTATTAGTCACCAGTATCACTGTGTAAATTAATTATTCCAAACCTTCGTAGCTTAAAACAACACTGTCTCATAGTTATTCTAGATCATGAATTCAGGAAGAGTCTAGCTGACTGGTTTTGACTCAAAGTCCCTCATAGGGTTAACACCCAAGCACTTATCTGAGACTGTATCATTTGAAGCCCTGACTTGGTTCAAGAGCATGTTTCCAAGAACGTGCACTCACAAGGCTGACAGCCAGTGCTGGTTGTTGTCTGGGGCACCCCGTCCTCCATGTGCTCCTGATTTTTAGGGGCTTGTCTTGTAGCGACCTCAACATTGCTGAGTAGGCTGTGAGAGGAGAGCAAGGGAGAGGAGCAGAGAGGAGAGGGAAGCCAGTAAACAAAAGAGAAAGTTTCCAAGATGGAAGCTGAAGCTTTTTATAAGCTGGTCTTAGAAGTGACATCCCGTCACTTCTGTTATACATTTGGTCCAGCCGACACTTAAGGTAGGGGGTTACATGAGGAGAAATGTAGTGAGAACATCTTAGAGGCTGCTGACCACAGGTTGCCTTATAGGAAGCTATATTTTCACACATATCTTGGTTCTTAAGCAATGAAAAATTAATAAAAAAGAAGATTCTCTTAAAATAGTAAATTCTTTTTTTTAATGTTTTATTATTTATATTTTGAGAGAGAAAGACGGATGGAGCATGAGCAGGGGAGGGTCAGAGAGAGAGGGAGACACAGAATCTGAAGCAGGCTCCAGGCTCTGAGCTGTCAGCACAGAGCCTGGTGCAGGGCTCGAACCCATGCACCATGAGATCATGACCTGAGCCAAAATCAGACGCTTAACCAACTGAGCCACCCAGGTGCTCCTTAAAACAGTAAATTCTAATATATGGGAAGAAGTGTTGTACCATGGACCGGGAAATATTTTTTTTAATTTGAAAAATGTATTCTGACAGATTTTTTTTTATCATTAATGAAATATGGGGACATCTTTTTTTAAAGTGTTAGGTGTGTTGTTTAAATCAATATATCTTTCATTACCTTATTGTCTTCCTCATCCTATATCACACAATATGAGATCTAAAAACTGCATTGCTTTCTTAGAAAAGGCTTCATTAAACCTTAAAAAACTATATGTGTACATATATCTGCCTCTGAAAATATATTTATCAGTATTTGCATTTATTTACTTAAATGCTTATATATGACTATATTTATATATTTTTCTAATTATTACAATAAGCCTATTTGAGATACAGTTATCTTATATACCTTGTACCTTGCTATATCGTCTAAGGTCTTAGAAAAATTCCTGATATATAGATGGCTAAAAAATATGAATTAATTAGTAAATTTAGGAAAAAAATCAAGGCAAGCCCTTTACTTCCTATGGTTTAAAAGAAGAAATAGAAAGGGCACCGGGGTGGCTCAGTCGTTTAAGCCTCTGACTTCGGCTCACATCATTATCTCACAGTTTGTGAGTTCAAGCCCCATGTCAGGCTCTGTGCTGACAGCTCAGAGCCTGGAGTCTGCTTCAGATTCTGTGTCTCCCTCTCTCTCTGCCCCTAACCCACTCTCACACACACACACACACTCTGTCTCTCTCTCTCTTAGAATAAATAAACATTAAAAATAAGAGGAAACAAAAGAGAAAAGAAGAGAAGAGGGGAGGGGAAGGGAGGGGAGAGGAAAGGAAAGGAAAGAGAAGCCCACAGAGATTTCCTGACCTGCCCCTGTGTTGGTGGTCAGCAAGGGAACTCCAGACCTCGGACTCCTGTAGCAGGGTGTTTCTCCCTATACATCATGATATGACGATGAGTGACAAGTCAGAGACAAAATACATCATGATATGACGATTAGTGACAAGTCAGAGACAGAAGACCTGAGCTAGAGCTCTCTTTCTTGAACTTCCATGTGTTCATTGGAAATTAAAACTACATCTTTTTAAAAAGGCTCTCAATAAATATTTGATAAGTGGGTGAAAGTCTGACATGATGTTTTATGAGGGAATAAACTGGGGCTTATTGATGTGAGAAAAAGCAGCCCATAGCCCAACTGGGTTTCCTGTGAAACCATATTTAATAGTATGGTCTTTTGGCCAATAGTTTTCATTGCTGTCATAGAAAATGGATGACAGTAGTCAGTTGGAAAGCTACTGAGAATCCCTACGCATCCAAATGACAGTGGAATGTCTTTGGCCATGGATGAGCATGCTGAATGCCTCGGGTCAAAACAGAGTTTTGCTGTGTTTCCATCTAAATGGGTAGCCTAAAAGCTGTAACCAACAGATTTAAGGTACAAAGTTTATGAGAGATGAGGGCTTTATAGTGTGGTGTTTACTATTCCTTTACAGATTATGCTTTTCGAATCCAATGGTCAGGAGCATATTTCCTCCCTCTGGGGTCTTTGTTCTGCCATTGCGGAATGCTGTTAGCAATGATCATGACGCATCTTTGGTTATATCTTCCTTAGCTCAATCCTTGGAGTATATGAGAATCACCAGAGGAACTTGATACATTTCAGAATTCTCAGCCCCCTGTACTAGAACTCAGTGCAGAATGCTGGGAGGAAAAAAAGATTTC
Organism: Proteles cristata cristata; assembly: GCA_017311185.1. NCBI lineage: Eukaryota > Metazoa > Chordata > Mammalia > Carnivora > Hyaenidae > Proteles > Proteles cristata. The sequence continues at coordinate 157,891 of JAESUZ010004124.1, read as the reverse complement.
TAAGCTTCAACTTTATCTGACACAAATGATCTTGAAGGACAGAATTATAGATCAACCTTAGCCAATTCACATGCACATTTTTCAACTTCTGACAGACATCAGTCACTGAAAAGTGAGATAAGTGAGAATTAGCTACTCGCCTATAGCTTGGCCACCATGGAGCAGGAAAAGGAAGTCAAGGGCACATTTTGGTGCACGTCCAGACATATATTAAATGAACATTTTTATTAGCAAGCTGGAACAATGCAGTTAATACAAACTCTTCTGTAAGTTCATTGAAGTCCTAGCTCTCTGACTTGCTCTGCCTTGAATAAAATGCTCTCTTTGGGCAGCTTTAGCAGTATTTTTGAAGCAGGATTCAGCTATACCCAGCCATTGCCAAGCAATAGAAAGTCTCCTAAGTTCATGACTGGCCCAGGGTCGTTAAGTGATCCAGACTCCAGAACCATCTCCAAGGCTTCTGGTCACAGGCACACTTGTCTTATATCATCTTCACACAGGCCATAGGTGTCTATAAAAGATGGTTTGTCAAGCTTCATAAACTTATTTATCTTTAATTTCACCACTGAGATATATTTCCTAACATTCATCTAACATTTATACTGATTAACAAAGCACTAATTTCACCAAAGAAAACACAATTTGGCATTTAGTAAATTGATTAGAGGAACAGGCAGGAGAAATCCTGAAGTAGCTACCTCTGGAATGGCTGCAGTGTTTCTGATAGAGGGCTCATGACCACCCCTGGCATGTGGCTTTCAGATTAGAGTGCTGGCTGCCTCTGGACTGTAATTTAAACACTCACACGCACGTGCGCGCGCACACACACACACACACACACACACACACACCTTCCTATTGTGTGTGATGAAAAATTTTAAATTAGTTGTATATATTATAATGAAAACATCTTAAATATTACTGTAGTAGAAAGGCCTAAACTATGAGCTTTGAAACACACATTTGGGATTGTGGTTTCACTTAGTTGAAAGATCATTTTAATAATTTATGTCTTCATCCATCAAAAGGCTGTAGAAACCTTTTAAACCCAGGGTCTGTCTCCAGCAGATGCTAAATGCTGACTCCCTTTCTAATTCATCTGGAGTCTTTATTTAACTCATTGAAGGACAGTCCCTTCCAAGGAAGATTTGAGATTTCAGACCACATGCTCATCTAAAACCTCTGACCAGCTTCTCCACTAAACAAACCATTTTTTCCTCCTTGGTAAAACACAAATTGTTTTCCTACAAGGTGAAAGCTTTAAATAAAGGCTTGCTGGCCTCATGCACTCAATTACAGGCTCCTAAACATGTACACACTTTGTTTCTTTTGAAGTAAAGCCCTCGTCGTGGAGCTTCTATTCTTTACCACTGTTTCCTACCAGCATGAAGCTTTATCTCTCCATGCCTGCACCTTGCTAATCCCAGAGTATGTCTTAGTTCTCCTCTATAACACTCGTGATCAGATGTTTAAGCACCAAGAATTCTTTTGCCTTGTTCTTTCTTGGGAATAAACAGAAAAAGAAAGAGATTGTACATTTGGGATGTTTCCTCAGCAGCAGTCATTTTAGTTGCTTTATTATTTTTTTCTCTACCACCCAACTGGAATTATTTTGATAACACTTCATTAATTTTAATAGTCAAAGTAAATTTATTTATTGACTGTTTACCTGGTAATAGGCTTTCAGATACAGGCCAAAGCCCCTGGTCATAAGAGAATAGAAGGATTTGTAAATTTCTAAATTTTCTCAAGATTGGTATTTTTTTTAATTATTAGTTTTATCTCGTTGCTTTCATTTGAAAGGAAAAGGAGCTGTGGGCCGATGAGAAAAGAGTTAAGAAAGTTCCAGAGCCAGTCTTGCTGGAAGGGGGTTGCTGTTCTCAAGGACTTTACTCCAAACATACTTTGATGGCTTCATTTATCTTTTCTGTAATAGAACTGGGATCTAAGCTCATTCATTTATATCCAAAGAGATTACAGAGCCCCTAACATAACCCACTTTTTATGCTAGATACCAGGACCAAAAAGAAGACCTAATGTGCACTCTCATGGAATTTACAGATTTGCTCTCACAGCAACATGTGTCTCCGCTTTATAGAATTGTCATCTTACATTATTTGCATGTTTCTCTTACTAATTTTATAGCTACTCTGACCTCCATCTAGGGAAACCTCTGTTTTCCACTTAAGACCTTTCAACCGGTTGGATAAGACTCACGTTATCAAAGATAGTTACCTTTACTTAAAGCTGTTTGATCATAGATATTAACTACATTTGCAAAATAACCTCCACAGCAACACCTAGAGTCGTGTTTGATTGAATAACTGGGTATTATAGCCTATCCGAGCTGACACATAAAATTACCCATCACAGGGTTTTATATATCCTGGATTCAAGACATCAAATAAAATTAGAATCAGGTGTCTGGTTTAATGTATAGATGAGGGAATATCAGAATCTGCTTTTACAGTTTTCCAGTTATAATTTCCAAGTCTTCTACATGCTTATTTTCTACCTTAATTTTATACTTTCTAATGTTACCTCTTTTATTCCCTCTCTTTTCAATACCTTAACTGAGATAAAATTTATAAATGCTAAAACCTGTCTATTTCAGGTGTACAATTCAGTGAGTTTTCATAAGTGTATACAGTAGTGCAGCCATCACTAAATACTCTGTCAAATATTTAGACAAAATGTCTGACACAGAATAGATTCTCAATGTCTGTTTATTCTCTGAATAAATTAATCATTGGTCCCTCAAGTATACATTTACTGGTTATATGCACAAAGGGCTACAGGACTTCTCATCCCCATGTAGTTGTCAGCTTCTGCTGTGTGCCCCATACTAAAAAAAATTAGTTCAGGGCTATCGATTGTGCTCACATAGAATTGTCATTATCATATTTGGCATTCCATTATCATATTTGGCAGATATCACTCTTCAGGGTCTTGAAGATAAAATAATTTGTATTAGATCAAATGCAATTTTTTTATTGAAGTGTACTTACATGTATGACTAATAAGTAGTAGAGCCAGGACTTAAATAATTTCACTTAGTGAATATTTACTAAAACCTGGCACCCTTACCCATATTAGAACAGTGAGCAAGTTAGAAAAAATATGTGCTCTGAAAAGGTTACAGTCCAGTCAAGATAAACAAATAGGTAAAATGAGTATATTTTGGAGACAAGAACTGAGGGGAGGAGTGGGAAGTGCATAGGGGAGGGGTGTTGAGTGTTATCGCTTAACGTAAGTTGGCCAGAGCAGGCCTCAGTTGAAAGCTGGCATCTGGACAAAGAGCTCAAGGGGGTGATGAGATATGGGAGAAGAGCATCCCTAGTAGAGAGAAAAGTAAGTGCAAGTATGTGTCCAGGTGGTGAGGGCATAGAGGGAGGCCAGCATCACTTTAAGGAATGTGAACTATCAGAGGCTGGGTTGTGAGGGCTCTTTTACTCTCAGTGAAATGGGAAGGCATGTGAAGATTGGACCAGGGGAGTGGCATAATCTAATTTACATTTTAAAAAATAGCTCTCAGGATGCTGTTTTCAGAAAACAGCATAATCAAATGAGGGAGCACAGTGGAGAATATTGTTATAATCCAGATAAAGGAAGGTAGAGAGTGGGTGGTAACAGTGGAGGGAATGGGAAATAAAAATTCTGAATCAGCCGTTGGAAGTCAAGATAACAGGACTTGCCCACTGGTGGGATATATATACACAGAGGAGTCAAGGGTAACATCAGTCAGCCTGACAGAAAGCCTATTCCACTTCTTTTTTTTTTTTAATTTTTAACATTTTTTATTTCTGAGAGAGAGACAGAGATAGCGTGAGCAGGGGAGGGTCAGAGAGAGAGGGAGATAGGATCTGAAGACAGGCTCCAGGCTCTGAGCTAGCTGTCAGCAGAGAGCCTGACACGGGGCTCAAACCCATGAACCGTGGGATCAAACCCATGAACCGTGGGATCATGACCTGAGCCAAAGTCAGACGCTTAACCGACTGAGCCACCCAGGCACCTCAAAGCCTATTCCATTTGTATGCTGTGGGGTCCACTTGGTAGCATTTCCCTAAGAATTAGTTCTGACCTGTGCATCATAAAGTACTGAAGGTGTTTGTCCATGCAATGACCTGTCATCCCTCCTCTAAAATCAGCCATGACCTGCCCCCCAACTTTCACATCTCCCTGAATCTTCTTTGTCCTGGTTTGACTGGATTGGATCTGAATTAGTTTGCAAATCTCTCAGGTCTTCACCAGATGCTCTTTTTGCTGTATCACCTGCAGGATTTAAAAGGGGTCAAGACTCTATTGATTTAAAATCAGCTCTTGTGGAGCATCTGGGGGGTTCAGTTGTTTAAGCATCTGACTTGGCTCAGGTCATGATCTTGTGGTCCGTGGGTTCGAGCTCCCACGTGGGGTTCTGTGCTGACTGCTCAGAGCCTGGAATCTGCTTCAGATTGGGTGTCTCCCTCTCTCTCTGCCCCTCTCTGCTCATACCCTGTCTCTGTCTCTCTCAAAAATGAATCAACATTAAAAATAAAATCATTTCTTGTAAACTAAAATTCCAGTCAGTCTATTATTGGAGGGAACCCAGCAATACTCAGAAATACACAAGCAAAGGACAAGACTAACCAACTGCTGTGAAATAAATGGCCTTTAAAAATATTAGTTCATGTATAGTCTCTTAGTGGATGTACTTCCAGCTTGAAAGTATGGTCTAAAAATAATCTTCTGCTGCTCTTTGTCCATTCATGGCCCAACTACACTGAAGTTGGAGGGGGTTAACAGATAAGTTGTTTATTGTCTTTTTACAAATAAAGTGAAAGCTAACTATCTTCTGTATTTACACAGTGCTGAACATTTTTTATTATTGTTGGAATACTTCACCATCTTTTGTATAATATACATCTCTTTGAAATACAAATTCAACATTATAAATGGCAAGAGCAACTTTTTATGATCAAGTAAATTTATTAACTTTCAGAATGAGAAATGAGTAAATCACAACTTAGGAACTCTGAGATTTCTGTAAATTCTTAATATTTTATTTGATTTGGATTGGCTACCATTAGATAATAATTGGAATCCATTTTTATTTAATTGCTTTCAAGCCCATGAATTAACTTTATATAGCAAATATATATGTATATATGTTTTTTTTTCTTTTTTTGTACTTTTACTGTTTCTCCCTGGTTTAATGTTACAATGTTATTATACTACATAATACATTATAGCATTTTTCTCCTTTTCAGCATTAGATAGTTGACCCATCCTTAGTTGTAATGAATTTACCTAGAAACTTTCTCAATTATTAATTTATTAAAAAGGACTTGATTGTACAAAAACAACTACTTACCTATGTAAGCCTTTAGATCACAATTTGCTATTCTTTGCAAATTCATCCCCCACTTAAAAAAAAGTACATTTTTAAGCATCTCTTTCCATCATGAGAACATTAATAAGGAGAGACACATTTCTTTTTCAATCTAATTCCCAAAGTACTTTTGGTTGTTTTAGTTTGTTTTCTAATTATATGCATAAAAGAAAGGGGCAGAGAAGAGGAATTACACAATGAAATTGAATATATTAACTTCATCAGAAACTGTTTCCCTGTAGGAGATAAGAAAGTATTCATTATATAGCCTCAAATTCCAAGGACCTTTATTTATCTCCTAGAAGTAAAATTTGTTTAGAACTAGGATTCAGTCTAATTAGAGTTATTGTGATATTCTATATGCCTTCAGTTTTTTTCTGGCTCTGTGAATGGCTTGCACTGGGAATATTCAGATTTAAGACAGAATTGTAAGTAGTTTTTCAAAGAAGAAAAATCATGGACTTGCAAGAATTGTCTTAACCCTGTGGCTGTTTATCTCTGGCACCTTCTGCTTCCTTTTCTTCGTATATTAATTTTGCTGCATTAAAATCAATAGACTTAGCATAATGTTCTCACTGTGGAAATAATATAGATAGCTCAACAAATACGTAAATTAAATACAATTTTTCTATGTGTATTTTTGAGAAAGTATTTTCCATATCTAAAATGCTCTTAAGTTGAAAAAAAACAGCTAAATTTTAAAACTGTGATGACTTGTAGATCTGGTGCAAATATGTGATATATGTCAAATTATCACTTGAGGATCGTAAATGTTTCTACAGATTATCTTAATCATTGATTTTATACTGTTTTATCAAAACAAAAAACCCCACAAAAACAAAAGGAAAAAACTTATATATATATATATATATATTTTTTTTTTCCCATGAGTAATGTGTCTGTTCAGTTCTCTGAGAAGCAGAGGTTAAGATGGAGTAAGCCTTTGAAAGACTTAACCAGACTGAATGCCTCTGATGGGTACAAGGGTTAAAGAGGAAGAGAAGGTCTGACATCTGAGGAGGGAGAGAGGGAAAGGGGGATTGAGTAGGAAGAACCCCTGAGTGCTGATATTGTTGGCCATGGTCTGTTGAAAATTACCTATTAGCATCTGTCATCAAACAGAAATGGCTGGACCTTGTTCCTCTTGACAGTGTGAGTAGTTGATTAGAGCAGTCTGGGGACCCATGGCCTCAGGAGAATGGCATCTCTGGACTCTAATTATACCAGCCAACGCTGATCCTCAAACAGCAAGGGAGATGTGACAAGCATCCCTCCTTGGCCACCACAAGTATAAATGAAAACAAAAGATAGTTCTAGGAAGCTCTTTCATAGCATTCGTTTACAAACCAGAGAAAAGTGTGTTTGTTTGCTTTTCATACTACAGTTCATATTTCCGTTTGCAGAAATAATTCCCTGTGGCCAAAAAGAGGAAATGGTTGCTTATTTTTAAAAACTGCTGAAAATTCAAATAACGATTCTCCTATATGTGCAGGAAGAAAAACAAAATGGAAGCCAGTGGCCTGTGATTATGCTGGTCTATCATTGTTTAGTTTGTTTGCCCACCTTATCATGTATAAGACTCTTCTAGTGTGTTTGGGAGTTTTGTCTCATTTTTTTTTTTTAATTTTTTTAATGTTTGTTTATTTTTGAGAGAAAGAGAGACAGAGTGCAAGCTGGAGAGGGATAGAGAGAGAGGGAGACACAGAGTCTGAAACAGGCTCCAGGCTCTGAGCTGTCAGCACAGAGCCTGATGCAGGGCTTGAATTCATAGACCATGAGATCATGACCCGAGCCAAAGTTGGATGCTTAACTGACTAAGCCACCCACGCGGCCCTTGTCTTTTTTTTTTTTTTTTTTTTTTTTTAAATAGTGTTGTGCTGCATCCTTAGTAAAAGCTTGATTCGGTAGGTTTGATGTTGGGCCCAGAAATGTGCATTTTAACCAAGCATTTTGATGAATTCCTTTTCCTTTTTTAACTACTTTGTGGAGATATAATTCACACACCATAAAATTCACCATTTAAAGAACACAATTAAGGGATGCCTAGGTGGCTCAGTCAGTTGAGTGGCCGACTTCAGCTCAGGTCATGATCTAACAGTTCTTGGGTTCAAGCCCCGCATCAGACTCTGTGCTGACAGCTCAGAGCCTGGAGCCTGCTATGAACACTGTGACTCTGTCTCTCTCTGTCCCTCCCTTGCTCATACTCTGTCTCTCAAAAATATATGTTAAATTTTTTTTTAAATAAATAAAGTACACAATTAAGTGTTTTTTTGTGTATTCTCAGAGTTACCTAACCATAATCACAGTCCAACATTTTGGTCATTTTCATGACCCCAAGCAGAAACCCCAAACTCAATAGGAGCAATTCTGTCTTCCCCTACCATATATCCCAGCCCTAGGCAACCAGTGATCTATTTCTGTCTGTAGATTTGCCAGTTCTAGGCGTTTTATATAAATGGAATCAAACACAAGGTTGTCTTTCATGACTGGCTTCTTTCATGTAGCATGATGTTTTCAAGGTTTATTCAATTTTAGCATATATCACCACTTTATTCCTACTTCTTTGTGAATAGTATTCCATTGTATGGGTATACCACATTTTTCAATCCATTCATCAGTCAATGGACCTTGGATTGTTTCCACTCTTTGGCTACTATGAATAAGGCTGCTGTGAACACTTGTGTACAAGATTCTCAATGCATGTGTGTTTTTCTTATTCTTAAGTACCTAACTGGGAGTGAAATTGCGAAGTGTTATGGTAATTTTGTTTTGTGGACCTGCTAAAATCTTTCCTGCATGATCTCAGTACCTGAAGTTTTCTCTCCACACCTAAAGAAGCATTAATTTAAGTAAATATTTGGGAATCCAAAAGCAGGAAGTAAAAGAGCTATTTCTTGTATCCCAACAATGAAAATCCTAGATTCCATAAATGGAGGCAAGGATTAGAAAGAGAAAATAATATGAGACATTAGAAAATAATAAAATACTAAGCAATGATGTGAGGCTAATGTCAGTAAGTGGTAAGTTAGAAATACAAAAGAAAAATCAAAAGGAAACAAAGTTGTTTTTTTTTTTTTTAAATCTAGATAGAAACACAATCTCTAAAGTTAAAAAAAATTCTCTTGTAAGGTGGTAGAGAAATTAATAGGATGAACAAACTGGATCCTAGTGAGATTTATTTATAAAAACAAAGCAGTTTTAAACATAACTGAATTTCAGAAGAAAGAACTTTCACAGGATTCACAGAAGAGATGTGACCTGAGTTAAATTACTTAAATGTGAAACAAGAAACATCAGGCTGAGGGAATTGGAGAGAGATAATAGAATTTTTCAGGATTTATTTTTTAAAGTGCAAGTGGAGAAAATAAAAATCTTTTAACATAACACTTTTATTTAATTATATATTGTTTTTAAAGTTGCCAATGCATACTTTTATTTAACAGAAGTTTGTTTTGCCTAGTGTTAGACAGAGTTTGCTTTCTGGAATAGAATGTCCCCAAATGTGGATAAGTTTAGTAAAAGAATGTTTCTTACTGCATGAAGAGTTTCAGAATTTGTCATCACTCATACTTTTAAAAGGCAGATAGTGAGAAAAACTGACAATGTGTACTACCATTGGTATACAGAATATCCATTTTCACCCTTCTTTCCATACATACGACATTTTTATGTTTCTTCAAGTGAGACCAATCCAGAATCTCATTCATCATTGCATCCAGCTCAAATCCACATCTCCAAATGGTGTGTAGACCTCTACATCAGGTCAGCATTTGATTTCTCTTGGTCCAATGAGGTATCAACTAAAGACCTGATAAGTGCAATATCTACTTCTCCCATGGAAAATACTGACCCATTGTAATTTTTAAATCGTGTTAGTTAGGAAGAGCACGGGACCCCTTTCCCAGTTCCCTCTGTGACCCCGCGTTTCACTCTCTGAGAGATCTCTCTTTCGCCATTAGTTTGCATGGCTGTATCTGAAGAGGGAATTCATTGTCCCCTTCTTACGGGCTGCATGCTTTCCTATGTCGATATAGACATGGACTCCTAGAGGCTGCTTTACTCATTGAGGGCATACTTGTGGTTTCCTTGGCAACATAATTCCTCAGAAACATGTGGTCTTCTAATCTCTTTCTTTAAGTGGTTCTCTGTGCAAGAAACCACATCTAAATATCTGTTCTTGAAATCATCTTTAAGACTGGTGACTCCACTCTTACTTACCTCTGTGTTTCAACGCTTCCCAGGGGAAATGTGTCACCCTGATCTCACTTCAAGAGGATTTGCTGATCTCTCCTTTTCCAAATCACCCCACCCTCTCAACTCAGTGCCTCCTTTCTACCTTGAAGCTTTGAGAAAAAAATAACCCTTGATTGGGTGACAATAGCCTAAATCTGATAATTGCCACAAAACTGTTTCCCACTGTCTGGTAAACAACATTTGTTGTTTTGTTGTTGTGGTGTTTTCATTCATTTATCATTCATAGTTATATAGTACATTACAGGGTTCTGCTGGATATCATATATTTGTGTCAAATATAGATTAAATTCTAATGTAGCAACTCCCAATTAATTAGAATCCTATTTCTTGCACCTCTTTATTTCTTTTATTTTTCTTTCTTTTTTTTTTTTTTTCCAGCTTAACTCTGACCTGATGGTAATAAAAGACACTGCACCACAGCTTTACTCCCTTCTAAGGATACCTCTTGGCAGCTATGGCTTATATTTATAGTACCTTAGGATACAGGTTTCTTTGTTTTTTTTGTTTTTATTTTTGTTTCCAGCTCATAAATTGGGGATTCTCTCTGAATTCTGGTTGCCAACATAAGCAGAGAGCACCTGCCATTGTAAAGTGTTTACTTTTATCTCAGCCTGTAGGCTGGCTAGTCCCAGATAGAGTACATCTCTCTCTTGAAGACTGCTGAACACAGCAAGAAGGAGCCAGAGCACATCAGCATTTGAGTATTTGCTAATATTCCTTCTAATATTGAAAGTCTCCTTTGGCATCTGCTTTGCCTTCCAAGGAACAGTAGTCGACAATATGACCAAATATTTTGCTCCATATAGCAAAGGTCCAGCTTTCCAAAACTGTAATAGCCCAAGCTTCAGAGCCTGGTGTCTACTATAGGCAATTCCATAAAATTATGTTCTGTCACGCATAGCACCCTGTTTTTAAATATACTACCAAATATGGTATTTGTTTGGATTAGGTTCGGCTCTGAGGGACAGAGACTGTGATTAACAGATAGAGATATATTTATTTTTTCCATAAAAGAAGATAGAAGGTAAACTCTTAAGGCTTCTGCAGTGCTCAATGGAGTCAGAAAACCAGGCTTCTTCTGTCTTTTGGCTTTTCTGTTCCAACGGTTAGTATTCGCCTTGTGGTTCTAAATGTCAGTTTAAGCTCCAGATATCCAATATTTAGGCAGAAGCAAAAGAAGAAAGTAAGAGGGGCTGGATTTTTTCTATTAGGCGACTCTCTGAAGTCCATATTATGTATGAAACACATCAATGAGTGAAACTTACATGCTCACATAAAGAGATTGGATAACCAAGTGCCCAGCTAAATGTCTATATCCATATAAGAGGGAGAAAATTAATATTGGAGGATAATTAGCAGTCTCTGTAACAACTCCTTTATATTATATTAAATGCTTGATATTATCTTTGAATTTAATTATAGTCTGTGCAACCAATTTTACTTAATAAAGTGACATCCAATATTATTATTCACTCCTTGGGCAAATTTTGAAAATCTGTGTATGGTTGTTTAATCTAAAGATACTGAGTTTGAGAAATACATCTAAGTGGATTCATTTCTTTTCCAAGTTTTCAATTATCCATCATCCTAGCCTGAAGCTTTTTGTAACAAATAATTCAGAGTAGTAAAATTAAATAGTTTTTAAAAAGCAATAGAGTATTCTCTAATCATGTATTTATATCTCTGTCATTCCCAATCATATTTCTATTCCACATTAAAAGCCTAATTCAATAAATGTCTTGCTTAAGAGAGTTATATGACCATTCCTCAAAACACTAGATGTTACTGAAATTCATGTTGGTTTTTATCTAGTAACTTTTTTCATTAGCTCAGAAAGGAAATGATTGTACATACATTTGTTGGATCATAGATGGTAGAAATTTAATATGATTGTTTAGTCTGGAGACATAGAAACTCCAGACTAAAGAGGCCAGATAAACGTACCCTTTGAATTTAGGAAACTGTCCATACCTTAAAAATAAGTGAGATGTATAAAGTGAACAACCAGACCTTAAGCTCCAGGAGAGCAGGAAACATCCTTGATTTTGCTCATCCCTGCTTACCAAAATACTTCACAGTGCCTGACATGCAGAAGGTGCTCGTTATATATCTGCTCAATGAATTACTAAGGATGACTAACTATATCATTAAAAATGTGTTCTATTAGAATTTCTTATATTATTTTATGCTAGAAGGCAATTGTATATACATTTAAGCCTCTTTTTGGCATTCTTATTATTAAAAACATACATGATACACATGCCATATCTTGTATTTTTATCTCTTACTGTGGCATTAGAATGTAATCTTTAGGAAGGTATAATCATTCCCTAGACACCAACTCTAAAGGTTAAAGCTGTAGTCTACAACACTTCAGGTTTTCCTTAATAAACATAGCTACTTTTTTCTTACATGAATTTTGTTAAATCTTTCTAAACTTATTTTTTATGTCTGAAGATTATAATGTTCCTTGGAAAGGTTTATTTTCTAATGTATAATTTGTTTTTCAAAGAAAAATATATTTTAAACCACTCCTCTGAAATTAAACAATAAACTGTTTTTTAATACATATTAATTTCCTGACATTGAAAACTGTAATTGGCAGGGGCGCCTGGGTGGCTTAGTCGGTTGAGCGAACGACTTTCGCTTAGGTCATGATCTCGTGGTTCGTGGGTTCGAGCCCCGCGTCAGGCTCTGTGCTGACTGCCAGTTCAGAGCCTGGAGCCTGTTTCAGAGTCTGTGTCTCTCTCTCTCTCTGACCCTCCCCTGCTCGCGCTGTCTCTCTCTCTCTCTCTCTCTCTCTCTCTCCTAGAAATAAATAAAAATATTTAAAAAAGAAAAAAAAGAAAACTGTAATTGGCTAAAAAAAGATACACTTCACTATTGTCTTTGTTCGGATGAATACAAATATCACATAAGAAAAATGCATTGTTAAAGTTCTGTCTGCGGCTATAGATAATGGCACAAGAGTGGGAAAGCGGCCTCCAGAGTTTTGAAACAACAATGTTGCAAAATGATCTAAAAGAAATGAAATTTGAATGCTTAAAAATAACTAAATATAACTTACTTACAGTGATATGAAATGTTTATTTAATATTTCCGAATATCATGTATGTCTTCGTCAAACCAGACTGTTGGATTTAGTCCAGTGTGTAAAATCCACATTTTGGGGGCCTCCCGCTCACCCTGTTTGTGCCTCTCTGGTGAGGGGAGAGAGTAATATGTCTTGGTGGACGAAGGAGCAACAATGAGGAAGGCATGCCGATGTTTTTACCCCACTTACAAACAAGTTAACAAGCAAACATAGCCTCTGTTTGTTAGTGCTGTCTAAATATTGATTTGTTTTTTATCCAGTCAGGTAACAACAAATTCCTATATCACAGTGGGGAAATTATGCTAGTTACCACTTATAGCTATGAAAACTAGGCACAATTTTCACTATATTAGTTGTTGAATTCACAGAATGTGTGTGTGTGTGGTTATTGTTATAAATACACAACAAAATTTATCATTTTAACCATTTTTAAGTATATAGTTCAGTGGCGTTAAGTTTGCTCACTTTGTTATTTGTAATCATCACCCTCATCCATCTTCAGAACTTTTTCCTGTCCCTAAGCTGACACTTTATAACTCTTCGACTCCATTAAACAGCAACTCCCATTTCCCTCTCCCCCAGCCTCCAGTAACCACTATGCTGCTCTTTAAATGTGACTGTAGTAGGTACCTCACGTACATGGAAGCACATGATACTTGTCCTTTTGTGTCTGGTTTATTTCACTAAGTTTCATCCATGTTGAGGCATATATCAGAATTTCTTTCCTTTTTATAGCTGAATAATATTCCCGTGTTTGTGTGTGTCTTACCCATGCGGCTTATCCATTCATCCATAGATGGAATTTGGGTTGTTTCTACCTTTTGGCTCCTGTGAATACTGCATGTACAGATGGCATACAAACACCTGTTTGAGTCCATGTTTTCACTTCCTTTGGGTATAAACTCAGAAGTGGAATTGCTAGATTGCATGGTAATTCTGTTTTAATTTTTTGAGGAATTTTGATACTGCTTTCATCATTCCACCACTTACATCCCCATCGGTAATGCCCAAAGGGTTCCTGTTCCACCGTGTCCTCACCAAAATTGTTCTCTTTTTTTTTTCCCCTGGAAGATCTCTTTAAATGGTATAAAGTGATTTTTTTTTATTTATGAAGAGATAAAATATGTTGAGGTAAATATCCTGTTACTCTTGGCTTTTACACTTAGCCTCTTTTCTGTTCTGCAATGACACTACTAGACAGTAAATTCTTTGGGGACAGGAAAAATGTCTGTTTGCCACTGTTTTTTAACTTATAATGTATTAGATGTTTCATACATGCTTAATGAGTGCATACATGGATAAAAGAATGTTAAGAAAACATAAGTGAATGAAGAGACAGACTAATGCTTTCTAGAATTTCTATAGAAATGACTTGCTAATTTTCCTTTTGGTGATCAGACAAGCTATGGAAACCTTCAGGAGCCTGAAAACTCCAAAGCTAACTTGAAGAGTCTTGCCATGTTTTTTTTTTCACTTAAAAATATACACGCTCACAACAGTAATATTCACTGACTTTTTACTATATTAAGCCTCAGATTGTGTGATTTGCCTAAGGACCTTCAGCTCCTGAGAGTCAGAGTGAAGAATCTAGGTTTCTCTGACTCTAGACACTAACCTCCTAACCAATATAATGTATTATCCATTAGAATGTCTGCATTTAGTTGGCAATTTCTTAATTACTTTCCAGGTTAAATTGTAATCACTGCTTTAAATGCTTCACAAAACATTCTTACATTCCAACTTAATCAAATTAAATAGATCAGATCAGAAGAAAAGGGCTGATGAGTCAGATTATCTGTATTTTAAAAGTCTCCAAAGACATACAGTCTTTGTAGTCTTTGAAGTCTCCTACTTCATTTCATAGCTGTCTGAAGTCTTCAGTGATAAATGTGTATTACATTTTCTTTTATTGACTTTTCTCATCTTATTTACAAGAATGAGAGACTTATGTATAAGTAAGTACTTAAAAAAGTTTGTTCTGTGATTAGTGGGGCTTTAGGAAATACTCTCTTCCTCCAAAGTTCTTTCCTCCTTGTCTCTGCAAGAGAACTTGAAACTCTCAGGGCACCTGGGTGGCTCAGTCGGTTGAGCATCCAACTCTTGATTTTTGGCTCAGGTCATGATCCCAGGATGATGAGATTGAGCCCCACTTGAGGCTCTTCACTGAGAGTGGAGCCTACTTGGGATTTTCTCGATCTCCCTCTCTCTCTTTCTCCCTCTCTCCTTCACTTGTGTACTTTTTCTAAAAATTACATACATTAACAAAAGAATACTTGAAATTCTTGTATCATGCACTTGGGTAAGGGAATTAAAGGCAGTTGTGACAATGCAAATGCTGTCCTAAAAAGTTGATGCATTAAGTCCTTATCAGCCATCAATACCTTAATGAGAGTTTGTTGTTCAGAAAGAAAAAGCATCTTGAGACAATGAACTATAAGAAAAATGTCAGTCTAGTAGGCTTGAATAAGCTGGAGCTTAAGAAAGATATCTAGAGATAATTTATAGGAAAAACGTAAGCATTTTGGAACACAAATAATAAGAATTGGTTAGGATGAGAATGGGGTCTCATCTCAACACATAATAGGAAAGAAGCAGGGTGTGTGTGTGTGTGTGTGTGTGTTTTAATGGAATAAGGGTAGAAGTTATCTGCGAAGCTACTCTGTCTCAGAGAGATGTATTAAGCTTTGTAAGCAGCTAGTGGTCTATTTGTAACACAGGATATGATTGCCAGCATCCTGGCCTCACAGCCATGGGGCGAGCATGCAGTCACCCATGCTGAGGAGGGGGAGATAAAGTGGAGGCAGAGTCTCTCCTGTGCATTCATAGAGCTTCTGTCATAACTTCTTTGACTTTGGGCCCCTGGTCTTGACATGTGATTCTTACTTAATATCCCAGATGATCACTGGCTCAGATCCTAACTTACAGCTCTAACATGTTTTTCTGCCCTTAGGTACCTTGAAGAGGTACATTTGTGCTTTAGAAATAGTTAACTGAGTGAGTTTGTCGAGACTCTCATCCCTTTCCTATGAAATATTTTTTATCAAAAACTCTAATAATAATGTCAAACCAAACTTAATCAGATTTGCAGATGATACATACCTGGGAGGAATAGCTAAGGGCACAATGGCACTGTTCAGAAAAAATAGAGGAGAATTTTAAAAATCTGTGTTCAAGTTCTGGTTCTGCCGCTCACTCATGGGTCTTAACTTTCTTATACAGGAGAAAAGTAAGATCTGTGTGTTATGCAGACTGTGCATACACTTAAGAACTGGGAAGAGACTAAAGCATAATTGAGATCCAGATCTATCTGCCTAGAGGCACAACAGATTTTGGTTGACAAACTGAATGGGAGGGCCTAGTGAGGAGTGCAAGGGAGAGCCAAGAATGGTGACCAGGGTTACTGGCTGGGGAAACTATACATCTCCATTAGGATGGCAAGGAGAAGGATGGTTAAGTTTGGAAGACGATGTTTCACATATATCAGATAGTAGGTTTCCTTCAGACATTCCTGTAGAAACATCTCATATATACTTAAGAAAAGAGATAATTTGGGAGTCCCAATATAACGTTACAGTGGTAGCAGTGGCAAACCAATGAAAGGAGATGAGAGTGGATCGATGTGAAAATGAGTACCAGTGCCCAAGCAGGTAGGGACATTGACTTTAGGAAATGGACAGAGCAAACAGAACCTCACATGAGACTTGAAAGAAGCAGGTAGAGTAGTTGTCAAAGAATTGTAGGGTTCTGAGGGTGCAGAGGCCACCAATGGAGGAGAGAGTGTCAAGAATGTGTAGAGTTTGGCAAGGGATGATCTAAAGACCCATCAGGATAAATAGAAATGTGTCTGTGTCTACTGGCCAGCATGTGCTGCGGTCTTAACTCTTTCCTCATTTCCGTCCCTCTGGGAATAGGCGCTGAGCAATTCTTCAAGACTTTTCCCGGAAACATTCTCACTTAGAAGTGATCTTATCAGCTGCCTTAGTATCCCAGAAAGTTCTCCAGCAAGCATCTGGCTTTGCTCTTCTCCTGAGACTGACTCAGACACCCCCCCCCCTTCCTTGTTAAGGTCTACCATGACGTGGCTTTGGCAATAGTTGGTAAGGATAAGAAAATAATAGTCATAAGAAAGGGTTATTGTTATTTACATTGAGCTAAATGTAAGTCTGCAGAGTGATAAGGTTGCTAAAACGTAATGTTCAGATGATCTTAGTCTGAATTAATGGAAGAGAGTCAAGACCACAAGAAACAATAGCTGCATTTTCCTCTACATTGGTTAAACTATATCTATTATGTTCTATTTTGGGTACCAAATTTCCAAGAAAACTAATCCATTTGAATGTATCAAGAGGAGGGTGAAATGAAAAATGTTCCGTAAATTGCTTTTTTGTGATGAAAATATCCATAATGGCAACCAATTGGACAAAGTTTTCAGAACAGAAAGCTCCCTTCTGCTTTCCTTTTCTGTTCCTTCAAATGCTTGGCAGGCCACTCAGCAAATGCCTGCTTGACATCTAGAGAAGTTCAGCACTGCCAATCAGCAATCAAAAACTTTTAGCAGAGCCTCCTGGGCAGAACACAAAAAGTCGATGAAAGAAAGAGAAAAATAATTCTAGTGCAATGATGATCAAAGTATGTTTTTATTTATTGGGTGGGGAAGGGATGTTGGCCTAAAAGCGTACAGGTTTTTGATGCGGGATTCCTCCGAGTATTTCATATTTGAATGTGCAAGTGATGTACTTTCCCAGTTTTATTTGGCCCTTTTTCAATGGACCACCTTTAGGCACTGGTACTCCTAGGACATATCTTGGGGACACTGATTTAGGGATTAGGGAGAGGGGCAGAAAGATGAAGAAAGAGACAACATCAACCCATACACAGATGAGATTTTGGTCTAACTGCAACATAGTCCCCATGGTAGAGAGTTTGACTGTGTGAAGGAGTGTGTAGCAGGAAGAAAATACCCTTTTTTATTATTTTATTTTGTTTTGTTTACTTTTATTTGCATCATGATAACTGTATTCTTTAATTCCCATCATCAGTTTCACCCATCTACCCACCCCCCTCCCTTCTGATAAGAATCAGTTCATTCTCTATACTTAACAGTTTGTTTCAACAACCCAGAAAATTAATAGGCAACCAACGGAATGGGAAAAGATAGTTGCAAATGACATATCAGATAAAGGGTTGATATCCAGAATCTACAAGGAACTCACCAAACTACACGCCCGAAAAACAAACAACCCAGTGAAGAAATGGGCAGAAGATATGAACAGACACTTCTCCAAAGAGGACATCCAGATGGCCAACAGACACATGAAACGATGCTCAGCATCCCTCCTCATCAGGGAAATACAAATCAAAACCACACTGAGATACCACCTCACGCCAGTCAGAGTGGCTAAAATGAGCCAATCAGAGAACTCTAGATGCTGGCGAGGATGTGGAGAAACGGGCACCCTCCTACACTGTTGGTGGGAATGTAAACTGGTACAACCCCTCTGGAAAACAGTGTGGAGGTTCCTCAGGAAACTAACAATAGAACTCCCCTATGACCCAGCAATAGCACTGCTAGGAATTTACCCAAGGGATACAGAAATGTTGATACATAGGAGCACATGTACCCCAATGTTCATAGCAGCACTCTCCACAATAGCTAAAACCTGGAAAGAGCCTAAGTGTCCATCAACAGATGAATGGATCAAGAAGATGTGGTTTATCTATACCATGGAATACTACATGGCAATGAGAAACAATGAAATCTGGCCATGTGTAGCAACATGGATGGACCTTGAGGGTGTTATGCTGAGCGAAATAAGTCAGGCAGAGAAGGACAAATATCATATGTGTGCACGTATAGGAGGATTAGGAGGAACTTGACGGAGGACCAAGGGGGAGAAGAAGGGCGGAAATGGTGGGGGAAAGGGAGAGAGACAAACCATGAGAGACTCTTGAATGCTGACAAAAACTGAGGACTGGTGGATGTGGGGGGGAGGAGGGGTGGGCATGGAGGAGGGCACTTGTGGGGATGAGCACTGGGTGTTATGTGGAAACTAATTTGACAATAAACTATTTGTAATAAAAAAAAAAAGAGTTTGTTTCTTAATCTCTGTCTCTGTCTCTCTGTCTGTCTCTTCTCCCACCCCACACCCCGCTTTGCTTGTTTGTTTTGTTTCTTAAATTCCGCATATGAGTGAGATCATATGGTATTTATCTTTCTGTTACTGACTTACTTTGCTTGGCATTATACTCTTTAGGTCCATCCATGTTATTGCAAATAGCAAGATGGCATTCTTTTTTATGGCTGATAAGATTTCATTATATATATCTGCCACACCTTCTTTATCCAGGCATCTATTGATGGACACTTGGATTGCTTCCATGATCGGGCTCTTGGAAATAAAGGTGCAATAAACATAGGGGTCCCTTTGAATTAGTGTTTAGATATTTTGAGGTTAATATCCAGTAGTCCAGTTACTGGATTTTAGGGTACTTCTGTTTTTTAATTTTTGAGGAAACTCCATAGTTTTCCACAGTGGCTGTACCAGTTTGCATTTCTATCAACAGTGTAAGCGGGTTCCTTTTTCTCCACATCCTTGTCAACATTATAGTTTCTTGTGCTTTTTATTTTAGCTATTCTCACACGTGTGAGGTGATATCTCATTGTAGTTTTGATTTGCATTTCCCTAATGATGAGTGATGTTGATCATTTTTTCATGTGTCTGTTGGCCATCTGGATATCTTCATTGGAGAAATGTCTGCTCATCTTCTGCACATTCTTAACTGGATTATTTTTGGAGTATTGAGTTGTTTCAATTCTTTACATATTTTTGCTACTAATCCTTTATCAGATATGTCAGCTGCAGATATCTTCTCCCATTCAGTAGGTTGACTTAATTTTGTTGCTTGTTTTCTTCACTGTGTAGGAACTTTTTATTTTTATATAGTTCCAACAGTTTATTTTTTTCTTTTGTTTCCCTTGCCTCAGGAGACTTATCTAGAGAGGTGTTGCTATAGCTTATGTCAGAGAAGTTATTGCCTGTGCTCTCTTCAAGGACTTTTATAATTTCAGGTCTTACATTTAGGTCTTTAAACCATTAAGTTTATTTTTGTGTATGGTGAAAGAAAGTGGTTCAGTTTCATTCTTTCGCATGTGTCTGTCCAGTATTTGTTGAAGAGACTTTTGCCCATTGTATATGCATTCTTCCTTTGTTAAATATTAATTGACTATATAAATGTTGGTTTGTTTCTGTTTGGTTTTTTTTTTCTGTTCTATTGATCTATGTGTCTATTTTTATGCCAGTATCATAATGTTTTAATTACTACCACTTTGTAAGTCTGGAATTGTGATAACTCTAGTTTCATTTTTCTTTTTTTTTTTTAATTTTGAAAAAAGTATTGATTTCTTTTTGAGAGAGAGAGACAAGGCATGAGTAGGGAAGGAGTAGAGAGAGAGGGAGACACAGAATGTGATACAGGCTCGAGGCTCCAAGCTGTCAGCACAGAGCCCAACACAGGGCTCGAACTCACAAACCGTGAGATCATGACCTGAGCCAAAGCTAGACACTTAACTAACTGAGTCACCCATGTGTCCCCCATTTCTCTTTTTCGAAACTGCTTTGACTATTTAAGGTCTTTTGTGGTTCCATACAAAGTTCAGGTTTGTTTGTTCTAGTTCTTTGATAAACGCTGTTGATATTTTGATAGGAATTACAGTAAATCTATAGGCTGTTTGGGTAATATAGACATTTTAACAATATTTGTTCTTCCAACCCACGAGCATGGGACATCTTTCCATTTCTTTGTGCCATCTTGAGTTTCTTTCATCAGTGCTTTATACTTTTCAGAGTACAGGTCTTTTCACCTCTTTGGTTAAGTTTATTCCTAGATATTTTATTGTTTTCTCTACAATTGAAAATGGGATTGTTTTCTTAATTTCACTTTATGCTGCTTTATGATTAGTGTATAGGAACACAACAGATTTCTGTGCATTGATTTTGTATGCTGTGACATTACTCAATTCATTTATAGGTTCTAGTAGATTTTTGGTGGGGTCTTTAGGGTTTTCTATAGGTAGTATCATGTCATCTGCAAATAGACTTTTATTTCTTACTTACCAATTTGGATGCCTTTTATTTCTTTATGTTGTCTAACTGCAATGGCTAGGACTTCCAGTACTATGTAGAATAAAAGTGGTGACATTGGTCATGGCCTTAGGGGAAAAGCTCTCAATGTTTCACCACTGTATATGATGTTGGCTGTGGGTTTTTCATGTATTATATTGAGATAGTTTCCCTGTAGGCCTACTTTGCAAAGGTGTTTTTTAATTTTTTAATCATGAATAGGATGCTGTACTTTGTCAAATGGTTTTTCTGTGTGTATTGAAATGATCATATGGTTTTTATCCTTTCTCTTACTGATGTGATGCATCATGATTGTTTTAGGAGCAAGATACTCTTCAGAGAAGATTAAATTGACATTAATGTATGAGACCAATTAAAGGAGGGAAAGATGCAGCTGGGTGTCTAGCTCAGAAATAATGACAAAACAAGCATAGAGATGGTGAAGCATCTCATGATTCTGACTTTTGTCAAATGGAGTCACATTTTAAAATTTGATTGTGTTGATACAGGTTAAGTCTAAATCAAAGACGTAAGCATAATGAGAAAACACAAAAAACTCATAAAATACGTTTTCTTTAGACAAAACACAAAAATTTTAGCAAATTGACATTGAAATCAAGAGATTAACAGTCAGAATTTTCTTTAGAAAATGATTCCTCTTTAACAGTGTTTCTAATATAAAAAACAAAACTATATTGAAGGTAATTGTACATTTTACTTAATTTTTAAAAAATATTCCACTTATTCACCTTGGATTGATTACTAAACAACAAAGTTGAATTAGAAATTAATACATTGAGGCATTTTTCTTAATTTTTAAATAATGTTATATGGTTTTTTTCAAAATAAATGATTAATATATCCATCTTAATTCTACCTTATTTTGTATTTCTAAATATTTATACAAAGACTTATTAATTATAATAAATAATGTCATAAGTAATAGAAAGCATTGGTGAATTTTATCAGGTAGAAATGGTAAAACAGGGGCACCTGAGTGGCTCAGTCGTTTAAGCGTCTGACTTCAGCTCAGGTCATGATCTCACATGTCATGGGTTGGAGTCCCGCTTCAGGCTTTTTACTGACAGCTCAGAGCCTGGAGCCTACTTCCGATTATGTGTCTCCCTCTTTCTCTGCCCCTCTCCCACTCACACACTCTCTCTCTCTCTCAAAATTAAATAAACATTAAAAAAAATTTTTTAAAGGAAATGGTAAAACAGAAGAATCTTGTTGACTGCAGCGTTAAGTGTTAAGAACGTGTAATAACATTTAGCCTCCCAAGTTTTCATGCAGGCTTTTGTGCATGGGAAGACATGCCTTCTCATCAAAGCAGCCTTGGATCTGAGATACAATTCGATCATTTAAGTCAAAGCTACGGAAACCTTCAAAGAGGCCATTTGCTTGAATTCTCTCCACGGGACTCTTAACGTTTTTGCTCTTTTCTGACAAGCTATCTTCATTTCTTTTGGAGGGGAAGATATGCCTAACTCTGGTCCTCTCAAAGCGATTATTTTCACTTAATCTAACCCGCTCTTCTCTCCTCTGGGACATCAGGCAGTCCTCTGCAGTTAATTTATCCACCTCCCTCTTCTCCCTCCAACTTCTAATAGGCTGTATTTAGTATCCTAATGCCAGAAATATATCAACACCAAATAAACCCTAAGTTGGCCCTTGACCCTGCCCTTCCTTGATAGTAGGCAACATTTTTAATAAAAATACTTAATGTATCTGTTGCCTGCACTTCCTCCACTCACTGTTTATTTCTAGGTGCACTATGTTCCAACTCTTACTACCCTCTCTAGGAATAAAGTAAATGATTATTTGCAAAAAGAATAGAAAATATTTATAACCATAAATACTTTCCATAGAAGATGAAAACTATTACATGACTGGTCTTTTATTCTCCTGAAAAATCTTGGAGGGTTTATTTTTATCCCTTTGGAGACCAGACTAGAAATGAATTGATCTGCATGCTTTGGAGATCCAGAGGTATTTCTGGAGGAAAGGAACGGCATAGGGACAGCTGAGGAGCCCAGTGAAATGACAGAGGATGACATTCTCACTTTACAATGGGACTCCTTCACTGTGATCACCTGTTGTCCATCAAATGTAACCAAGTGAAATGCCTGTCATCAATTGGTATCGGTACTTTGGAAGCCTGAACAGGCTAGTTTTACATCCAGGTTAATGTTGGTGAAACAGAGATTAAGGGTCCCCTTAGTACGTATGTCTACTCCCTTACTATGGGTATTACTTAATAAAAGTCATATTTATTCAGCGTTTGTTATACCACATACTCATTTTTGCTCACTTTATCTTCATAATAATCCTGTGAATTATCACGTTATCATTCCTATTCTATAGATGAGGAAATTGAACCAGAGAATTTAAGTGACTTGCCAAGGCTTCCAGAATTTGCAGGTGGTAGGGCAGGGATTCATACCGCCTTGTACTTAGTAGATGCTCAATTTATATTTGTTGAATTTAATTAGCTTGGGACTCGCACAATTTAGCGAACTGGCTTAGGAGTATATTCGTCAACTTTTTTTTCCCCCTGGGATAAGATATTTTCTTAAATACTGACGAACAAGCAAGAGCTCATGCTGAGCTAATGCTTCTAATAGAATAACCTAGAAATCTATTATTGTATTGTGGTGCTATCAGCACTAGTAAAAACTTTATTTGATTTCTGTTTTTCTCATTTATGCCACAAATGAAGAGGATAGCCTTAGGAAAGTGATTTGCCTGTCATTTGATCTTTATGAAGAAATTACACATAATTAACTTATTTCATTTTTAGTAAGTTACTAATTAGGTGACTCGTTCAGATTCCAAAGGATTAATCTTTTGGCTTCCAGCATGGTAGTAAAAAAGAATCCACTATCACAGAGAAAACAAAATCATCAGGAGTTCTTGAGCCCCCAAAGAAAATAAATGATTGAATGAAAGAAAGGCAAGGAGAGGCTTTCATCTGAGCATTTAAAGTGAAACAGAGATTTAAGAAATCTTGTGATCAAAGCAGTCACATTAAAAGAGAAATAAATTATTTATTTAGCCGAGGGTAACATTTTTCTTTGTAACACTTGTGGTGTTTTTTTTTCTTTTTCCTAGAAATTAAGCCCATCATTTCAATTGTGTCATAATATTTTAGATTTCACAGCATGAATTACTCGACTCCTATATTATTAAATTAAGCCTTATTGTTCCCAACATGGAGCTTAACATTTAGTATCTAAAGGTCAGTGCTCTACAAATGCGAGATAGAAAAAATAAAGTTTAGCAGCTGTATTCCATTATACTAGTCAGAAAGGAAGGAACAAACGAACAGCAGTGGGGATACGTGCTACGTGTTGAGCAATTAAATATCTCGCGGGCGGATCTGAGGCTCCTATTTATTTTCCTCACATTTTTAGCTTGCATTGAGAATCAGGGAGAACACAGAAGTGTCAAGAATTAGAACTAAGTTCAGATTTTTTTTCAAATGACCTTTGTTGAACGAAAAGAACTTAATTTCAGGAGACCGAGATGCGAGATCTTGACCGCTGCTTATGATGATTTTCTTGGATATTGTGTGTAGTAAAATTGGAGAGTTTCTAAGGAATGTCAGACCCCCTTTGGACTCTGGTCACATTTCCAAATCTTAGTTTCGCTGCTTAATTCCCTCTGTATTTGCTGCTCGCATAGATGCAGCATCCCTAGCACAGAATGCACCTAAGGAACATTTACTTAGGCACAACTGTATGAAGATGAAGTTAAACAGAAAAGAATTGTCACATCCTTCATTAGGTCTTTAGGTCCTTAGGGTTTGGTTTGGTTCACTGAAATCTCTCACCCCTTCATTAGGGGAGTGAAAATATTCGAGAGAACATTTTTGTCATCACCTATTGATGAAAATAGTCCGTTACTGCCTTCCTGCAGAATTTACCCAGAAAAGGGGAACTTCAAACCCTTCCAGTAAGCTATCTATAAATCAGTAAGAAAATGAGGCATGGACAGAGAAAATGTCTTTCTGAAATCATGGAAGTTCCAGTAAGCTATCTATAAATCAGTAAGAAAATGAGGCATGGACAGAGAAAATGTCTTTCTGAAATCATGGAAGTTATTAGTGGCAGAACTAGGGTCAGAATTCCAAACACCAGATGTCCAATTCAGCCCTTCTTTCTCTGTTCAGATCTGAGTTTCTGCTTGCACAGCTGAGGACCCCAGCGTTAGCTGCCTCCTGATTAAGTGCAGAGTTAGACTGTGCCACCCACCATTGTTAACAGCTTCCCACAGTTCTCCTCAGCTCTCTGGGAAGGGGCACAGAATTCTTCAGACCAAATCACAGAATTTCCCTCCTAATTCAACAATGAGATTAACAGAATTTTATGATTAGTTCCAAGCCAGGAGTTATGATCAGACAAACTGGTTCTTTTTCTCCTTTATTTTATGTTTTCCTAAGCAGTGTGCTGTTACCCCCAGGAAATAGGCAAGATAATCAGTTGGAGAGATGGAGATAAAATATTAATCTTTTATTTGTATACAGTTTTTATGTTTGTGTGTATATATGTTTAGTATTTTATAAGATAGTTTAAAATGAAAATAAATTGATAGTACTGCTTTTTTTTTTTTAAGCTAGGGGATGCAACATAAAAGATTTTAGAGACCATCTTCAGAAAGTAAGTCCTACCCATTAAAAGGAATAACTCTAAGGTCCGTTTATAAATTGTTACCACAACATATCACACAGTCTCTATTGGAACCCCTCAATGTTCCTGTCCATTGACTCTTCTCTCGGGTAAAACAAACCATATTCTAACCTTCCATCATCCCTAGAATGAACTCGGTTATTGTGTTTTCAGATTATATGGAACATTTCAAAGGATAATAGGTGGCTTCAGTTATGATACGTTTGAGCACTGGAATTAAAAAAAAAAAAAAAACTCTGCTCATCTGTAAGATTCCCTGAATAATCGACTGCCCCATGATCTTATCAGATAACATTTGAGGGATCTGGTCACTGCTTCTTAGTGGTTTTTGTTTGGTTTCTGGTTTGTGACTTTACGCTTAGTCTGGAAATTAGGATTAGGCAAAAAGTCTAAATATTGCCATCTTCTCCCTTCAGGTACATCTGTCCCCTGTAATCTCATCCATCACTCTTGCTGGTTCTGAGTTATGTGTCATGCTGGAGTAGATCCCCTCCCTCTTCATGATTTTCAAGTCAGTTTCTGGTTCACAAGACACCTACTGGCTAGGAGTATTGTGGTTCCATCTCTAAAACAAGATACTAAATGAGTAGGCTGGTGTGGAATTTCTCCACATGTTGCAGGGCACAGTCTTATAGCGGACTCCAGTTCCACTCCATTGGAATTTCTGTGTAGAGGGAATTATTAACCTGAAATTTTCAGTACTATTTCTGAAATATTTCTAAATATTTATTTTCCTGGCTGTAGAAAATAGAGAATCACATAAGATTAGGATGATTGTCTTGGTTGCCATTCCAGAGCAAATGGAAATCCACTCTGATATTTTCTTAAAGCAGATATAGAACATACGAAGAAAGAGTGCTCTTAATTCTATTGTTAATTCCCGCTGGATTGTTAGTAAGTCAAAGAGAGGTGGTTCATTGACACTGCTAGCTGTTAGAACCGAGGTAGTGTATTATTAAAGCCTATTAGATCAGCGTACTCCTTTTCAAGTTTTTAATAGTAGGTTTTTTAAATCAAATTTAAACTGAAAATGTTATAAAGAATAACAAGCATCCCAAGAGAGAGCTGTTTTGTATGAATCAGCATCTTAAATTGGCCTCTCAGGCTAACAGAAAGAAAAAAACTCCATAATTTCTTTTTCATTAAAAAAGGACCAACTACTGTTGTTTGGTATGTACACATACCAAATTATACAGATGTACGGATATTATGGAAACAGTGGAAGGTCACACTATGGACTGTGGGTGGAGCTCTCTGATGATTAAAGTGGGAGGGAAAAGGTAAAGGAGTGGAGGGCTGGGCTCATGGAGTTTCATGCCTCTCTGTTGTTTGCATTATTTTTCATGAGCCACTTACTTAATTCAAAATTAATAAACTGGATATTTACCCAGAGGATATAAAAATGCAGATTTGAAGGGGTACATGCACCCCAATGTTTATAGCAGCACTATCAATAGTAGCCAAAGTATGGAAAGAACCCAAATTGTCCATTGACTGGTGACTGGATGATGGCTATATATATATATATATACACACACACACGGAGAGAGGGAGAATGGAATATTACTCAACCATCAAAAAGAATGTAATCTCGCCATTTTATACAACATGGATG
Organism: Proteles cristata cristata; assembly: GCA_017311185.1. Classification (NCBI taxonomy): domain Eukaryota; kingdom Metazoa; phylum Chordata; class Mammalia; order Carnivora; family Hyaenidae; genus Proteles; species Proteles cristata. The sequence goes on along the minus strand of JAESUZ010004124.1, from coordinate 130,752 downwards.
GAGCCAGAATGTATTATACTAAGCAAAGTATGTAGGTCAGAGCAGGACAAATATCCTATGATTTCATTCATAGATGGAATTTAAGAAACCAAACAGATGAACATATGGCAGGGTGAGGGGGGGAGAAGGAAACAAATCATAAGAAACTCTTAAAGATAGAGAACAAACTGAGGGTTGATGGGAAAGGTGTGGGATGGGCTAGATGAGTGACGGTCATTAAGGAGGGCACTTGTGGTGAGCACTGTGTGTTGTAAATGATGAATCACCCACTGAATTCTACTCTTGAAACCAATATCACACTTTATGTTACCTAACTAGAGTTTAAATAAAAATTTGAAAAGAAAAAAAAACAAGTCATCTTCTAAAATAAGGTATTATTAAGTGGCAATGTACTTTAAATGTTTTTTCCCTCCAAGAAGTACAAAGCGCTTCATATACTTAATGCTATTATTATTGAAGTGTCTAACTTGACAAATTATAAATTTGTATGTAAAACTGATAACTGTTTGCCATTAGGAATAAAATATTCTGTATACACAGAAAGCTAGCTGAATTTTATCAAAGCAAGATAAAATATTCTTTTCAGATATAATAATTATCATTTAATTGGCTTATTTACAAGTTTGAAAGATTTTAAAAAGTCAAATAGTAGGTCCAGTGACCATGATTTGATTTGCAAATGTTATTGATGTCTTGTAGTTTTTAGGTTATTTTAAAAATTGTAATGCCGGACAATGAATATTAGGAAAGGCTTTTTATGCCCAGAATCCAGAAACTTTCAGTGTGTTTGTTTCTTTAAAGTACCTTTCCAGATACCTCAGTAGTAACCTTGTTTTGTCTTTATGTGGACTTCACTGTACTATAGCTTTTATGCAGTTGGGTAGGTCAACTGGACAGCTAAAGAGAATTTGCCTTGATGAATTTTTTACACTTTAGAGGCCTTCTGGAATTTGGGCCCTGAAACAGGGCTTGATGACAAAGCCCTTAGTGGTAAGAACATTCTTAATGTCACTGTCTTACCAAGTAGATTCACAGGAGACTGATGTGTAAACCCAGAAAACCAGTCCACTAATTCATACTTCATTAATGACATGATGATATTCTATCAAAGGCATTTCCTGTCCTTGTATTGATCTACCTGGGAAGCCAACTTAGTACCCAGTAAATGTTAGGAAAAATGTTGGTGACTAATGTTCATCCATGCCATGGTAAAGTCTGAAAGGTATTTATATTTTTATATGTCCTCAAAATAAATCTGCCCATTTTAAGGGTGTCTTAGAGGGGTACTTGGGTGGCTCAGGTGGTTAAGCGTCCAACTTTGGCTCAGGTCATGATCTCGCAGTTGGTGAGTTCGAGCTCCACATCAGGCTCTGTGCTGATAGCTCAGCAGCTAAAGCCTGCTTCAGATTCTCATTCTCTCTCTCTTCCTCCCTCTGTCCCTCCCTCCTCTGCTTGTGCTCTGTCTCTCTCTCCCAAAAATAAATAAGCACTTAAAAAAGTATTAAAAGAATGTCTTAGAGAGATCCAGTAAGCTGGCCAGAGAAGTTACAGTCAGTGGCAGAGGCTGAATTTGAACTCAGGGCCACTTATTTTCAAATTGCTCTTTTTTCCAGATACAGTGTCCCTGCACTGAGTGAGCATCTGGGGTGCTGGGTTTTTCAGGCCCTGCCTGTCTCCCCACCAACACTGCAGCACTTTCTGTTGAGATTTCCCTCTGATGCTTCTCTTCCTGTTTTCCCTTTTGCTGATATGTATTTTCCTGGCCGACATTTATATCACAGGTAGAGCTACTATCCAGGGAACTGTCACCTGGATGCACAGAAACCAATTCTGTGCCCATTATGTTACAGTCCCATGCCTTACCCGTTGCAGGGCGCCTCCCATTACTTCTGAGTTGAGGGGCACCTGCTTACCTTTACCCCCACGGACAGCAAGCATGTTTTCTCCCATGTGCACTAAAAAGGAGCAATATTTTAGGACAGACATATGCTCTTTAGGTAAAGTGTTGCACTTTAATCACTAAATCACTACAGACTAAATCACTGCACTAAATCACACACACACACACACACACACACACACACCATCATGTAGATTTACTGTGTCGATGATTTCTCAGTGCTGTTAGTTTTCCTCTTCTGTAGGAACACTCTTTATGACACCATGTCATCCCACTGGCTTGGCCATCACCCAGGCTGTAAGACGGTCACTTCCCACTAGGCAGTTCATATGTGCAAGCACAGTTCACTCTTTGCCCATCTTTTGCTCTTGTAGAAACACGTTACATGTGCAAGCACAGTTCACTCTTTGCCCGGTTAGATCTTTTGCTCTTGTAGAAACACGTTACAAATTATTTCATTGTAGCAAAATATGGTAATTGCTCCTTTCCTTTCAAACACTTAAATTTGGATAAATTGTAAACCATCATTTCACACTTATTTTCCAAAACTCCCTCCCTATTTTGATGGTCCAGCTATGACAAAATAAATCACTCTCTTTTCCTGCTGTTTTGTGAGGACTGTTTCCTCTGGAATGGCCTCCTAATCATTCCCTGAGGTTCCATTTCAATGCCCCACTTTCACAAGACCGTTCTCCCCCTATCCTCCCCAAGCCTTCACTGTTAGATGCTCATCACTTTGTTTGCTAAATAATTTGTTCAAATTCCTGTTGACATATGTGTCACAGCACTCTACACAAACTGTAGACGTGCATGTCTCTTCCAGCATCAGGTACATATTGCTTCACTCTCCGGGGACAACGTTTGCTCAGTGGCAGTCATGCAAAACTGTCCGTGGAATGAACGAATGGATTAAATGTGGAATTGTCTGAGAAGTTGGATGAATTTCTCTCGAACTTTTTTTTTTTTAATGTTTTATTTATTTCTAGGAGAGAGAGAGAGAGAGACAGCACGAGCAGGGGAGGGTCAGAGAGAGAGGGAGTCACAGACTGGAACAGGCTCCAGGCTCCGAGCTGGCAGTCAGCACAGAGCCCGACGCGGGGCTCGAACCCACGAACTGTGAGATCATGACTTAAGTGAAAGTCGGACGCTTAACCGACTAAGCCACCCAGGCGCCCCATCTAACTTTTTTTTTAAATGTTTACTTATTGAGAGACAGAGAGAGACAGAGCATGAGCATGAGAGGGGCAGAGAGAGGCGGAGACACAGAATCTGAAGCAGGCTCTAGGCTCCAGGCTCTGAGCCATCAGCACAGAGCCCAACACAGGGCTCAAACTCACAAACCACAACATCATGACCTGAGCTAAAGTCAGACACTTAACCAACTGAGCCACCCAGACATCCCTCTCATGAACTTTTTCCATAGCTGCACATATTGAAGTTGATATGGAATAGTTAGTGTTCAGGAGCATGAGGTTTTGAGAATCAGAAACTCTTTGATAAGAGCTGCTTTTTACCAGCAGTGTGATTCTGTTTGAGACTAGTTTTAGCAAGTCTTCGTCAGCATCGTCTGGTGAATGTCTTTTTAAATAAGCATCCCGGACCCAAACCTAGCCTGATCCCGATCTAGTTTCTCTCTCTCTCTCTCTCTCTCTCTCTCTCTCTCTCCCTCTCTCTCTTTCTCTCTCTCTCCCTCCATCTCTCTCCTGCCCTCCCTCCCTCGTTCAACACACACACTACCAGATCACAGTTAAGGATAAGAAATGTTCATGCATCCTCAAAGTGAGGTTACATAAAGTTGGATTATGTGCTTTAAAGGCAGAGTATAAATTATGATAATTAGACATGCACTGTTTGGCTTATTAGGCTTTTATTTTTTGTAATTTCAAGACCAGTCTCTTTGAGTTTTGTTTGAACAAAGAGAAACACCCATCAGTAAGTGTGTGTGGGCTATGGAAACATTTGTCCACAATCTCTCATCTTCCTTTAGTGATAATAATGTTACATCCCTTTTTATCCTTTTTCAAAGTAATTTCACATACATTACCTGATTTTGCAACCAGCACCCAGTTTAATGTCTGGGTTTGTAAAATTTGTAAGTTTATGTTGTATTTTGTTTTTTAAAGACAATTTGATCCTTAGATGTGGTTACAGATGAAACATTCACTTCAGCTCACCAATTCAGTGAAACACAGAGCAATTTCAGTTGTGCTCATCCAAGGACAAAATTAGGTCTCAGGATTTAACTGAGGTGGGATAATGTAATATAAATGACTTGTTTACCTGAGAGCAATAGGAACAAAAAGAGGCAATCTAAAATGAAAGCTACGACAGAACAGTAATGAAATGCGACGTTAAAAACCACTATTGGATATTGACCTTCTGAAATGAAATAATAAGAAAGAAAGAAAAGGAAAAACACAGGAAAACTGAGGGTGCTCCCAAAGTTAAGAAACATTTCATGAATTGCAGAGTGCCTCCACTGAATGCTTTCTTTTTGTTTAGATCTCACTTTCTGTACTGACCATGACATTTCCTGTGTTAATAATGTGCGCGTCTGTCTCCCATTCTAATCTGTCAGCACCTTACACATCTTTGATTTGTCCATTCATTAGCAATGCCAAACCTTGCACAGTGAATAGGCAATCAATACGTGTATGTTTAATTGCATTGAACTTTTAAGCAAGGATAAAATTATGCCAACGATGAGACCACGTGTTTCCTAAATCTTAAGCAGTTCAACTAAGAAAAAAGGTAACACGGAGCACTTTCTTCACTGCGTAAGCAACAATAAAATACAGCTTTATGTGGCTTTTCCAGTGTGAAATATCATTATTCTAGCTGTGATCTTAGTCTGCTGGTAAATATATTATTCATGACATGTAATTATAATGAGTAGCTTGCCTTTTAAAGAAGATGTAGTGATGTTAGCAGCGAGAATGAAATTGGCCATTTTTTTCCCCATAAAGCTCTGTGTTTTCCCCAGGCAATAAGATATGGCTTTGCAAGTAGAATATGTGGATAAAAAGACAAATTGCATGCTATCTCAGAGCCTCATTTTAATATTTAATTTTACTTTAGGCACATCCTGGTATACTTGAAAAAGCTTTTATTTACTTTTATTTCCTAGCATTAATTTTGTTGCTCTGAAATACACCGAGTACTTTACTAAGTGTTAAATTAGTTCTAATATAGTGAATGTAAGGTTTTGCTTTTACAAATGAGTTTGTATTTCCAAAGTCACTCGGTGCTGGAATGATAGTGGTGATTTTGAACCCTTTCCTCCCTTTTTCGGCCAAAAGGGTGGATGGCAACACTGTTCATGCCCATGCTCCAGCTGAACTCTGTCCTGACTGTCCTCCAGAATGCGTGTCCCCGTAACCCTGGGAGCACATAAGGAAGGATATCGAAACTGCCGCCCGCGGTGCCCAGCCCTTGCTGCTCTCCTGGGCAGATTTAATGATCGGGACAATCCTGTGGAGACGAAAGGAAAAGTGCAGATAACTCCGTGTCACCTGTTACTGGCCAGGCGTAGTATCAGGTGTGTTCCATGCTGTCTTATATACCCATCAGATCAACACAGCTGGTCACACCTTACAGATGGTTTGCTGAGGCCAAGGAAGACTGGCTCATGTTGCTAGATTTGCTGTCGTAGCTAGAAAGTGTTAGAGAGCAGATTCAGTCCCAAGACTTTCTGACTCTAGAGCTTATGTCTTTTCCACTCAAGTAACACTGAATCCACAGAATTCTCCATCACCGGTGATGCAGTTTCAAATCTGGAAGCAGTCCCACTGCCTCACAAGATTTTCTCCAGCTTAGTGACCATCCCCCAAGACTGCCCACACAGCACCCTAATTTTAGATCAAGACTCTATGTGCCATTAAAGTGCAGGTGAGATGCAGTGAATAATAACATTTAAAAACATTGAAGTCAGTCCTTTGCATCTTAGGTCGACCAAAAGCTGAGAGAATAAATTGAGCTAGCTGATTACTCAGTGATATCATTTAGAATTTATATATATGTATTAATTTTTATTTCTATTTTTATTTTTATTTTATATAATATATATTATATATTTAATAAATATTTGATATATTTAATAAATATTTAATATATTTAATAAATATTTAATATATTTAATGAATAATATTATATATTATTTATTTTATATAATATATTTTATTTTATTATTTCTATAATTATATTTAGAAATATAATAATATTTCTAATATATATTAGATAATATATAATATATATATCTATATATAAAATATAAAATAAATAAATAAAATAAATATATATATATATAAATTTATATATATTTAGAAAACTCAAAAGACAGTTCTGAGCTGCCTCACAGTTTTGCTCTAGGCTAGTGTTATTCCTGCTTTCCCGGAAGCTCATGTGGCACAGGAATATTGAGTGAGCTGAACAATTTGAAAGGTGTACATCAAATATACTGTTACCAGTTCTTTACACATCAAGGATGAAACCCTGTGAAGACTCTCTTGTGGGCACTTGAGCATTACACAAGTGGTAGTGCCCTTCATGAACATGTTTGTACTAATGTGTGCAAACTTCACTTCTTATTGTTACATTTCTTTAACGTTTTAACAAAACGCATCACTCTGCTGTATTATTCTTATCGTTAATGTCTCTGGAAACTAAGGGAGAATGTCTTTCACTAAGCCTACATATGGGATGTAGATATCTCACATAGCATCTGATTCTTCTGTTGATCTCTTAATAAGGATTATATGGTTGAAAAAATATAACTGTATATCCTCTGTGTGTATATGCCTTGGAACTTACTGTTTTGTAACTGTGACTAAACGTGCTTTATCTAAACAAACACCCCAGGTTACTATTATATTAAGTAGTTAGGAAAAGTATACAGCTTTCTCCAGTTTTATATGTTTGTTTTTATACACATTACTGACATATATATATATATATATAATTGAAGGAGGTGGTGTGGATTCATGAGCCAATATTTATAAAGCATCTGAAATTTCCCAGTGGCATGTATAAATACAGAAGCATCATATTTATATTTAAGTATAAAACTGATAACAGTGAAAACTGACATATTTTGAGTGGGTGGTATATTAATTCATTACAGTTTTGTCATTTTTTACTTTTATTTCCGTTTGTGGACAGCAAAAAAGTTGTCTAAATCTGTTTTGATAAGACAGTTTTAGAACTTTATGTAAAAGCTTATGTAAATTTCCTTTGTAGTTAATTGACTGAAAATGGAATTCTTTAGTTACACATAGCTGATTATGAAGTGAATGTCCCTACATCAACATTTTGCTTCCTTGTTTGGATCAAATATATGTAGACATCTTCCTTTCCTTTTTTTTTTTTTTAAAAGAGCTTGTGAAGTGAATGTTATGCATTCAGTTTATGCAAAGGTGGCAGTTTTCATTCAACTCTGAGACTTGACTTTGCTTGGTTAAAATGCCTGGCTAACATATGTTTGCTAAAGATAAGGTGCCTATTTAGAAAATGATGTTCAAAAAAGTTGGTTAGTGATAGTTCCTTCTGCCTCATTAAACACAATATATGCTTTCTACCTTTTCTCTTCTCTTCCTGCAGCAAAGTTAGTATATTCACATTGTCCATCTTATTTTGGAATTCCATTTAAATTTGGCACCAGACTTCCACATTTGAATTTCAGGACAGTTGCAGGAGCATCACGTAGGAATTTTGCAAGGGGAATCTAAAGTTAGAGCTGGGAAAAGGAGGGGCTTTAAGTACCATGAATTCTCTCCAAAGTTTTATCCATTCTGATTTATGTGGGTTCAGGCTTATTTCATTGATAACCCATAAAATTAATGGGCTGATTTTCTACTCACTAATTTCAAAATTCTTGAAGGGAGTGTGTTCATGATTGTCACAGACACCACATTCTAGGGATGAGGACTGGATATCACTTTGTAAATAAAGTTCCACATTTAGTTTGGCCTCTGTCCCATAAGTGAGAATTCCCAAACTTCAAAGTTCATTTCTCCCCTACAGTCGGCCTTTCCCACCCCACTTCCCACCCCTGCCAGCCCGGTCACGTCCATCAGTCCTTCAGATAAATTAGATTAAATGACAACCTATATAAAAAAATGAGCCTTATAAATATGGGGAATAAAGAATTAAGGGATATTAACACATAACATGTATTTAATCATGTTAATCCCAGTTCAGAAGCCCCAGGGACTCTCACAGCCTAGTAAATAGATGTCAAAATTCCTAGTCAGACCCATTGGAACCCCTGCAGATTCTTTTCCACATGAATCTTTAAAACTTCTCATTTTCCCCATTGAAGCCGTGTTGATTTTATCAAATTTTCTCAAACATGTTATTATCTTTTTTTAATAAAAATTTTTAAAAATATACTTATTTAGTTTTGAAGGAGAGAGAGACAGAGTGTGAGCAGGGGAGGGTCAGAGAGAAAAGGAGACACAGAATCTAAAGCAGACTTCAGGCTCCGAGCTGTCAGTACAAAGCCCAACAATGGGGATCGAACCCACAAACCTTCGGATCATGACCTGAACCGAAGTCAGACTCTTAACGGATATAGCCACCCAGGGGGCCTTTCAAACCTGTTATTCTTATTCCTACTTTACTTAGTTGTATTCACTACTATACTACTATAAATCCTCCATTCATTCATTTACTCATTTATCCATTTATCATACATCTGTGAATAAAAATACATACTAGGCACTGAGGATATAAAAGTGAAGAAGACAGTTTCTTATGTGGAGGAGCTCATAGTCTAGTAGAAGAGATATGACTATTGTATTTAGAGTACATCTTAATAAGTGGTAAACAATGCTTCAAGTGTGCAGAACCTATCTAAAGTTTAAGTCCTTGGCTGTCACCTCTTATGTAGTTTCATATTTATTTTTATATTTCTAATTCTTTTTTCCTTCTATGAACTGCAACAGAATTTATCGGCTGTATTTCTTATTTATAATTAAATCGTGAAACATTGAATATATCTCAATCTAATGTGCACTTATATTCTTCTTAATTAATTTTTTTTTAATGTTTTATTTATTTTTAGGAGAGAGAGAGACAGCGTGAGCAGGGGAGGGTCAGAGAGAGAGGGAGTCATGGCTGAAACAGGCTCCAGGCTCTGAGCTGGCAGTCAGCACAGAGCCTGACGCGGGGCTCGAACCCACGAACCGTGAGATCATGACCCAAGCGAAAGTCGGACGCTTAACTGACTAAGCCACCCAGGCGCCCCATTCTTAATTAATTTTTAATTGAAGAAAGCAAATTATTTTAGTTGCCCACAGTATTAAGCACTGTCTATACATATGGTTGGGGCATGATAAATATTCTTGCTTGAAAAACTAATGAAAGAAGAAAATAAAAGAATAAACAAGACCATGGGGACACCTAGGTGGCTCAGTTGGTTTAGCATCTGACCCTTGATTTCAGCTCAGGTCATGATCTCATGGTTTGTGGGGTGGAACCCCATGTCGAGCTCCTTGTTGAGCGTGGAGCCTCCTTGAGATCTCTCTCTCTTTGAGATCTCTCTCTCTCTCTCTGCCTCTCCACCATTCATGTTCTTTCTCTCAAAATAAACAAGTAAACATTTAAAAAAAGAATAAACAAGACCATAATAATGTGTCTTATTAGGGAAGATAAAATATAAGGAACACATATAAATACGTATAAGGAATAAAATAAGTATAAGAAGGTAATATTTCAGTACCGCTGGATATATTTAATATGTTATAATAGATGATGGTTTTTATGATTAGCGATTTCAGTAACTAATCATTAAATCTTATTAGTGTTACAAGCAAGTTTGGAGAAAACATACCTGGTTTAGGAGTGAGTAGTAAATATCATAAAAAAAATCTACCTTTATCTGTATTCCAAAGAGGGAATGTTGGGAGGAATTTGCAACAGAGGAAAGGCACCAGGGTCCAAAACTGATTCTGATCTGTCTTCATATAGTGATAATTAACAAATGGTTGGTCCTTTTCTACAAAAATAAGATGACTATTCCATGTTACAAAATCAATGTGAGCTTATCATGGAGATTGTTTCCCTCTTCCTGGTGAGTGGATGGGGGAGATATTTATGAGTCAATTTTGGTCTTTGGTTTTCTATAACCATAAAAGGGAGCCTTCATTAGGGCAAAAACACACTAAAGATAAGAAGACTGAAGGCTTCACAGAACTGGGATTTTATATGATACGGAGAGGTCCCTGAGGTCCTCTGGGTTTTTGCTATGCGAGATGATAAACATGATAAATGTTCTTAGTGTTTAGCCCAGCTGGAGTCAGAGTATTCCATAACTTGTATCCTTAAGAATTCCTCACTGATGTAAGGACTATTGAAAATAATCAGAAATCTCAAAATAACTGAAAGACATGCAATTTAAATATGAAATTACTTGAATCTCCTGAAAAGCAAAAGTAAATAAAGCTACTTCTCAGATTTTCTACCCTAAAAAATGTGCTTTCATTGAGCTGAAAAGTATTTTTCCTTTCACAGGATTTTGTTTTTATCCTAATGATAATGACCTAGGCACCTGGTATTTTGTAGGGTGTTTATATCAACATTATGACCTTTGGGTCCCATAAAAACTTTATGAGGTAGCTGGAACCAATATGATCATATTCCAATTTTCCAATTTAAATGAGAAAATTGGTCATTCTATAAGTTTAAGGGTTTATTTTTTTCCTTTTGGTAAAATCAGTGAAGATGATAGAGCACAGATACCCTCTTTTGGTTTCTCATTTGCCACTCTGCCAAATTGCTTATTGGAACTCAGAGCTAATTCCATCATTTTAATGTTTTTAAACCTACCTGAAAAAAACATGTACCAGTCAAGCTTTTGGTAAATTTAAAGTCAGAAAAGCATTCATAAGTTGCAGTCCATTAAGAAACAGACATCCTTGAACGCGTCCATTGTCTTCAGGTGAAAAAGGATGGCCCTCTCTTCTTCCCTGCCCACACCATCACGTTGTGGTCTGCAGAATAATTCACTGTTACCACAGCCATGTGGGGAAAAGGTATCTCTCATGTCTAAGCTCTTATATTTTTTTAAAATATGTAATACATAAATGCAATGAACAAATTAGTAATATGATGTCATAGTTCCAGTAATATTTGTAACATGAAGGATATTCATTTGCAAGAGTAGAGTCCTTTGCCTTGATTATGGATGTTAAAGAGAATGTGAGAGGTGCTATAGAAATAGTGTAAAATGTAAACATCTTTCAATTTATTCACAATCAATATTGCTAATGACTTAACTAAAACAAGGAAATATGGCTTTTTTCCCCCAAAATTTAATTCCACTATGTGAACATACAACTTTATATTAGTTTCAGGTGTGCAGTATTGTGACTCAACAGTTCTATACATTACTCAGTGCTCATTATGATAAGTGTATTCTTAATCCCCTTCATCTGAAGTAAACATGATTCTGAATAGAATTCTTAAGTACATTTTCTGTTTCTCCTTTCTGATCTGCAAATAATATGGGATTTATAATTTTGCATGTATTGATCATATTGATTCACAAAGCAAATGACCCATTTATGTTATACTAATTTAATTTATTTTTATTTCTGGTACCATTATTATTTCCCTCAAGATGTATCATGGATTTGATAATTGTACTTTTATATACATTTTAGTACCCATTTCCCACAAATGATGGAAGATTCTTTACAAAGATTGAGCAATATTCAACTCTCAATTTAGTAAGGCGGAATTCTGCGTATCAAAATAAAATTTATACCCATCAAAATTCTTGTTTGGTGGTTCCTTAATCTCATCTGTGTATGTGTGTATGATTTTTCTGTTTTTCCTGACAGTTGTGAAATCCAAAAGTTTTTCTATAACTGGACATTTGTTTCTTCTTTTTAGTATGACCTTACAATATCATATTGTCAGTAAGATATACATTCACTGGGTAGATGATATATTTCAGACCTCAAACTTAAATTAAGTGCCATTTTTGTAGTGGCTTTAAAAGCTAGGTTTGTAAAACCCTGTGTCAAAAAAAAAAAAAATACTTGTCCTTAGTCAGTGTGTCTGGGCCAAATTACTTTATAGCACCTAAAAAATATACTTGATTTTATAAATTAAAGTTTGACTAATACTAATAAGTCCTTTTTGCTTTAGAAAACCCTCAACAAATAACAAATATGGTAATCTTCAAGTGGCTTTTGTTTTGCTAAGATGAATTTCTTTTTTTTTTTCCTGATAAAAGGTAATGAACATTGCCATCAATTAGTATACTCGGTTAAACCCAGTACATTTGAGCAATGTATCTTTTGAGTCACTGGTGATCTGTTAACCTTGGCTCCATATCAGAAGCTTTTCCTTTTTTGCAGTGTTTTCCTATTTATTAGGTTAGGTCCAAGTTATTGTTTTTAAGTTCCAAAGTGCTCCTTTAATATACCAGAACTGATATATAGTAGTTTATCACTTTATGTTTTGAGAACTGTATTAGTGATGTAGAAAATAAATAATTTATTTCCACAAGTGATGTGGCAAATAAAAGTAAATTTAAATGTATTCATCTTACCTGTATTGTAATAGTTCCTAAATACCATAAGTACAGATTATGGTTTCCTTAAACTGTAGACTAAACCTTATTCATTTTTAATATAACCAGCTCTTCTAATAGTCTTAAAGCAAAGCACAATTTATGGAAAAGAAAAGAAGCCTCGAAGGAAGGGAGGGGGGAAAAATAGCCATTTGAACAGTCCAAGAATTTCACAACAACTGTTACAAATTTCAGATGACTATGAATCATTTTTAAGCAATATATAATATCTAACTGTTTTTATAACATATAGCGGTGCTCTCTTATATTATTGTAATTAGCTTATCTTTCTGGAGAAAGGTATTGAATATATATTTTTATAGTCTTATTATCTAATTAATAAGTCATATGCTACCAAGCAAGCTTACCTTAATTCATCAGTTTCTAAATGCACACTTCTGCCCCCTCTTTTATAAATCAATTATCCCGTAATTTGCATTGATGCACTAGCCATCCAGGCAAGCACTTCAGAGTGTTCTATCACAAAGAATTATTAAAACAAAAGCCTCAAAGCTAAATCTTCAGCAGTAGCTAAAAAGTAGATACGGACTGTATAAATCTGATTCCTCAAGACAAGGAGTTCTATAAATAAAGGGCAAATAGGCAAGGGATTAGGCAACATGTGATTTAAGGTGAAAGTCTTTCAATGGTCATGAATAAATCCCTTTTAAGGACATTGTATTGTGTTCACTAAATAAAAATATGCCGGTTCTTCAATGATTTAATAAACTGTTTTGGTTCGAATCAATCAGCTGATAAAAAAAATGAATCAATACCACCAGCAAAGGTCATCTGGTCTACCTGTTGCTTTAAATTAATTTACATTTTATCCCCAAATTCCTCAGCTCTCAGAAATTTCATGACTGACATGGCCCAAGAAAGTCCAGACATTTGAAATATGTATACAATATGTAGCCTGGTGATAATGTTGGTTTTATGCAAAAGCGATTCAGCAAGTGTGCAATTACTTTGCCTGTGATGATTATAATGTAACATAAATGGAAATAATTTATAATCCCATGCTCTGTGTCAAGTGTACTTCAGCACTTTTGAGTTATGACAGAGGATCTTGCTTCCCTTAGGACTAATAATGTATATTTCTTCAAAATTGTAATCTTAATTAACTGCCCTTGTTAAGATAGTATTTTTCCCCTCTAAACCCCCTAATACCTGTTTGTATTTAAGTGACATATTAGATACATATTCATTCTATTTTATTCACTGTCAAGTCAAAGGTCTTTGCTTTAAGAAAACTTCAGACTCACCCTGCAATTTTTAGAAGTTGTGCAGGGACTTTATGAACTGGATGCAGGAATAAATAACTAATTGGTGCTATACTTTATGGTATTGGTACATTCAGATAGTTTAATTGATCCTCTCTGTCTTAAAAACATGAGATCTGTGGCCATGGTAAAATTTTCATTGTTGATTTATATTGCCTGTCAGTGAATTATTCAGTTTCAAGGGCAAAAGTATGTTTTCCCATATGGAAAAAAAAAATCACATAAATTAGGAAGTAGATAAAGAAGTAATAAAATTCTTATCCAGTGGCATGCTAAATAATAGTGATGCGTACAGCCATTCATTCTGCACAGCTTAGCACAGTATTTGACAACAGGAGTCTATGAATGATATTTACTTAAATATCGCTGATGACACAAACTTCGTTAAGCCCCAAACTTCAGTCTTTTTAATTTGCTCTCTGTATCAGTTAGCCCCTCACATAAAACTGCATACTATAAGTCCTAATTCTGTTATAGCACTTAGTATTTTGTACTTCACATTTAGTCTGTTTTCTTTTCTTTCTTTTTTTTTTAAGTTTATTTATTTGAGAGAGAGAGAGAATCCCAAGCCAGCTCTGCACCGTCAGCACAGAACCTCACGCAGGACTCAAACTCACAAACCATGAGATCATGACCTGAGCCAAAACAAAGTCAGACGCTTAACTGTCGGAGTCCACATTTAGTCTATTTTAAGGAAGTGTCTCACCTACCACTGTTGAAGCTTTATGAAATAATAAACATCTTGGTGATCTAATCAAATGCCATATACATTTGTAGTACAGCTACAAGAGGTAATCATTTAAGGAAGAAACACTTTGCACATTATTCTAACACATTGCTATACTGTGTATGTGAGCAACTGATGAACACTTTCATGAAGGGGAGTATAATTTCCTAATTTGAATTGTCATTTTAATGAAATGGAAGAAACCTTTTTTATCTTCTTTATTCAAAGTTAGTGAAACTCTCCCCCGCCTTAGTTAAGGCTGAGTCATAAAGTTTTACTGCAAAATGGGCCCAGGCCAAGACTGAGTGACGACCAGGTAGCAGTCACATCTTCAGAGCTGTCTTTTGTACTGGGAGCTCATCTAACACCATTTGATATTCTATAATTGTCTTTTCTGACCTCCACTTTTCTGATTATAACATAGTTGTCAGAATCTGCTGTTTTCAGGAACTACAACAGCTAATATTCTTTTATGTTATTTCCATGGCTTAGGTCCCTAGTCCTCATGAAAGTCCTGTGAGGTTTTTTTACTCCTAATGTGTGTCCCCCTCATTATTACCAGACTGCCTTGCAGAGCTGGTAAGTGACCTAATGGTTTGACCACAGACACCTTGCTCTTAGTCATAAACGTCACTACCCTCTTCTTGACATCTACATTCCTGAATCTCGATTGGGTCCTGAAACAACTGAGCCCAACTCTCAGTCCAGAGCCCTGTCCCTAAGGCAGGAGTTGTCTTTTTCACAGTAGAGCAAATGGTCAGAAAGTATCTCCCTCACTCGCTGGTGGTTCTTTCTCTCTCTCTTTCGCTCTCACTCTTGGATGGTTCTTCTCTCTCTCTTGAAGCCTCAGCAGGTACCTCGGGTGAAGGGAGTCCTTTGATCCTAAAACCAGCAGCAATGAGTAGTGACTGAGATGAATAATGTTTAATCACTTATTTGTCTTTTCTCCTTCCAGCTTAGTTATTCTCAATGATGGAGTTTTATTTTTAACCTTCTGTTCCTTAATTAGCACCTTTTGACTAAATGGGTCAATAAAACTTTACTCTTTACTTTCCTGGACACAGATCTTGCTTTATGGTCTCGCCTATCACATTTCTGATCAACTTTCCTCACGATACTTACCATTCATTTGACACTGTTTTGTTGTAATCTCCTTTCAGAACTTCAGACTGTTATGTACTTACTGAATTTCAGGATTTTGTTTTCAGTCAGAAGAGTGGAAATGAATTAATAAAACTTCTACTTTCATTTTAAAGACCCCTGAGAGATACTTAACCAGTTGCCTGCTGTGTAAATGTGGTTGAGAATGAAAAACATAAAGCAGATTTACAGCTGCAGTTGTGTCTACATCTAATCCAAACAATACACAATAACAAAAAGAACACTTAGCACTTGAGTGTTTTCTTTCTACGAAAGGCTCCAGAGTGATTGATAGAATAAATTAGATGCTAACAACTTTAAGACAATACTGTTTAAAAATTAGGAAATGAAGTCACCAAAGGTAAATATCACTCAAAAAGTAGAATTTTCCCCAAAATAAAATCTTGGTTTTCAAGTAAGTGCTTTTTTGCTAGTTTTCTAGTAAATAGGTCTTATCACCATAAAAATGCATCTTTGTGAAAACTTTGAACATACTTGAAAATCAACTGCTCTTTTTAAAACAAACCTGTTTCTGACAGTACCTATTTTCCTCTCACCCATAGGTAAATCTTTTTCCATCCAACAGATGTATTGAGATTTTTTGTTCTGTTATATTTTGTTGTTTTGTTTTTACTGTTATCACTAGTAATCATATCACCCTTCAGTTCCTCCTGTGGAGCTTCGATTGCAGTCAACTTAATGCAGTTTGACTGGTGTTTGAAAAAATCCATAGTTTTTGTTTGTGTGTAAATTATAGCATCTGTTTTAATTTATGTAAAGGGTGGATGGTGAATTTCAATGTCAGTCAATGTAGGACATTGACTTTATGCTCTGACAAAGCAGGAGGCTTGTTTCCCCTTGTTATATATAATTCAGCCATACTTTTCTTTCACCATGCTAAGAACAATGTTGCCCCAGGTCTTTGCCCTTGTTTCCTGCACCTAGAATGTTCTTTGCTTGTCCAGATGGCTGTTTCTTCTTCATGTCTTTTCCCAAATATCACCTTCTTGATGAGGCCCTCCCTGACTATCCTATTTAAAGTGGAAACAATTCATTTTACCCACTCTTCTACTTCCTATCTCTCTCTGCCTATTTAATTATTTTTATACAAAACTCTTATCTTTCCTAATATAATATGCTCTTTATTTGTTTGCTTATTGTCTTTCTCCTGCACTCAAACACAAACTCTTAAAGTTCAGGAATTTAGGCCTATTTTGTTGATTTCCATATCCTGAGACCTTAGATGGTTACTTGGCACATGGGAACAACTATATACTGAAGATATATTATAGAATATTGAGATTATTATTGCATGTTCATATATCCATGTAGCATCTTCATAAACTCTTATCTATAACTTCTTAGGTTCAATCCTCATTCATGCCCTCATTCTTATGGTTCAGCAATGATATCTAGTCTATATCTTGGCACTTAATTAGTAATTAAATTATTTTTATTAGATTCCAATGCTCTCACTGTCATTCATCTTCTAAAGTAGAATGTTGTGATCTCACTTTATGATTCTTTCCTTGACAGATTTCTTCTCTGACTTACATATTTGAATGTAACTTTTAATTCCTTCTCCAACAGCATGTTGGCCATGACAGTTCTTATATTTTAAAATGTGAGATATTTTTCAGTATTCTTCAAGCATCTGTAATTGAGATCATTAAGCTATTTTCTTCTCTCAGGTCTTCTTCTGTTCCCTAAAACCTCTAAATATAAGGTAGTCATGGAGCCTTTTCTATTTTCCGCATATTTTCAATTGACCAGATTCCCTCATCAGGGATGGTTCTTTTATTGTGAGAAGAAAGAAAGTAAATATCACACTATAGTTGTGCTGTCTCCATGATCACTGTATGTTTGTGAATCTTTATCATTTGTAATAACTGAAACTTCAGTGGATTCTCAGCTGATCCCCCCCAAAATGGATAGAATTAGGGCTGAGTTAACAGAATTCTATGGGAGAAAAAAAGGTGTAGGTAGAAGCAGCAGAGGTCAGAGAAGATATGTGGTTTTCTTGGGCATTACTGAGAGGTTGAATTTATCATGAGGAAGGCTTTCCAACTGAGAGTCAGGGAGCCCAAATCAAGGATCAAAGGTTTTATTATGCCAAACAAGGGTGAGAGAGCTAGCACAGATAAAGGCTGAAGTTGTGAAAAGTCAAAGTGCTGGAACTTGTAGTTTTTAAAAGAAATCATAAATTAAAGAAGTAGAACTAAATCTGGGAGCCAAAGAAAGATCAAGCAAAGACCTTGAAATCCTAAGGACTAGAGCAACACTAGTGAGAATCAATTTGGAAAGTAAATTTTTTTTTAAATTTAGGATGCAGGATTTTTTTGAGCTCCTGATATTTTTCATGTATTATTAAAAGTACCTGAAGTTAACAGTCCATAATTTTCTGACATCAGTAATTTTAAAGGGCCTTGCTATATGAGCACTAATAATTTAACGTTAGGTTATTCTACCCTGTTTTTTGTGCTCTGTTATTTAATCTGCCTATTTTGTCTTGTTTACCCAGGGATTTATAGGAATGCAGTCTATATCCTGTATAATTTAACTCTTAAATCACATTGCATTACATAATAAGTATGCTTTATCTTTTCATTAATAGTAAATTATCATAAATTAATTTCATCTTTTAGTAATTGTTTCTTATTCTAGTTACATTATCACCCCAGTAATGAACAGTCACAGAACTTACTGGGAAAGGGAATCACTTTTTTTTTTTTTTTTTGGAGGTGATTACAGATTCTGTGAGTCAGGAATTCGGCAGGGTTGTCCCTGCTCTGTCATGTCTGGGTCTCTACTGGCCTGACTCATATAGCTGAGAAGTAACTCACATGTTGAGAACTGAAATCACCTGCCAGCTTCTTCACCTGGGACCTGGGCTGGGCTAGGTGAAGGATGGGTTCAGTTGGTACTTCAGGCCAGGAGCCCCACATGGGACCTTTCCAGCCAGGCAGCCTCAGGGGCAGTGCAGGGCCCAGTGAGCAAGTGACTTCTACCATTTTCTGTTGATCATAACAATGCCATAACCATCCTAAGGCCAGCCAGCTTCCACAGGTGGAAGACCACAGCTCTCCATAGGAAAAGTATTGAACTGTTTGCAGCTATAAGTTAAATCTGCCACATTGCCTCAGGAAACACTGAATGCTCTTTACCCCTGGTGTAATCAATAGTTATTTTAGTGGTATATGCACTTTTGAATGTGACCATTATTTCCACAACAACAAAAAAGAAAGTTACACAATTTACTGATCATTTGCATATTTTTTATGGTTGCACTTTGATTTTTCTTGTATCACATTCTTCTCCAAAGGTGTTTTTGTTGTTCTGTTTGCACTTCAAATTCATGAATCTATATTGACTTCATGACTTCACCTCTACTGACTTTGAGGGATCATTTGTTAAAGCATAGATTGTATATGAACTTTGTCTTAGACTCATTTCCAGTCCAATGGCCTGTCCATTGGTTTTCTATTTTCTATTAATATCCACATTTTATTTTATAGGACCTGTAGAGTTTCAAGGAAATATACAAAGAAGTAAATGTGCCAGTAATTCTTCATCTGCTTAGGCTCAATTTTCCAATGCCAAGTTTCTGAAAACTGCCTCTGGCTTGTACAGTTTTCAGAGAGTTGGTTTCACCTTGGATTTGCTTTTTCTGACATTGAAAACACATGAATCTGTAAATAAGCTTTTTTCCGTTATACAGACCTTGCTCATTCCTGCCATCTGCTGAAATATGCTAGCTTTGTCCCAACTTTGTTCAATTTATGTAATAATTTGTAGAATTTCACTGAAAAAGAGACATACTTGTAGGAAACAACGATGCACAACAAATAGGATTTTAGTAGTTTTGCCTCCCCTTTTGGTTAACAGGTCGGATAGATATTGTCTATTGTCAGATAATTAGGTTGAAAGCTTATATTGTCCTTAAGCTATTGTATATGCTATGGAAGAGAATGTGGATTAAGACTGCAAACACTTCAATAACAAGTGTAATTGGAAATGAGTGTCATGTAATATTTACAAATTTTGCCAGTTTGGTTATTTCCATGTGCATATTGAACAGTTGCAGAAAATATATATATTTATATATAATTATATATTTACTCATATAGAATTACATACAAATAATTACATGTAAACTACCAAAGTGCTGTGACATTTCATATGTTCACCTTTTGCTAATGTTAAGAGGGCCTCAGTTTCTTTCTATATTGTGTGAAGAATTATAATTAATTATTCCTTGCCTCACTCTATTTTGATTTTCCATTTAAAAAAACACTAAATTTCGAAGAGTGCTCATTATTTATTATGGTCATTCATAGGTGCTGATGAAAGAAAAGACTTTATGTGACTAGTTCACTTCTTTAAGGTCTACTAGTTAAATGTATTTGTCTCCAGATTAAAAATGAGTTAACATCTTAAAGTGTGTTTTGTTGAGATATATCATTAGGAACAAAAGGAATGCGTATTTTAAAAAATGAAAGGATACCTTTGTGACCTTGACCCAGTCCAAAGGGTCCTCTTGCCCTTCTCCTATTGCATCTTGACCCTGAACACAAATGCTATTCTGAATTTGGGATAATTCTTCCCATTGAAAAAAAAAAACCTAGTAGCAGAATATTATTTACTCTTTCCCGATTCTGAAATGTATATGAATGGAAGAGTATAGATACAGTCTACTATTGTGTGTAGCTACTGTCACACAAAATATATGTGAGATAAATATATTACTTAATGAGTAGATGAATACTTTCTAATTTTCATTTTTCCATTTGTTTGAAATTTATAACTTCTATTTCTGTTATTTTAGTGGTTACCCTGGAAATTTAAACAGCTATATCAATTTGTTAAATTATAAAGTTAATCAGTATCTTTTTTTTTTTTAATATATATATTTTTTTATTTCTAGGAGAGAGAGAGAGAGACAGTGTGAGCAGGGGAGGGTCAGAGAGAGAGGGAGTCACAGACTGAAACAGGCTCCAGGCTCTGAGCTAGCAGTCAGCACAGAGCCCGACGCGGGGCTCGAACCCACGAACCACGAGATCGTGACCCAAGCGAAAGTCGGACGCTTAACCGACTACGCTACCCAGGCGCCCCAAGTTAATCAGTATCTTTACCCACTCCTCAGATGTCTCAAGGATTTCAAAACACATTCCAGATTTACATGATGGAGTGGTAATAAATGTTTATTCTATATTTTAGCCCCACAAGATATTATTATGATGATTTTTTACTGTTATTTTTAAGAATTGTCTTTATTAAGACAGTTTTTAGAGAAATTTTAGGTTTACAACGTAATTTAGGGGTTAAAGAGATTTCCCATATCCCTCCTGTCACTACACATGCATAGCCTCTCTTCTACCCCATCAACATCTACTACCAGAGTCATACATTTATTTTATCTTATGATCCTGTGTTAACAGATCATAATCACCCAAAGTCTACAGTTAACCCTAGGGTTCATTCTTTGTCTATGGGTTTGGACAGATGTGTAATGCATATTTCTGTTGTTATAGAAAACCGAGTATTTTTACTGTCTTATAATCCTCTGCCTTTTCTCTTACTTCCTCCCCTCACCCCTGGCAACCACTGATCTCTTTATTGTCTTCATAATTTTACCTTTTCCATGTAATGTAATTGGAATCATACAGTATGTAGCCTTTCCAGATTGTCATCTTTCACTTATTAATATATATTTAAGTTCCTCTCCTGTCATTTCCTGTCTTGATAACTCATTTTTTATTAACATTACATAAGATTCCATCGTCTGGATGGACCACAGTTTATTTATCCATTCACCTACTGAAGGATATCGTGGTTGCTTGCAAGTTTGGGCAATTATGGATAAAACTGTTAGATTATGTGCAGAGGCACCTGGGTGGCTCAGTCAGTTGCGCAGCTGACTTCGGCTCAGGTTATGATTTCACTGTTCATGGGTTTCAGCCCCGCATAGGGCTCTCTGCTGGCAGGTAGCCCAGAGCCTAGAGCCTGTTTCAGATTCTATGTCTCCCTCTCTCTCTGACTCTCCCCTTCTCATGCTGTCTCTCTCTCTCTCAGAAATCAACAAAACATTTTTAAAAAATTTAAAAAAAGAAAGATTATGTGCAGATTTGTATGTGGACATAATAAGTTTTTAACTCATTTCAATAATTAGCAAAGAGTGTGGTTGCTAGATCGCATATGGTAAGAACTTCTTTACTTTTGTAAGATACCAGACTCTCTTCTCAAGTGGACATAGCATTTTCATTCCCACCAACAATGAATGAGAGTTCCTGTCGTTCCCTGTCCTCATCAGCACTTCCCATTCTGATCTCATTTTTTTACTGTTTTATACTTTAATATTTGAGTATATTCATCAACATTTTGCCAGTATCTTTGCACTCTATCTCTTCTAGCATTTCAAAAGTAAATATAGTCCTTTAGAATTTCTTGTACTTAAGGCCTCTTAATTTTTGTTTTTCTGAAAATATGCTCTGTAGCTGTTACTCCCAACATCTGAATCATTTACTAGTTTATTTCTGCCAGCTCTTATTCTCTTTCCTTGAATATCTGACTATTTTTGACTCTGCAGGTCTCATTATCCTCAAATAAATTATTCGTGTGAAGTCTTCCAGTCTGTGGTAAAGCTCCTTTCCTTCACCAAGAATTCTCCTGGGCACATGAAGTCACAATCATTATGTTAATCATCTTTAGGCAAGTTCATGTCTTGATGCTCCCAGACCTAAATCCACATGCTAGCATATGATGCAGACTTCTTAATAAAGGATATTTACTATTTTGTTTTTCCTTCCTTTACTCTCAACCAAGATATTCTTCCCCGAAGTGCCCTAAGGATAGGGAATGAGGGCTAAATTTTAATTCCCTTTTGCCCCAGAAGTCTGTCTTTTAAAGAATTCTAGCTTAATGTACAGAGGGTCTCCAATCTGTTAAGCTTGAGTTCTTGTCTTCTCTCTCACATTTTCATAGTTTGCCAAAATGAAGTACAGATTTGCTAGGATTAGCAAATGCCCTCACTTCTGTTTGACATTTTTTTTTTAATTTAACATTTATTTATTTTTGAGAGACAAAGAGAGACAGGGGAGGGGCAGAGAGAGAGGGAGACACAGAATCTGAAGCAGGCTCCAGGCTCTGAGCTGTCAGCACACAGCCCGAAGCGGGGCTTGAACGCCTGAACCACGAGATCATGACCTGAGCTGAAGTCAGATGCTTAACTGACTGAGCCACCCAGGCACCCCACTTCTGTTTGACTTCAAAGCTCAGTACATTGTTTTCTGCCTTATATGTGTGTGTGTGTGTGTGTGTGTGTGTGTGTGTGTATACATCTATGTATACATATGTGTGTGTATATATGTGTGTATATATACATACACATATACACACACATATATATGGGGGGATGTATGGAGAGAGAGAAATACACATATATGTATATATTTTTAAATGTGCATTTTCACATAATCTTAATTTTTTTAATAAGGTACATAATTGATCTGAATAACCTACATGACATTAATATAAATGAACATTCTATAGTACTTTTCTTTCTCTTAAGTGTATCTTCTTAATATTTGGTTTGGATTCTTATATAAGATTGATCTTTCATTTTTCTTTCTCATAAACTCCCTGTCACAAATTTTAGTGTCAAATTTACAATATCCGCAAAGTGAGTTGAGAGGGAACTGTTTATTTCTTTCTTCCTCCCCTGTTCACTATTGTTCTAAGATTAGAATGAATTTACAAGATGGATAAAATTCATCTATACTATCATACGGGGCCTTTTGGTGAGAAGGGTTAATTACTTAGTTACTAACTCAGTCAGTGCAATAGTTATAGTGCTCTTTAGGCATTATGTTCTCTGTATAGTTGGTATCACAATCTATAGGTTTGTCCACTCCATTAAGTGTTCAGAATTTTGGCATAAAGTTGTTCATAGCATTCTCATTGTCTTCTCAGTGTTGGATGAATCTAAAATCTTGCCCTGACTTGAGCTTCCTTCTTTTTTGTCTTTATCATTCTCAAAAGAGATTTGTGTACAGTAGTTATCTTTCAGAGAGCAAGTTCTTGGACTCACTAACCCTTTGCACCTTTTTTTTTTTAATCATAGGAATCTATTCCTTTTTAAAATTCATTGTAGTTACTTTTTATTTCTTTTTGTTACTTATTAAGGTGAATGCTCAACTAATATTTTTTTCTTTTTTTATTATTATTTTAGAAAGAGAGAGCACCAATGGGGAAGAAGGGTAGAGGGAAAGTGGAGAAAGAATCTCAAGGCTCAGCATGGAGCCTGATGTGAGGCTCTATCCCAGGAACCAAGAGTCAGACACTCAACCAACTGAACCCCTATTTACTTAATCTAGAATTTAAAGCTATCACTTTCAGGATGCCTGGGTGGCTCAGTCAGACTTTTTAGTTGCATCCCACAAGTTCTGTTATATGTATTTTCATTATTGTTTAGTAACGTTCAACATTCTTTTACCATCCATTGTGATTTTTATTAGTCCATGTGCTTATTAAAAGTGATTTAAAAACATTTTAAATACATGACCATGCACATAAACACACAAACACAGATGATTTTTAGTGATTTTTATATAGCTGCATTATAGTCAGATACTAATTCATGGAAATTTGTTGAGAGACTTACATTAAAGCTTATGATGTAGCCAGTTTTTATAAGGTTTCCATGTTTTTTGGAGAAGATGATATTCTCTAATAGTTGAGCACAGAATTATTTATATCTGTTCAGATCTCAGAAATTTGAGTGTCAAGTTTATCATTGTAGGATTAAACAAGATAATGTATTAACATTTATGACTGTTGTTTATTAAATCATGGCAAACCCTCTTTGACTCACTGTTTCAGTTAGTCTTTCTTAAAGACCAACCTCCTCCTTCAATTTATTTAAAAAACAAAATGCCTTTCATTTTACTGAAGAGAGGCATATTTAGGAAAATATGGTCACCTAGAACTGCAGAGAGTTCCCAGTTCTATGCTATACCTCTGTATTGGCAGAAAAACAGATAGTTGAATGAAAATGAGCATTTGGCTGCTGTTGTTTCCTTTGCCTTTGGCTACTCTCTAGTGTCCCAGCAGGGTAGAGATGTGGGAAAGGTTGCATGACCAGATGGCCATGAGATTGGGAATGCCTAGAAATAGAAGTTCTAATTGATTCTGTAAAAAAGACCCTTACGGTTGCTGTAAGGGTAGTCACAGTTGGATCCAGCACATTTCTAAAGGAAATGATTGTATTAAATAAGCAGAACTCAGAAGTCAAAAGCAAGATTCTCCTGTGCTCTCACCTAAGTCATCCACCCAAGAGAAAAGAAAAACTGAGTTGAGTGGATGTAGGAATACACCAACCCTCATTTTGGCTGTTCTTAAGATGGATAACTGTGTCAATTATAATGTTTTTGGCTTCAGGTAGCAATGCTTGACAAACAGTAGCTTAAACAATAATTAATTTTAAACTGTCACTATTATGTTATCCATTGGGAAGCTAGAGGGAAGGGGTTCCAGATTAGGCTAATTCTATGGCCCACTGGTGCTAGGCACTTTATTTTTCACCCTGCCATCCTTAATGGACTGGACTTTGCAGTCAGCTGTTTTCTTGCATGGTTGTTTTAACAAAACTGTACACCAGGCAGTAAGGAGTATCTCTCTCTGTCTCTTAGTCTTTCTCTGAGACATACATACATACACATAGAGAGAAAGAGAGAGAGAGAAAGAGAACCTGTTAGTGAGAAATATGCTACAACAATCCCCTAAAAGATTTTATTTTGAATCCTGTTAGTCATGATTCTGTCATATGCATCACAGTCTGGCTACATAGAAGCTTGGACAAGTGAGTATCCAACATGTCCAGCCTGTATTCTGGAAAGCTAGCTTACTCTCAGTATGGGAGGTTGAAAACATTTTTTGCATCAACAGCAAACAAGATATCTAGAAGGATATTATGAGAATGTCAAGTTTTCTTTTCTCCATCTTTAATGCAAATAGCCAAACTGGAAACCTTTACTTAGCCATTAGAATAAGTGCTTTTGTACTTATTTTGAATGTAGGCATGTCTATGGGGCGCCTGGGTGGCTCAGTCAGTTAAGCATCAGACTTTGGCTTAGGTCATGATCTCACAGTTCGTGGGTTCGAGTCCCGCATCAGCCTCTGTGCTGACAGCTAGCTTGGAGCCTGGAGCCTACTTCGGATTCTGTGTCTTCCTCTCTCTCTGACCCTCCCCTGCTCATGCTGTCTCTCCTCTCTCAGAAATAAATAAAACATTAAAAAAATTTTTTTGAATGTAGGCGTGTCTAATATTTTGAGACACTTCAATAAGTGAAGTCACATTCTGCAAACCCCATGGAAAAGATGACCAAACACCTGTACCTCTTCTCTCCTGCCTGCCACCTCTACCCCACATCTTTAAAACTGGAAGAGACCCGTTGAGATAATGAACAGCTCTAATTGGCTGTACACCTTGGGCAAATCACTCAACCTCCCTAGTGCTGGAGTCCTTGTTAACATAAAAGCATGGATGTGTCCAGTGCACACTTTTTCCAGATGTGATTCTCACAATAGCTCTTGCCAATCATGCCTTTCTAAGGTCTTTTTAGGCTGTGGGTGTGTCATGTTTTTCTGATATTGCTGCCAACACCCGACTGAAACAGAGCTGACATATCTCTCAGCTCATGCAATTTAGTAAAAAACTGTTAATAAACACCTGCTCTGTGGGGTACCAAGATGAGTTGGTCATGGTACCTACTCTCAGACACTCACCTTAGAGATGGTTATTGAAATGTAAGTCAATACATTAAAATGCAAAACTTGGACAAGGCACAGAAGTAGCAGCACAAGAGAGGAATGTCATTGTCATCAGGTTATACACAATCATTTGGATGAGTTGGGAACCTATAAAAAAATAAAAGCATGGGAGACTTAACTTTATAACCATGTTTCTTAATTTGAAAAAAAAAATACTTGCTATGACTGATGTAGTTTATTCCTTATTTTTCTTCTTTTTGTGTCTTTATTTCCAACTTCGAACTGAGCATCTTCTCTGAAACCCCCCACAGCTCCTTCCAAGTGACCATATTCACAACCCAACTCATTAGCTCTCATCCCAAACTACTTGATCTTTTTCATCTATTACCAGTTGTGACTTTAATAAAGACTTTGGGGACATTGCTTAATAAATGTTGGTTAATATACATCTGTATATTAAATATATATAAATTATATATGTAATTATAAATTATATATATATATATATGTTGGTTTTGATCTTAACTAGCCAACTCTCAAAGTGAAATAACTATAGTATATGCATTACAACTGATGATAAATGAGGGTAGTTAAATATCCCAGGACATTTGAAACCTTAGCACTGTGAACTCACATCTCAAAGGTTTAATCAATCCAGACCTACCCATTGTTTAAATGTAGGTTTTGATATAAAGACTCATATCTAAAATTACATGATTAGTAAATTGTTTTAATCTGAATTTTGAATATCTATCTATTGATACTGTGGATTTTCAATTAATAGGGTGATCTACTTTTATATATCTCTTTTGTGGTAGAATTTAACTATCACAGATATAAGGATGATATTCTGAATAGAGGACCTATTTAATTTCCCAAAAAACTGTAGCCTACCTTTCTGAGTAGGTTATGTTATATACTGCTATTGACTTTTCTTCAGTCTCATATATGATACACAGCCTAGTGAATAATAAAAAAGTATCATTGCATTTATTTAAACTCTTAGCCTTTGCTTTGACTCTACGAAAGGAGACCTTTAATTTTTATGCTTTGAAATTCATGAAAATTGACATTTTTGCCTGATGACATACTTTTCCACTTTCATATGCCTTTCCTCTTGACTGAGTTTGATCTCTTGTAGGCTTCTCGAGGGTACAGATCACAAAGTTCTCCCAGACTCACGGGTTTAAAGAATATGCTAGGTAAAATTAGAGAACACTAATATTTTCATAGGTATTTTCAGATATAAATCTTAAATGGAGATTCTTTTTGCAAATCGATGATATATTCTTAATAAATATTACATTAAAGGAACATTGTGCAAAATATTTGATCATGGCATGGCTCAATTAGTTATTTTGATCATATTATTAACCCAGTGTGGCTCATTTGATATGATAAGGAACACAGGGAGCTAGTTTGTACTGTCGGTCTCTCGAGTCTTGCTCACTTATATGTGCATATTCTGTGGGTGTGTGTGCACAAGAGTCTGTATATTATATTTTTTATAAGACCTACTATATAGAGGAGCCTGGGTGGCTCAGTCGGTTAAGCATCTGACTTCAGCTTAGGTCATGATCTCATGGTTCATGGGTCCGGGCCCCACACTGGGCTCTACGCTAGTGGCACAGATCCTATTCAGGATTCTCTGTCTCTCCCTCTCTCTCTCTGCCCATCCCCCCCTCACTCATGCTTTCTCTCTCTCTCAAAATAAAAAGAAATAAACTTTAAAAAAACCAAAAAACCTTATTATATTCATGTATATTAATGCATGCATGTGTGTATTTCATTATATGAGGGAAATTGATGACATTGTATTGTATATTCAGAAATGAACAAAGTTATGCAAACACCGTCTATGAATCCCTCCCATGTAACAGAGCTCTCAGTGGATGGCAGGTGCTATAGCTACAGTGGCTTTGAGAGGCAGGCTGCAGCTCTCCATCATAAGCCCTCCCCATAACACAGCCATCAGTGAGCTGAAACACTGAAATATCTCCCCTGTCTTGAGGGAGAAAGCTACTCGGGCTGTCAGTCCACTGTACAGCTACAGTTCTCATTTTAATACATTAACAAACAAACGTTCCTCTAAACTTAGCTGATGTGCTCTTACCCTTGGATGATAAATCCAGCTTTGGGACGCTGACAGAGTGAATCTTCTGAGCCTGTTAGTGTGAAAACACTTTATCATAACCTGAGATAAGTGCAACTTTAAGATGAGGGATGTTGCCTTAAGAGACCACTTAAGAACAGACACTAGCCATCCTGGCCATATTTCATGTCCTATTTGGTCTTTTCATTTGGAAACACTTCCACTTGCTTCTGTGGGCTCCTATCAGACTTCCCCTGTGTTTAAATGGTTGCCCTCAGTTGTTCATTCCTGAACTGTGTCCTGGAAGTGTTCTCCCGTCTTATCAGAAGTCCGGAGGAATAGATGAATCTTCTGTAATTTAGGAAGCAGCTTGGCCACACTCCGTACTTAACTCTGTCTTTCATACATTATGACGTATACTCTTCATCTCTAACTTTGCTTTGAATGATAGAATTGATACTAAGAGACGTTATCCTCCCTGAAATTTTAATGGGAAGGAAGGTTTAGCCACTTATATAATTTTTTTTAAGTTTTTAATATTTTTTTTATTTATTTCTAGAGAGAGAGAGAGACAGCGTGAACAGGGGAGGGTCAGAGAGAGAGGGAGTCACAGACTCTGAAACAGGCTCCAGGCTCTGAGCTGGCAGTCAGCACAGAGCCCGACGCGGGGCTCGAACCCACGAACCGCGAGATCATGACCTAAGCGAAAGTCGGACGCTTAACCGACTAAGCCACCCAGGCGCCCCTGATTTTTTTTTAATGGCTTCAAGTTACAGAGCCTGCTGCATGCATCAGCACAGTGCAAAGGGGATCAGAATGCTTGGGAACATGAGCTAGGACTCATTCCATCCACCTCCTTGGCAGAGCTCCCACTCTATGGACATTCTTCGATGAGCCACATCCTCACTTCCTCTGTGGCTCCTCTACTCCTACACTTCTTTTGCTGACAAGCCCCCAAATGGTTTACATTCTTCCTTTTATCTGTTAATATATTTCATCACAATATTCTAATGTAACTGATCAGAGATGCCTCCATAAGATGAAGGATGTCCTCATTGTTCTTAAACCATATTGGTGTTTTTAACCAGGATGCCAATTTCACAGCATTCAACATGGCCAGTCTCAAAATTGCTGATGTTTCCTGTGATTTATGTATTGTCCAAATATGTCTGTTTTACTATTTTTTTTTAATTTTTTTATTGTTTTATTTATTTCTGAGAGAGAGAGAGAGACAGCGTGAGCAGGGGAGGGTCAGAGAGAGAGGGAGGCACAGAATCCAAAACAGGCTCCAGGCTCTGAGCTGGCTGTCAGCACAGAGCCCGACGCGGGGCTCGAACCCACGAACCGTGAGATCATGACCTGAGCTGAAGTGGGGCGCTAACCAACTGAGGCACCCAGGCACCCCTAGATTATTTTTAACCAGGAAAAGTCATTGTCTGATTAATTTTGAAAACCTACTGTTTTCACTACAAATTTGAGGTAGGTACAGAAATAACTATAACCCTGAAATTTTTAAATTCATAATTTCATATTATTTACTACAAGTATAGGAGAAATATCTTTTACTGCTCTATTATTTTGACTGGGTAAGCCCACAGGAAAGAGGGTATGTCTTATTATTTTAATATTTAATTATTAGAGCATTGAAATATTATTTGAGAGTAATTATTACTTTCCGAAGGATATTTCTGGATTTGACAAATGTTTCATTCCCTGGAGCTGTTTCTGGGCATAGGCAGTAGCTACTGCCTGAAGTAGTGTCCAGAAACTTCCCTTGACTATCCTGGTCTTTACATTAAGATCATAGATACCAAGGCTTGTTAATCACTGAGAGTCAGAGTGGGAGCATTTCACTGTATTCTACTCAAGCCCAGGTTTATTTTTAATTTGTTTTGGCTTGGTAAAGAATTGTATTTTCTTTGACACTTTTTTTATATGCAGAAGAAGATATGCATTGGAGATAGAATAAACATTTTTTCAAATGTAAACTGCCAATATTTTTCTTATGCTTCCAAAAGAAAGACTTGGGACAGATACATTCATCAGAAGAAAACAAACAGAGCCTGCAAATCCATTTGTTTTATGTGTCTTTCTAGCAGGTGGTAGGAATTTAGTCTAAATAATGGAAAGCCATACTGACAACAAAACTCATTTCACACAGATGAATTTCAAATATTCCAATAGGCCTGCATTTAGCTTGGAAACTGTAGCCCTTCAGACTACAATTCACATTTTCTCCCCTCACTCAAACAAGAGCAGGCTTTATCCCTGTTTGCCAAAAACTGACTAGAATGTGAAAAACTGCTGATGTTATAGCCTTCTCATGAGGGAATGTGGCCCGTTAGGATTTCAATTAAATGGCTAAATGTCTACTTTTCTTTTCATAACATGGTTAACCACTACAAAGTAACTTATTTATAGGTCTCTATGGATACTTACATTTTCCTTCAAACACAGTTTAATGCACATCTTCAAATCTTGCTCACCAGGGCATTTGTTTGAAATCAGTATTGTTTTTGATTTTGTAAAAAATTTTTAATGGTTATTTATTTTTGAGGGGGGATGCAGAGAAAGAGGGAGACATAGAATCTGAAGCAACTCCAGGCTCTGAGCTGTCAGCACAAAGCCCTACGTGGGACTTGAACTCATGAACTGGGAGATCATGGCCTGAGCCAAAATTGGACGTTCTACTGACTAAGCCACCCAGGCGCCCCTTTAATTCTTTGAAACGATGTGAAGTGTGGCCTCTAAATCCTTTATCCACATGTGGTTGTGTAATCTACCTTACTAATATTTCCATACATCTAAGACAGTGAAGCACCTTGGAGACAGGAAGCTTGTAGAGTGACGGCTTTATCAAATCACTGGGGACAATGAAGTGGCCCTTACACTGCACCCTAGAGACTTGCTGGGAGACCGTTTACTTCCTCCAGAGGAGGGTCTGTTAGGCTCTGGCTGTGCCTGGGATGCCTGGGAGGGGAACTGCGGATTCCAGGGTGCAATCTGCAGTGTCCCTGATGACCCTTCTAGCTTTCACACATACACGTTCTCCCCGCAGTGACCCAACTCAACAGAGATTCCTCATTGCAGCTTCTCCGAACATCATTCTGGCCATCTTGTAGGGGAGTACCCTCTTTCATGACCCACTGTCCTTCTGGATTTTGAGCCTCCCTGGGGTAGAGCCGTATAGCCTGGCTCACTTCTCACAGATATTTCTCTCCGCACGTGTCCTTAGGCGCTTTTTCCCTCTTCCACAAACTCTGTTCACACTCCTCATCTACTTCATTTTCAAAGTCTCTTGAAATTTCTCACCCATCCTGCACTCCAATTTCTCTGACGTTTCAAAGTCTCTGCTTTGTTATCGATCTTGTTATTTGGTGAGTTTTGAGAGGCAGAAGAGGTAGAACCGTGGTCAATTTACCAAGCCCTCTGCAGCAGGAGTCTTTAAATGTTTGCAACTCATAAATATTTATGATAAACTGATATAGCTTCTCTCGTCTGCCACAGAACTGTACACACACACACACACACACACACACACACACTACAATCTGTGTAATGCTGGGCGTGAAGATATATGCGAGAGAGGGAAGAAATATGATCATGGGTGGGATTTTCCCACACATGGTGTGGAGGTGTCATTTGCTTTGAGAAATATGAGAAATGGTGTCTGTTAAATTTCTTCTTTCAAAGATATTTATTTACTAATTGTCAAGCAAACAGTTGCTTACTCTGTATCTTGTTTGTAACTCGGTACTGAGAATACAGACGGTAACTCCAGTGTGCAGGGACTTTATAGCACTTAGTGGGGGAGAAGTGAGAAAAGAAGAACTACACTTAGTGAGATAGGAGACCACGGTATAAGTTACGCTCCTGAGGCACTTAGGGGATGGACCTACAATTTGGGGGAAAGGGGCAGTCATCAGCAAGGTTTTCCTGAGGAAGTGGTGCTTCCATTTCTTGAAAATTTATTTTTTGTGTTTGAAAACTGTGGTATTAGGTGCAGACATATTTAGAACATTTACTACTCTTCAGTGAATTTTACATTTGTTGTTATATACTAACCTTTCTCATCCCCGATGATGCATTTTTTGTCGTTTGTTTTCTATTTTATCTTAAAATATATTTTAACCACATCATCTTCCTCAAGAATCATGAGCATTACTTCTGTGTGTCAGACTTTTTGCTTAATAATTTATGTGTATTCACTTCATTCTCAAAACAGTGCTATGAGATAGATACTATTGTTTTCTCTATTTTAGAGATGAGTGGTGGTGAGGCACCACTCTAAGTAATTTAAGTAATTTAGTGAAACTGAAGTGAGCAAGATCCAGCTCTGACACCCATGACCTGGAGTCTGTACCTCTCTAGGTATTAATACCAGTGTTGATATCATAAATTATGTCAATATTTTTGGACTGTTTCACATCACTAAGGTAGTATATTCACATCACCATAGCTGCCAGGGTTTTAAAACTTTGTATTTGCCTTGCTTATCTTTCATAATTCTTTTCCTTTCAACATGTCTTAGTTCCTGTGGCTCAGGCATGCTTCTCAGAAATAGTATATTGTTGAATTTTTTTTAAAAATCCACTGGTACATGTCTTTGCAGTGTGATGTTCAGTGTTGTAAAAATCGTTTTTAATGATTATTGTG
The DNA here is from genome assembly GCA_017311185.1 of Proteles cristata cristata. Lineage (NCBI taxonomy): Eukaryota > Metazoa > Chordata > Mammalia > Carnivora > Hyaenidae > Proteles > Proteles cristata. The sequence continues at coordinate 97,611 of JAESUZ010004124.1, read as the reverse complement.
CTTGAATATATTTCTACCATCTTTTTTTTTTTTGCTTCTGTTTTTTCTATGTGCCTTTTATTCTTCTTTTTGCTTGATTAAATATCTAGTAAAATATATATGCTCCCTCTGCCATCCAATGTAAAATGTATATATTTCCTATTTTCTGTCTTAGGGATTATCTTTATAATTTTTCATTAGTATTTATAAAAGTCAAAAGTAACTTAACATCTTGATCTTTCTTCGGAACTATGAAATTTGATGTATTGTCTGGTGGGGCTGCCAGAGCAGAATAGCACAGGGCGAGTGGCTGAGGCAACAGAAGTTGATTCTTTCACGGTTCTGGAGATGGGACATCCAAGGTCAAGGTGCTCCTGGGTTGGTTTCTGGTGAGCCTCTCCACCTGGCTTGCAGGATGGCTGCCTTATGGCCGCATCCTCACATGACCTTTCTTCGGGGTACAAGGGGGAGAGATTGATCTCTGGGTCTCTTCCTCTTCTTACAAGGACACCAGGCCTAAGCGGATCAGGGTCCACCCTATGACCTCATTTAAACTTCATTACCACCGTAAACACCTTATCTCTAAATATAGTGACACTGGAGCTGAGGCTTTCAGGTAAGAATTCTGAGAGACATGGTTCAGTCCATAACACTTGGCATAATGTAGCTGATCGCCCCCTACCGCCTTGGGTCCTCCATTTTAGTTCTACCTCTTCTTTAACTCCAGTATTATCACTTTTCTAATTTTACTTTTATGTGGTCGATGTATTTTTAGATTTTCCCATGTTTGCCATTTGTTTCCCCTCTTATCACGCCTTCCCGTATTTCTTTTCTTTCTGGACTTAGTTCCTTTCTCTTTGACACACATCCTTTCATTTGTAGATGATTTTTAATGGAAGGTGTGTCCATGGGAACTTGCTTTAGTTTTTTTCGTTGTCTAAGGATGTCTAAATATCATTTTCTCTTCTTGAATAATGTAGCTTGATCTACAATTATGGAATGGAATTTAATTTTCTTTTGGCACTTGAACACATTCTGCATTCTAGCTTCCATTTTCCCTTATTAAGAAGCTTCCTTTCTGCTTCAGGACTCAGCTGTTGTCTACCTTACTACTGGTATGCTCCTCAGTGATATAATTTTACATTATTCTGTGTCTATTAGTAGATTTCTTTTTAAAAGAAATTTTGGGGGAATTATTGCCTTCCTTGAATCTGAATTTTGAATCAGTTCTGAAAAATTCTCACGTACTATACCTTGGACTTCCTTTGTCATTCTCTCCTCTCCTGACATTTTAACCAAATACATGTTAGACCTCATTTCCATCCTCCACATTATAAAATTTATATTTAGTATTTAAATCACTTTTCATTCCTGGACTACATTCTGGGTATGCAAGTCTACCTTGCAGTATACACATACATTCTATAACTTTGTCTCATGTGCTTAATGCAAAATAAGTTTTTAATTTCAATAATATTTTTTCATTCCTGGGAGATCTCTTTTCTTATTTGTCAAATCTGACTGGTTACTGTTTTAAAAAAATTATTTGAGAGAGAGAGCATATGCAAGCAGGGGAGGAGTAGAGAGAGGAGAAAGAGAGAATCCCAAGCACTGACAGTGCAGAGCCAGATGTGAGGATCAAACTCAGAAACTGTGAGGTCACAACCTAACCTGAAACCAGGAGTCGGATACTTAATTGACGGAGCCACCTGAGGTGTCCCCTGACTGGTTCCTTTTAATATTAACTCATTCCTTTCTTACATATTTGATTCCACCTTTTTTCTTTATTTTTTAATGTTTTACCATATTCCCAGTCCCCAAATCTGAAATTCATGGGGACCAGATTTTTCTCTGTGATGTTTCTGCTTAATGTTGTTCATTATGCTTGTCTTCTTATGTTTTATATCTTTGGATTGTGAGTTTAAATATCTCAGGTTTTTGTCTTTGAGAATCCTGTAATTCCTGGGTCAAACCAGAGAAAAGCTACACTCCCTTCAAAAGACAGCAGCTTGGAAACTTTTTTTCTATTTTAATTTCTTGGCTTGGGGCTTATACCCTATTGTTAGTGTAAATTTCAAAGCCATAATTTTGTTGAGCAAGCCTGTGGTTTATCTATTCTCAGGAAGGTTTTTGTTTGTTTTTCTTTTTCTTTCTATAGGAGAGGAAAAGAAAGATAAATTTGCTTGTCATCTTTCTTTGCTGACTAGTGGATTTTTCTCCAGTAGCTGCTTCTACTGAGATTTTAGCATTTTTAGGCTTTATGTGGTGGTGACGTTGGGTTGGGGGAGGGAGGTTCCTATTTTTACAACGGGTCCAACACTTGATTCTTAATTCTGCCTGGCCTTTAAAACCCAAACCTCTTCATTACAAAGATGAGCAAATACCTTCTTAATACCAATAGCCCAGCATCATCTGGCACCTGGGATTTTGCCTTTTTTATTTTTCTTTGACCCCTGAAAATTTCTCCTACTTTATCAGATACTTAGATATATAATTTAAAGCATGTGTATAACATTTTGTCTAACATTTCTAGTTTTGAACTGGAAAAATGTAAGCCTTCTCACATTGCCATATCTTAGGAAATAGAATTCTTTAGAGATTAGCATTTCAATCTCTTTCCTAAATACTCTGTAATATAATATTCTATAATATTATTAAGTGTCTAATACTGTTAAATAATGTCATAGTAGAGAATTTATGTTGTAATAAAAATAGAGTAAAACTTTTACAAATGTCCTCATATGCAATGAGTCAGGGTTTTCTGGTTTTGTTTCGTTTTGTTTGTTTGTTTTAAAGCTCAGAATAGAAAATGTTAACCTTACTGGGAAAAATATTATTAGGCAATATAGGGGTAGTGAAATTTGAAGCATTTTCAAAGTATTTTTGCTTCACACTCTGGCTTTATACTTTGTTGGTGAACATGGAGACGTTGCTACAACAGAAGGAAAGCGTCATCTTCATACTGAGCGCAAACCATTGAAACGTCTCAAAAGCACACGTCAAGGGTAGTAATGTCAACAACAACAATAACAAAACTCTTAACCACAAAGAAGAGGAAGTGGAAGGATGGTTCAAGGGCTCCCAGTTTGGGCCAAGCATCCTTCGAAGCATCAAAGCGGCCCCCCCCCAAAAAAAAGGGGGACGGGGCAGAAAAGTGTTCTTCGGTTATGAAACCAAGAGCCAGTCCTGCATATAAAGCATTTCTTTCCTACCCACTTTCCAAGTGACGCCTACAGTAATAGAGCCTCACAGTCTGTCTTTGTATTGATTTGAAGTTAACTTCTAGAATATCAAATATACTCATTTAGAAGCATTCCAAAGTCAATAGAAATTGTGTTAGATTTCCAAGAACTTAAGATTATCCATAGCATCTTAATGCAGATAACTGTGACTCTAGTTTATGTTTATATTTTTCTTTTCACATGTAAAAATATTAATAATAAATCTAAAAAGGCAGAATGTTTCCCCTTCAAAGTATTGAAAAATATGTAGGCTTTCAAAATGGGAATCTTTGTGAGAGCGATAAGAAACTAATTCCTGATCTCTTCCAGAGTAGGTCATGATCTCATCGTTCCCGAGTTTGAGTCCCGCATCAGGCTCTGTGCTGACAGCTCAGAGCCTGGAGCCTCCTTCAAATTCTGTGTCTCCGTCTCTCTCTGACCCTCCCCTGCTCATGCTGTCTCTCTCTCAGAAATAAATAAAAAGCAAACAAAAAATAAATAAATTAATTAATTAAATAAAAAATAAATTAAAAAAGAAAAGCATCAAATTGGTGACCTTGTCAAGGACCCATAAGTACATAACTGATATGAAGCTGACCCAGGATTCCAGCCAGTTCTACTATTCTGCAGCCCACGCCGTGACCTGTTTCTCTATGAATTTATTTAAAAAGAAAACTTCTTGTTGAGCAACTCATATGTCATAACGTTGACTAGCCTACTAACCTTAGAATCCATGGGCCTACACGGGAGATGTTCAAGATACAAGGTGTCTGTTGTAAAGTGTGGAAACAAAAATTATTGTTTCATAGACTGAAGATACCCTTGCCAACATCATCTATATCAGTCTCCAGACCTTCTGGAACTCTCTGCATTTGTCAGGTGAATGATAAGTGAATGGGTTTTAACCTTGCATTCAGGTCCTTGGGGGCAGTGCTGTGGTAGCCTCATCCAAGAGGTCTTGGCTAACCACGGATTAGATAACACTCCCCCTTGGTGCACTTCCCCCTTTACCCGATCCATTTTTCTTCATGTCGCTTATTGCCATCTGAGAGATTGTATAAGCAGTTACAGTCATTTCTACTGTTACTGGAATGTAAACGCCAGGAGACCCAGACTCCTGCTGTTGGAGAAGCAAACAGACGATGAAGGACTATGAGCAAGAAAACGATGTGATCATTTTGTGTCCCTGTATTCTCTCTCGGCTGGAAATGAGAATAGGCTGGCAGAGGGGAGACCCAAAGTAGGGATTGTCTTGTAAAAGAGACACTGAAGAAGTTCCCAGCCTTTATCTAGAATATGTCAATAGATGAAAGACACTTCCCGGGAAGACATGGCAGAACTCGCTGCAGCACTGGAAACAGGGACGGCACGCAGAGTCACTGCTAGAGGGAGTCTTAGATTTCTGACTGGGTGACTAGGTGAGTGCTTTTGACTCTGCCCACAGAGGAGACACAGGAAGAGCATCCGGCCTTTAAGGTGTAGGATGAAAGGGACAGGAGAGTGTCATGGGTGGGTTTTGAAGTGGCCAGGGGCTTCTATGGTAAAGTGTTCAGTCTACAGATTAACACTAATGTCTGGATATCAGGAGAGAGATCAGAGTTTGAAAAAGCTCTGGGGTTAATTGTGTTCTGGAAGTGGCAGAATTGCATGAAGAAATTGGTGTATCATGAAACTAACGTAGTGAAAGAGGAGAAACACACACACACACACACACTAAAGTAAATAAATAAACCAACCCAGATAAATATAAATTTTGACCACATGTATGATGAGAACAAAGCTAAAGAACTAGAGTGAGAAAATTATTAAAATAGATTGGCCTTGGAAGGTCCTTCTCAAAAAGCAACATGGGAGCTGAGCTGAGTCATGAGAATAAGTCAACCATGAAAAAAGCAAGGAAGAAGAAAATTCAAGGCAGAAAGGGCTCGGTTTCCCTGAGGCACAGACACAAGAATGAGGAGGCTGAGCCATCATGAGGGAGGTTACACATCTTGAGCCTCTGATTAGGAAACTAGCAATGTGATGACACAAAGTATGAATCAGCGATTCCTAAAGGTGGTAAATTTACTTAAAATGTAAACTATATATTGAGGAGAAATATTAAACTTTCGTAGAATTTTCTGATGCTTATTTAATGGCTGAATTAATACTCTTTTAATTTGTACATGTTGGGAGAGGTTCCCAGTGGTTTCCTGTGTCCTGATATTTGTAGGACTTAGGAACTTTGTAGGTTTAATGAGACGGACTAATGAGGGTCTAATGAGAGAGACGTGCACAGAAGTTGGAGTGGGAAGCAGGAGTCAGGATATTCCATCTTTTAAGATCACAGAAGTCTTCCTGGTTTGATAACATGGAATATAAATATATGAGGGTCTAGTTCAGACACCACAGAGAGGTCTAGCTAAAGAGTAAAAGATGACCTTTAGTTACCTGAAAAATCATCACTGAAATTAGAAAGAACAGTTTTAGTGGCTGCCCTTGGGCACTGAATGCAGATCCCTGGGTGTTGAATGCAGATTAAAGTGGTATAAAGAATAAGTAGGATGTGGGGAAATGGAGACATGATCATTTCATTTTACTGGGAGACAATTTTATCTAAAATAAGGTTCTTGAATGGCAGGGGTTTTAGCATGAATCACCATCTCACGTTAGATGGAAGATAAGCTTTTAAAACTTAATTTTTTTTTAGACAATTTAAAACTTGAAAAGAAATCCCAAGAAGAAGACAAAAGCCACCCGTATAACGTTCACCCAGACACCTCGTTCAGTTGTCAATCATCCATTGACGTCCTTTATAGCAAGAAAGACCCCATGTGGGCTCACACATCATCCTCTGCTTTACTGCCTTTCACTGTCTCTGCCAGCCAGAATCAGACCCTCTGCGTTTCTTGACTTCCTCACCCTCATCATTCCTGGATAGCTCCTCTGTTTGGGTTCGTCTGAAGTTTCCTTATAGCTGGACCTACTGTGTACACTGTGGGCAGGAAGGCCGGCACACAATGCTGTGGGCTTCTCACTGCATCTTCTCAGGGGCTCATCATGTCCATCAGTCCCATGACTGGTGGTGATAACTTGGATCTCATGATTACAAAGATGTCTTCCTGGTTCTCTGATGTAAACTGACTACTTTCCTCTTTGAAATTAATATTGTCTTAGGGACACGCTTAGAGACTTTGTTCCTCATCTAACCTCACCCCTTCATCTGACTTTCAGATATTTCTTGTGTGACTTAATTACTATTATGATGGTTGCCAAAGAGTGACTTTCTAATTCCAGTATGCTTTTTACATTTATTAGTTATCAGAGTGCTATAGGAAGAGATTTCTGTTCTTTCCATTTATTTATTCATTTTCATGTCAGCGGACTTCTAGATTCCCATTTTTTTTCAGGGAGATATGATATCTAAATTTCTCCCTCCCTGTTTCCCTCTCCTCCTCTCTCCCTCCATTCCTTTCTTCCTTCCTTCCTTCCCTCCCTCCTGCCTTCTTTCCTTCCTTCTTTTGATACTCAAAATATTTTTTAATGCCCAAATTATTTATTTGGTACTCAAATTGTGTAGATCTGAGCAATAGAAACCTACTTCAGCCTACTTGCAGGCTGGCTCCTGTGTCATTCTAACATGACCCTATCATTCTTTGAACACTTTTTTTTTAAACATAGTTGACACACAATGTTATGTTAGTTTCAGATATACGACATAGTGATTTTGACAAGTCTGTACCCTACACTGTGCTCATTACAAGCATAGCTACCATCTGTCACCGTACAATGCTATTTCAGTACCATTAACTATATTCCCTATGTTGTCCCTTTCATCGCTATGATTCATTTCATAATGAAGCATATATCACCCACTCCCCTTCATAAAGAAGTCTGTATCTCCCACTCCCCTTTACCCATTTTCCCCTGTTCCCTATACCCTTCCCTCTGGCAACCACAAGTTTGTTTTCTATCTTTATGGGTTTGTTTCTGCTTTTCTGTTTGTTTGTTCATTTGTTTTGTTTTTTATATTCCATATATAAGTGAAATCATGATTCTTGTCTTTCTCTGTCTGACATATTTCACTTAGCATAATGCCTTCCAGGTCCATTCATGTTGTCACAAATGGCAAGATCTCATTTTTTGGCTTTTTTTTTTCAAGTTTTTATTTAAATTCCATGTACGTAACATACAGGGTAATATTAGTTTCGGGTGTAGAATTTACTGATTCAACAACTCTACACATTATTCACTGCTCATGATAAGTGCACTGCTTAATCCCCATCATTTATTTAACCCATCTCCCCACTCCCCTCCCCTCCACCAACCCTCATTTTGTTCTCTATAGTTAAGAGTCTGTTTCTTGGTTTGCCTCTCTCTTTTGATTTTCCCCAATATTCATTTGTTTCATTTCTTAAATTCCACATATGAGTGAAATCATATGGTATTTGTCTTTCTCTGACTGACTTACTTCACTTAGCATAGTACTGTCTAGATCAATCCATGTCATTGCAGTTGGCAAGATTTCATTCTTTTTATGGTTGAGTAATATTTCATTATATATAAAAACATATATACATGTATATAATATATATTATAAATTCTTATATATGTATACCACATTTTCTTTATTCATTCATCTATCATTGGACACTTAGGTTGCTTTCATATTGTCTGCTGTAAATAGTGCTTCAGTAAACATAAGGGTGCATATATCTTTTTTTCAAATAGTGTTTTTTGTTTTCTCTGGGTAAATACCCAGTAGTGAATTACTAAATCATATTTCTATTTTTATTTTTAATCTTTTGTGGAACCTCCATAGTGGTTGCACCAATTTACACTTCCTGCTAACAGTGCATGAGGGTTCCTCTTCCTCTACACTTTTGGCAACACTTATTATTTATTGTCTTTCTGATTTTAGCCATTCTGAGCACTTCTTTACTTTCTGATGCAACAAAGTATTACAGAATCCCATTGTACTTTCCCTGACCCAGCTCTGGAATCAGCCATTTCTCCAAGAAGTCATGGTTTTTTTCAGTAGAGCAACTAAGACCTGAATTGCTGGGGTACTCACTGCTTCTGGGGGTAACCCTTCTCCCAGACCATCTTCAGTGGATGGTAGGAACCATCTGTATATTGAGCACATACACAATTCCAGCTAGATTTATTTCTGTAACTAGCTGTATAATACTGAAAACGATAAGGGCACTCTGAGAGATTAAATTTGAATCCAGACCCACAAGTTCCATTCAAGACTTTACACTTTTAATTTGTACCCTCCTTTCCTGACTGAGAACCTGGCTCTCACTATCCTGGATATATTTATTGCTCAGTCAACCTGTCTTGTAGTCAGTCTCCCAGCCATGCTGGGTGGGTATGCTGTTTGGCTATCTCCAGGCACAAGCATCAGGCACCGCTGAGCTCACTCTCTGTCCACTCTAGCACTCTGCTGGTTTGGACTCCAGCCCCCACCTCGGTGAATTATTCAGGAAGGTTGTATAAACAGTAGAGGCGAGTAGACATTTTGCACAGTTATCCTAGATTAGATTGGAAGGAAGATTCAAGTATTTTTTTAGCATCCTTACCACATCCCACCAGCCTCTCTCTGACTTCCCAAACTTCCCACCTTTCAAGTAAGTATAAATAGAGAAAGCTCGTATATCTGTGGCTTTAGACATGTCCAAGTTCAACCCTGTTGCCTATCATTTGCTTTTTCTGTCCCATCAGGTTAACATTATAACTTCCAACATTTTAGATTGACATTTTAATGTCAAAACAAATATCAGAATGTGTTTTCAATGAGGTATTTCTGAATTAAAATTTTAAAAACTTAAGAAGAAACCAAGAAAGTGTGGCACCTGGGTGGCTCAGTGGGTTAAGCATCCAACTTCAGCTCAGGTCATGATCTCATGGTTTGTGCATTTGAGCCCCGCATCGGTCTCTGTGCTGACAGCTTGGAGCCTGGAGCCTGCTTCAGATTCTGTGTCTCCCTCTCTCTCTGCCCCTTCCCCCATCTCTTTCTCTCTCAAAAATAAACATTAAATAGAAAGAAAGAAAAATACATAAAATTTTAAAACCTTGCAAATCCACGTTTGCCCACAATAAGAATACTATGAGTGGACTTCAAATCAGGTATGCAGGTTACATGTGAAGTCTTGAAACAGAAATCTCAAATGTGCCAGTTAGGTTACATAATGGTAATGACCCTGAAAATAGAGCAAGGTTCCCATTTCACTGGCGGTGAGATACAGTTGGAGCTGCAGGATAACAATTAGCTAGACCATGGAGCCCAGTAATGACCCATGTGCAAACAGTACGTCTTTTTTTATTCCAAATTCATAGATATTTAAAGTTCTAAGCTGAAACAAACAAAAGTTAATCTCTTCATTCTATATAATCTTTCTGTTAACTTGGCAGATTTCAATTAAGTTTAACTCTCTATCCATTTTATATCTATTCATTTCTGACCCACAAAATCCCAGCTGTAAATTTCTATCTCCAAACAGCCCTTCTATTAATCTACTAAGTAGGTTAATTCCTGAGTTTTACAGTGGCCACTGAACATATCGCAGGTATTAATCCACTAGTGTTTTTACAAAAATTATGTTTGTACAGAAAGGCAACAAATAAAGAAAATAAACAATACATTCTCGACGGTTGCATAAAAAACTACCGCCAAATGTGGCGGCTCAACACAGTAAGAGCTTATTCTCTCTTCTTGGTTTGTGGGCCAATAATTCGGGAGCAGCTTGGCTGGGAAGTCATAGCTTCAAGTTCTTAGTGGATTACAACTCTGTTTCCTAGAGCCTCAGTTGTCTGAAGGCTTGACTAGGATTGCAAACTCTACTTCAAGATGGCTTGCTCACATGGCCAGCAAGTTGCTCTGGCTAACAGATCTTATTTCCTCTGCACACGGGGACCTCTCCACCAGACTGCTTGAGGTTCCTCAGGGCATAGGGTCTGGCTTCCCCAGAGCAAGTGATCCAAGAGAACGAGGTAAAGGCTTTTAGTGTGTTTTATTACTGAGCCTTGAAAGTTACATACACACTGTCGCTTCTGCAGTGTTCTATTTGTTACACACATCAGCACCAAGTCTGTGTGGGAGGGAATTGCATAGGGTATGAATAGCAGGAGGTGATTTATGGCTACCTTGGAGGTCAATTACCTTGGTTTTCCCTCTGGGACACAAAGATGCATATCTCTTCCACATGAAAAAAAGCACCCTTACTTCCTCCAAAGGCCCTTTAAAGTTCCACTGTGCTCATAGGATCTGCTCCGAATCCAGTAACTTTTCATCTGAGTCAAGTTCATACCACAATGAAGCTCTTACTGAAGTCTAAGAACAAAGGAAGTTATTCAAATACAGCTTCTCATATGAAGACATGTGAACAAGTTTTGTACCATCCACACACCCAACATATAAGGTCAGGTAGGCATAGGGTAAGTGCTTTAGACTCTAACTCAAAAGGGGGAAATAAGATGTATGCAGAAGTAAGTGGTCCATAGTGGTTCTGAAGTCCAATCAGGTGCATGTTGGTAATTCTCAGATTAGGACTCAGTCCTAATATTTCCTGGAAGTGATTTTTTCATGGCTTGTGGCTCTGCCCTCTGGTTCACAGTTCTACCACTCTGATCCATGCTTCCTTCTTATGCAAAAAGTAGCCTGTGTTTCTAGCTGCATAGTTTCCTGGCTGTGGAAATTAAGGGTCTAAAGATATGGTTTTATTCTGTACTATCTCTGTGCCTTTCACTCCAAGCTGGTGGTGATATCACAAGTACAGCTCTCTTATAAATCATTCCTCTGAATGTTATTCACTCCACGAAGCAAATGCCACAGCCACCGTCTGATAGAGATCATCTTTTGTTTGTTTTTACATCAGACTTCTGCTGACATGTTAAGGGGAAAATGCCCTAACATTATTAAAATCCTTATTCTTTCACCCAGACAATCTGTAAGACATACCAGTAAGCTGCCCAGAGGTTCTACAGTCTGCCTCAGTGGTCCTTTGAGGCACGACCAAACACATTTTGGATGTCTGACCATGAATTTCGCAATCACACTTTATTGTCATCTTTATCTTATTGTTTACTAGTAGTTGATCTTTTTTCTTTAAAGTTTATTTAGTTTATTTTGAGAGAGAGAGAGAGAGAGAGAGAAGGAAAGGGGAGGGGAGAGAATCCCAAGCAGGCTCCATGCTGTCAGCACAGAGCCCATCTCAGGGCTCAAACTCATAAACCACAGTATCATGACCTGAACAAAAATCAAGAGCTGGAGGCTTACCTGAATGAGCCAGCCAGGAGCCCCTGGTAGTTCGCCTGGAAGAGATTTGTTCATTTTTTCATTCTTCACCATCTGGAGAGAGTAGAATCAAGAAAATATTTTATTTTCAAATCCATCAAGTCTTGCTTTCTTCATATCTAATGTTTTTGTAGTTGTTGTTTCTCTTCTTCATCCCCTTTTATTATAGGTAGAAGAAGTTCACTTTTCTCTGCCTGAAATGTCCTTAGCTAGGTTGCACAATTCACTAAGTATAAATTTTCCTTACCATCTCATCATGGTGTTATTAGACTTTCCACTGCAACATAGCCAGGACCCAGTGTCTGTCATCCCCAGTCACGTTTATTGCTTGCTTACTTTGATGCCATTACTGACCCCAACCTCCTCGAGAGCCATGAGGCTTGTGCCGACAGCCCTTCTAAGGCCTGTCCAGCTTCCTTGTACCTCCCAACCTCTCAGTTACCCACATCTTTGGGTTTTTGTTTACTGTACCCTCCTGATGCCAGACCTATTATTAGGGATTCAGTTTTGCATAAACAGGTCACCCCCAAATTTAATAGCATAAAACCATGATTTATTACTTCTCCTGGGCCTTTCCATAAGACTCCTCATGGTGTGATCAGTTAGCAATCTCAGAGGCCAATCCAGATGCTGGCGGCAGAAGTCACCCATGGCCACCACTTCATAGTTTCCCACGGACCATGGAGTCTGCACTTATTCAGTGTAGGAGACTGTGAAAGGGTATGGACACCAGAGGTAAGGATTAATGGGCTTCCTCCTAGAAATGTTAAAGATAATGTAAGGAAAGGGGGAAAAAATTAAATTTTTAATGGATACATAGTAATTTGTCCTATAATAGCTTCTCCTAGAATGCATCCCATTTAACAGAGTGAAAGGCCTTCACAATTTCAAACTCCAGAATTTATCAAGGCCAAACAGAACATTGTTGTGAGTGACTGGTGAAGTCTTGTTTTATGAACTTAATTATGTCCAATTCATCGTGATCTGTGTGTCACACAGCTGCCTTGCTTTGGAAAAGGTCTTGTTCTCACAAATAGACCTACTCGTTTTGAAATATTTCAAAGCTAGTGTGGATATTTAGAGACTCCCAAGTACTCAAAAAACAGCACCAAATGATCGTTTTGTTAAGAGTAGTCAATAAAGTTACAGCTGCAGGTTTTTTCTCTGCTAAGTTTAGACATTATACTCCATTCAATTTTATCTTGATTAAACAGATTGAAAATCATATGTGTGCATACAACTAGCCTAAATGGTCCACTTGCCTGAGATCAGCAGTTTTCTGAGGAGACTAAATGCAAAAGAAAAAAAAATTGGCTTAGGGAAAAAATATATATGCCATATGTTTGACTTTGCAGTAGAGGCTTATATGTATTTTTTTAAGTCAGGAAATTTAAGTAGAATCCTGTTTTTACATAGTGCTATGTTGATGGAAAATGATGTACAGCTGCGTGATTAACTCTTACAGGGAAATCAAATGATAATTCTTAGTCTTTAAATATCATAACTCATTAATAATGGGAAAAAGAAGGCTTCTATGGTCCTAAACTACTATTACTAGTCAAACAGGACATTTAAATACAAATCACTTCCTAGTCAACTTTTTGGAAAATTTTCTGTTGGAGACTCTCTTTTATCCACCTAGTGACACATCTCAATTGCAACCCATTCTGTATAAGTTGTTTTCTTTCTTTAGATATAATATTAGATTGAAATGAATATGATAGAAACTTCAGAATTTCAGGCAGACAAATTAGTAGACTTTGAATTTGCTCTGCTAGGAAAATTTGGTGTGAGGACCAATATGAGAAGTAGATGCTTTTTGAGATTTTTTCTGGAGATACTTAATTGAATAGAGAAATGTTTTCTTCCTATGGCCTACAAATTTAAAACACATCATAAGAATTATGCATTTTTCTATTGAAAAGGCATTTGGTGTTGATTTTTTTTCAAGTTATTTTGTAATAACATTTTAAATATCTGATTTTAAACTTGGCATATGCATGTTCTATTCCTTAACGTTAACAGTTTACTGTCTTGTTGTTTTGCTGTTCATTCTCTTTTTAGTTTCATTTCTTATCATTTATGGTCCCTATACCCTATTAGGTACATAAGATGGATATTCAGAGCAAGGTCGCTGAATCTTATGCCTCACTTTATTTCTTTATAATGTTTCCTTGGATTACAAATTGAGAAATCATTTGTAATGCAGATATCTCTTGGATTGAGTTAGGCGTTGATCCATAAAAGAAATCCACCATAATCAATAACAGGTTAGCTTCTTGACATCTGAATCACATGCCTCAAGGGAATTCAGGGAAAAAAAGAAGTAAATATTAAAGAAAGGCCATGGGATAGCTGGGAAAGGTCTAAAGTTTTAATGCTTTAACCTCTGAAAGAGAGAGTCAGGTGAGGAAGGACAGCAGTGAGCCTTCAAGAGTGGAGGGACAGAGAGAAGTGATGGAGGGACAGAGAGACGTGACGGAAAGAGAAAGAAGACATCACAGAGACAATATGAGAGCTGGTAGCCCCTGAGACATTACCTAGGTCCAACACTTCCTTCTTCCCCTGAAATTATATCGTTTTCTCAAGAAGCCATTCTTCTGCATTGACTACAACATCAGCAAGGACCAATGAGACAGGATGGCTGTGGCAGGGAAAACACCCGAAGGAAATTTCGTGAAGCATGTGGTACACACAGAATGTAACGTTTCCACTTCCTCCCTCTCGCAGGTTTTCTGAACCAGATGAGTAACTCCAGTCACTCCGTCCTTCAGCCTTCGTTCCAAGGATGCATGCAGCTTGTCCAAGTGGATGACCAACTGGTAAACTTGTACGAAGTGGCACAGAGGAGGCCAGGGAGCTTTGCGAATGTCAGCATCGACATGTGCGCCATCATAGACAGGTATGGCCTTTCTGCCCAACCTCAAACCACCCACACTTTCTACAGGCATGATTTTGTTGTGGGACAAGGAAAATACACACACACGCACACACACACACACCTTGTAAGAGTGGAGGCGAGAGAAGACACCTGTCATGCCGATGGTCTATCTGTCATCTTCGCGGTGATGTTTCTGTATATCTGGAGATATATATAGCAGAATAGTCTGTAACGTCACACCAACCTCCCTCAGTGGGTGTGAACATGATGCAGGTAGTTTTGCAAGTAACAGCTGAGTTATAAAGGGGCTCAGTTCAGTTTTACTTTTGCTTCCTGCTCCCACAAGTAGAAATGTCCCCTTCTCTCCTTGTCTCGGTCATGACTCATCCTCAGCATATTGTCCCCTCTCAGGCCCTTTCCTGAGGGAAAGAAGCTTTAAACAATGTTGGCAAGCAGTATGGGAATTTACTGGAGCAGAATATTTAATGTAATTGAGTCTGCTTGCAAAATATACTGGAAACATTGCAAAATCTAATCTGTATTAATTTTTGCAAATCTAGGGAGGAGCTTCTTTATGAAAACTCAGTTGACTTCTCACACAGTAGAAAGATACAGCTTTTATGTGAAATATGATGATGTCATTGCATATATTACCTTAATATACTTCTGGAAAGTGCCTTTAATTCCAACATAAAAAATATTATTTTGAGATGTTTTGTCCATAAATAAGCTATATCTAACTTTGTGTTGACTTTAACGTGGTGAATGTAGGTGATTTTCTAAGCTATTTTCAAGGTTTTTATGAGAGGACTCTCCTATTCTTAAAGACAATTCTATTAATTTTGTATTTTGGAAGATGAAAGTTTTAGCAGTCTCCATCTATCCCCAACAAAGTGTAGACCATCAGTCTCTAATAATTTTATTTCATTGAAAAGGAGGTACTTGGGGAAGTATTCAAAGACATAGAATGAATCTTAAAAATATATAAAATCATCTGTAATGAAGTAAGTTTGCTTTTATATAATCTCAATAAAATAATACCTGTGTGAATGGTAAATTACAGTTTAAATGATGGCTCTAGAATGTAACATTTTTAAGCCTTAACATCTTTATAATAAGACTCAATGGAATAGCATAGTTCTTATTTCTGTTATATATTTGCAAACACTCGTCCTGATAGCCTAAACAATTTACATTTAAACAGAACAGTGAACAATTTTAATGGAAAGATATCCCTAATTTTTGAATGATCAGCAATGTAATAGCTATTATTTCTTCCTAAAGCAAGTGGTAGCAATCATGAGAAAAACTGACAGATGACTGTTTTAAGACCATATGTTGTGACGTTCAATATTTATCTACACATTTTTATTAATTGTTTTCCATACAGGAAGGTTTTCCTTCTCAGCAATAGGTAGACAGAATATTGAGTCATTTTAGTACCTTGTCCATTTTCCATGTCAGTAACTTTAATGTTACAATAATCTCTGTCAATAACACCCAAGTTAGTTCACTTAGCTTTTGTCAACAGGCTGGATTTTATGGTGATGTTGCCGTTTCACTTCAAATAGTGAGTGTCCTGGGCATTATATTTAAATTGCTTGCTACCAAAGAAGTATGGATGATATGTTGAGGCTTTAATGTTTTACTTCCATGGAGAGAGGAGATGCTAAATTGGCCCCAAAAGAATGAAAAAGATTTTTGTAGATTAAAAGAATGGAAAATGGCACTTCTGATGAAAGCAAAAACACAAAAGATGAAGAATAGAGAATGCAAACTTCAATTTTTCTCAAATACAGGAATATACATAATTTTTTTTGCCAAATAGATAAGTCTCATTGTCCATCTTGCCAAGTGACAAGATGAACTTGCCTGTAGCTGACAGAATAAGGAGTATGTCTTTCTTAACCTCCAGTAGGAAAAGCCAAGAGAGTAGCTGTGGGGAAGTAGTCACCTCTGATATGTCACACAATTCCAAAGGCCAGTAGGGAACCCATTTTCTGCTTGTTCTGTTTTTTGAAGGCAGTGACTGTTTTTTTTTCCCCTAAATTGAGGTGTAATTGACATATAACCATAGGTTACTTTCAGATATAGAAAAGTGAATTGATATTTACATGTATCGCAAAGTGATCACCTGGGGCAACAGCTTATGTATGTCAATTACCAACATGTGAAAGAGTAGATTTCTTTAACCACTTAAAATGTTTCAGTTCAAAATATTATTCTGTGAAGTGTTGTATTTTTTTGTATATGATACAGAACTGTATTCACCTTATTCCAGCCATTGAAGAGCACATTGATGAGTTCACCCTTAATCTGTGTCTTTCTCTGTGAGAGGACCAGTGGTTTTAGCCTGTCCTTATGGAGCAGTGAGCCACCAGAAAACACTGTAACGATATATTCCCAGCCCATCTCTGCTTTGGTATTTTACCTGTCACTAAGTAAACTTTTGCAACAGCCTGATCTCTGCCATTCTATTATCAAACTCTAAATTTTCCCTAAGTAAGCCTATACTGGCTCTTTCAAATTTCAGCTTGATTGATTTGAGAGTTATTTTGGGGAAAAAATGATAAATGAGAACATAGGGTAAAAAAATAGAAGAGCTACCACAGGCACATTTTTTATGAAATGTTTGGAGGTAATAGGAACAGCTGCAATGAGTTGATGAGTAAAACTTCGGGAAATAGTTTGGGGAAGATGATTGTAAAGGGGTTTTGCTGTGTGTCATGCTGGAATACCCTATGATTTGAACTTATTTTTTTTTTCTTTGTGTGTGGATTTACATGTGGTTTCTTTTATTTACTTGTTTGTTTTCTGAGCACAGCAGTGAATCAGGGAAAGAGCAAGCATCCCAAGCTGTACAGTCATTCATTCAGTAGTATTTTCTGAGTATATCCATGGTGTCAGGCACTATTCTAGGCACTGAGGATACATCACTGAATAAAACAGACAAAGATCCTTGGGCTTGGAAAGCTCACATTCTGAGGAAAGGGGAGGAAGAACAAATGTAGTGAGTAAATATTACAGGAAGTTTGAAGAAATAAGTGCTATTAAAAAAAAAAAAAAACGTAGTGCAGATGGAGGACTGACATTCCTCCAGAGAATGCTGGGTTCCAAGAGATTGAGGTGCTGGGTTGCAATTTAAATAGGTTGGTCAGGGGGTGCCTGGGTGGCTCAGTCAGTTAAGCATCCAACTTCAGCTCAGGTCATGATCTCATGGCTCATGAGTTCAAGCCCTGCATCAGCCTCTGTGCTGACAGCTCAGAATCTGAAGCCTGCTTTGAGTTCTGTGTCTCCCTCTCTCTCTGACCCTCCCCCATTTATGCTGTGTCTCTCTCTGTCTCTCAAAAATGAGTAAACGTTTAAAAAAATTAAAAATAAGTAAATAGGTTGGTCAGAGTTAGCCTCATTGAAAAGGCAATATTAGTTCAAGACCTGAAAGAGATAATAGAATTTGCCAATTCTTTTAGCAAAGAGAATAGACAATGCAGAGAGAAGAGTCCATGTAACAAGCCTGCCTGACATGATCTAGGACCACGTAGAGTAATGACATGATGTAGCTTACAGTTTAAAAGAATAACTCTCGCCATGGGAAGGTGAAAGGTAGAACAGGCAGCTTCTTGTAATCCAGGTGAGAGATGCTGGTGGCCTAAGACCAGGGTGCTAGCATAAGAGGTAATGAGATATGGTCAGTCCTGAAAATACTGAGAAAGTGGAGTCAGTAGTGTTTCTTTGTGGATTAAGTATAAGAGTTAGAAGATAAACCCAAATTATTTAGTAAAAGCACTTGGAAGGAAGGAGTTGCCATGTCCCAATGGGAAGACTAGTGGTAGAGAAGATTGGTCCAGGGTTATGGAAAAATATCAAGAACAAGTGTTGGGCATGAGTTGGAAGATCTGTTGGACATAAGTGGACATGCCAAAAAGGCCACTGGATCTTTGTAAGAAACAAGCATGTACCTGCCGATCACAAAATTAAATGTTGTGTCTGACGCCATCTCCATGTTTGCCTATTGAGGCCCTCTGGTTTCTTTAGCTGTATTTCATAAACAGGATAGACCTGGAAGGGGAGAAGATGAGTAGTGGGCAGGAGGTCTCTTCTAACATCAGAAGCCTGTAGCTTTACCCTTTGAGGGATATTCAATTGCTAGAATATTCTCTGAAAATGATAAAATACCTAGCAGATAGCTTCTTTGTTTTTCCCTGGATGATTGTCACCTTTGATCTGCTCCTACTGCCATTATATTATTGGATCCTTGTGACAAATGTCTTCAGGTGCTGACTCAACTCCTATTCACAACTCACATCTCTAACCTCTTTGTAGGTGTGAGTATCTGAGAGCCAAAAGCCTGCAAAACACTCCTGTGACTGTCTAGAGTTAGACTTACTCCCTTCCTTCCACGGGATAGCACAAAGGCAGGGTTGGGTGCAGAGCAGTTAGGGAAGGGAATCAGGAATGAGCCCTGGCATGTTTTGGTCAGAATTTGTAAATTAGGAGAGTTACCATAACAGACTGTGGACCTTGTGAATTCATGTGGAGTTACTGCTTGACTCTCTTATCTATGACTCTTACCTAGGACATATGGGATGAAGACGGTGGGGTTAAAATATTTTGAGCTTAACTAGGTGGTATTCAGGATTAGTCTGGCAAAATATACCTGTTTTGTGAGTAACATTAATAATACAGTACGTCTTGCTAGTTGTGATTTCTATATTAATCATAAAGCCACCCTCACAGCTTAGCTTCCAGAGAGAGTTTTTTCCTTGGTCCTCACCAGGAATTACAATGTAACATAGTCCTGGATAATGAGAGAGATAAGCAGAAGTCAGCTGTGATGTTCTTGAGGAAGCTTTTATTTTCTTGATACAGATGTCACTCCTTCCCCTCCACTGTCCTTGTTCAGATGCCTGAAGTTCTTGGTCAAGAACACAAATGACCGAGAGCCAACAATTAGCTTCACTCCTTTTTTATGTGAAAAGAAATTCCTGTGTATTTAAGCTACTGTGAGTCAAGTTTTGTTTTTCTTGGAGCCAAAAGTATCTGTCCTTCCCCCATCCTCCACCTCTAAAATCACCCAGTATAGTCTTTACCAGAACACAGAGGAACCAATCCCCAAGTGTGGAAATGGCTTTGAAAGAAAAGATGGTAAATTTATTTTAGGATATATTGAGTTGCCTGCCAGTGATGTCCCCGAGAGAGTGAACTTTGGGGACTAAATGGGCGTTTAGAGGCCAAAGAAAAATTCATATTCTTAGAATGAGCGGCTGATAGAAAAAAATAGTAAAAGTAGTTCATTAGAATTAGGCTCTTCTTTACCTTTGCTGTAAATATAGTAAGAAGCAAAATCAGCAAACATCCCGATAGCACAGAGAGTAGAAAAGGAAGAGTAAATGTCCCACCTTAACCGCAGCCTACAAAATTACCCCCTGAGAAAGTGAATAGACTGGATCCTATTTTTAGGTTAGTAATTACGTCTTCATTATATTTGTGGATGGAAGTCCATAAGCACAGACTCAATTTTTATTTTTTACTTCAATGCTTTCCTTTCAAGAACATCTACCCAATTAGAGTTATTTTTCCTTGAAAGAAAAGAATACATATATGTATTTTTATAACAGCATTTAAATGAGGGTTTGATAGATACTGTGTCTGTCTCAAAACTAAGCCGACTCTGTTGGAGAGGTAAACAACAATAAGTAGATTATTTTCGTACATTATCTTTAATATAATAAAAGCGTGTAAAAGCAGGCTTAAAATTTACAGACCTAACTTAGATGAAGAATACATGTAACATTCTTTATTTTCTAAAACGGATCTATATTCATTCATAAGCTCCCATTTCCACACAGTAGCAGAAAAAATAAATATTTGAACATATACATTAGGAAATCCTAATAACTTTATATGTATATTACATATTATATGTATCTATAACATCTAGTCAATGCAGAATCCAAACTTAGTCAAAAGTCAAATTCCTTTTTTAGGCTCTTGTCCCATTTCCAGTGGCCTTGACCCCTCTAGCACGACTCTTGGTTCAGAGCCAAACACGGAGGTAACAGTAGGTCTGTTCCACGTGTTCTACTCAAATTCCTTTTGGGCTGCCCTACGGCCTCCAGCCTACTGAGTGTTCTAGAGCCACCCTCTGTCCCAACTGCCCACTGCTCTGGCAGTTGTTTCTGCTGACCTTGGGATATGCCTTAGCTACTGCTGGGTTCTGTGTAACGTGGTAACTCTTCCCAATTTGTCCGGGACTGTTGCATTTAGCACGGAGAACCAGGTGCCAGGAGCACTCCGTTCTGGGTACAGCAGGGTGATTGGTCCCTCAAGATGTGTGCACCCTCTGCCCTCCTCCAAATTCCCTTTCTCCTGTCCGCCAGCCACCTAAGCATTTTAATAGACTTCATAGGCACATGCTGTGATTTCTAGATCTCTTGCCAATTACATACAAGCCAAAATGAATCACGACCTGTGTGAAGCGATGGGGATGTTCAGTGGGGGCAGCTATAATGGGCCCCCCCTTGCCTCAGCTTGCCATGACTCCACATCTGCACCACAGCCCCCCCACCCCCAACGAGGCTTACATGAGTCTCCGTGAATCAGATTGCTGAAGGCACAAGCCACCACTCACAAAGGACGTCTGAGCCTCTGTAGAGATTCATTCATTGAACAACTACTTGGTAAAGGTCACATCAGGCAGTGAACACACCCTCCCACACTAATGCTGAGGTGGTAGGGGAGAATCATAGATCAAAACTAGGCTTAACACTTGGGTACCTCTGTTTTTGTGCTCTGAGACCCAGCTCTTTGAAACCAAAAGCCTCTTGGTCTTAGCCTATCTTGCCAAAATTGAATCCTCATGACTGCTAACTTTTTGTTCCAGTCCAGAGCCCAGAGATGAATGAATGCTCCCAGCCCCACTCCCTGTGACAATGTCTTTCATACTCTGCATGGACAGCCACAGCACAAGAAGAATTTCATGGAAAATTTAAAAACAAAAACCAAAGCTTTGAATTGAAATACCTAAAAATTGTTTCCATCATAGGAAAGAGGAGGCCTGTGTCACAAACATGGATATTTCTGGAGTGACAATATTTATTCCAGATTTTCGTTTTCTTTCACCTGAATCTTGCTAACTGTACCCTGCCAGACTGAGCCTCATGCATTTGCAGGCTGACCGTCCCCTTCTGTACTTTCCTGAGGAACGCTTCTGTTACCAGTTAGGCTGGTGTCAGGCTGTGGCTGCACTTCTTTTACATTAGGAAATGTTTTGTCCTTTCTTACTAAAACTGCAGGCTTCTGGGCATAGCTTACTTCTGCATTTGGGTAATTATGCAAAAGGGGTAAAAGAGGCAGAAAACCTCCCGGGTAAACCACACTATTCATGCTTTGTGCCTGGCTCCAATTCCACAACATGGCGACTGATCTAATCCAACTCCAAAAGAGCAAGAAACAGATCTCCTGGGACTCATTCTGGGAGAACTGGAATCAATAAATAATGTTTTAGGTGTGATGCTGGATTTTCTTTTGGGGGGGATACCCTTCAAAAACACCCTTAGGACAAGAGTTGTTCAGGGTCCTAAAACCATTATCACCGGATCAAAATAAGCAAAAACCAAGACGAGTTACATAATCCAGGTGTATTTCCTTATGTGACCATTCACATTGTGATTCCTTATTATAAATGTGTCTGCCTCATCACCTTATTCCACACCTTGGAGTCCACTGATTGTATATTTTTGTTTATACTGAAACATTTAAGCCACAGTCATCTATCTAGCACAAAAGCATAAACTCAAGGACCTGAAAGTATCACACACCCAGGTGAACCCATGTTCAAGACCGTTGCCTCTCTGAAGTGGTTTCAAAGTGATTTTATTTTTTAAGCACAAATAGAGTATGAGAGTGACAAAACTTATTAAAGAAAAGAAAAAGTACAGTAGTGAAATGCCAGAGGAGATAACTCTCCTAGGAGAAAAGGGAGAAGAAAACAGTTGAATTAACCATTTTAAGATTCAACAGCAGCCTTATTCTTCTTTGATGTATTGCATGTATGAGGGCAAAAGAAACTATATTTGCTTTTGGCATGGCATATAGCTGTGCTTTGACATTTAAATCCCAGGGAAAGCCTAGTGCAGAAAAGTAATGTCAGAAGACAGTTACATGTTTGAAGATAAGCAAAAAGGAAAAAGAGAAATGATTTTTAACAAGTAGCTAAATCAACCAGAGAGAAAGATTTAAGTGAGTCATTAACTTTTATATTTTGCTTTTGATATTAGATTACCTGAAAAATAAAAACGAAAGCAAATAATTTAAAAATGTAGATTTAAAATATCTGTCCAAAAATATTTTCTTCTTAAGTTAATGCTTTTGTCAATTATGTAGATAGATCACAAAATGTTTAGGGAACCCCAAGGAGTCATTCAACTACTTTACAGAGCAATAGACACTCCCCATTCTCTTTGTAAAATATGGAGAGTGATACCTGTCGCCAGGTGAGTGAAGAGTCTTTGAACAAGCGGGTGTGGCTTCCATCTTCCATGTGTTATATTTACCCACATGCTGTAAGTGAGAGACACTTGTTCATGCCCAAATGTGTTAATGCAAGTCGTCCTTGGTAGTGTGATATCATGGTCTAATTAAGTACTAAACACAATTTCAAAAGAGTGGAGACAAAAAGAAATAATTTCTGTTAAAACCAAATCAAAGGCTTTAGAAAAATAAGTGGCTAAAACAAACAAAACCCTTAGGGTAGGTATGGACAAACCAACTGTAAAAAATTTTCAATGGTTACTTCAGTTTTTCCTGAATCTTAAGAAGTCAAAACTAGTAGTTGAGGGTGATGCTTTATGGAGCTGGTTCTTCAAAAAAAGTTGGTGATTTGGAATTTTATAATTCCACTCAGTGGGCTCAGAGCAATTCCCTCTGGCAAGTGACTCACTGAATTTACATGTAGGGTTTTAAGTTAAATGAAAATGGTTAAGGTGTGTATCCTTTTAATGATTTCTTTCTTTACTTCTACTTTTCTCTAATCTGAAAAAAAATTAGAATCCACTTTTTTTCTTTTGTTTTTTTCATTCTAAATACTGCAGAAGGTAGGGAGAAAGAGAATTGAGAGAGTAGGGAAGGAGAATGGGATGGAAGGAAGGAAGGGAAGAAGGAAGGAAGGAAGGAAGGAAAAACTTTGAAGTCATGTTGCTCTCTGATATATTGTACGGGACATTTTCTACTTTCATTAAAACAAAAACTGGAGGTAAAAATTAAAGGTTGTTTTCTATTTTTTATAGGCATTTAAAAATAGCCTTTTCTCTGAAAATTTCCCTTTGCTATTGAAATGATCCATAACCTGAGAAGAAAGAGAAAGGATCATAGATTTCTCTATGCCAGGAAAAAAACCTAAAAAACAAAAAACAAAAAACACCAATAAAACACATACACAGTTTTACTAAGGCTTGGGACTTGTCATCACTTTTATTTGTTAATTGAACAGAAGTACTTCCTCTCTCTGTGGTTGCATTTATACTACCTGAAACTAGTTTGAAAAGGGCAAACACCTTAGCTTTTTAGATAACATTGTCTAAAATTCTATAAGGCACCCATTGGCATGTTAGAGATAAATACTTCCTCATCATCTGTGTCTATGAATTCATTGAGGAATTATTAGAGCCTGAATCTCATTTTGTTTACAAAATTCCGCTTACGTCAAAAAGAATGTTGCATGAGCAACGGAAGCATGAGGCTGGAAGGGGTAGGGAATGTGTTTGTGTTTGGAATGTTGTTGAAAAGTGAATCAGTAATAAATTTTAATAAACAAAATTCCATACCTGAAAAAGACTCCTTAATTTGTAAGTAGATTGATTTAAATAGACTTACCTACAATTGTGATAAGGATAGATTCTCTAAGTAAGTACCAGAAAGTAGTTGTTTATAGGATCAATTTTGTTTGTGTTTAAGGAGTACTACCTTTAACCTTTCAGTCCAGTGGTTTTCTGATCTTTAGTTCTTTGGCATAGTCCGCAAGAGGTTTCATCAACATGAGACTTATTTCCAGGGACACACCACTCTAAAGACCCTCTCTGAGCAAATGAACATGACACCAAAGTGATGTTTTTTTTCTTGAAAGTTTAGGCATTCAAAACTTAAGGGCAAAAGAGAAACCTTTAAAATTTTTAAGAGTAACATTTCTGAAATGAGATAGACACACCATATACAAAGAGGCACATGGTCCCTTTATTAATTCCAGAGACATTTGTTAATCCCCAGAGAAGGTCCGAGCACTGGTCTGTACAAGGAGAAAGCCGAAAAGTGTGGAACAGAATCTCTTCTCACAGGGAATATGCAAATTTAGCCACAACAATAGGAAACATTTCTAAGATGTTTCAAAGCTATATTAAGAAGCACGTGCTTCTGGATCACTACTGAGAATGGTTTCTACAGGAAATTAATAAAGAAAGGACTAATGAGGGCTTCAGAGAATAAGTTGACATTTAGAGGAACGAGTAGCCTCTTGATAAGAAAGAAAGGGAAGGAAGATGCCAGGTGAGAGCAGTGAGCAGAAGTGCAGAGACACAGTGTGTCATATTTCTGAAACATTAAAGGGACCATTTAGACTAACTAGAGCAGGAAGTTTCTGTGTGGATGGTCATGGTTAGAAAAGCATGTCATTCATTCATTCATTCATTCATCCGTTCATTGCACATTCATTGATGACCTACCACATGCCAAGGATAGTCTTAATTTTGATGAATAAAACATAACCTTATGGAACTTACGTTCTTACTAACTAGTTAGTAAAAGAGATATTTTAAAAACCACAATTACTGAAAAAACGGAGAAATTCTAAAATTGAAGTATACACAAGGGATGGCAGGCCTGGCTCTGTGTGAGGTTTCTGACAAGGATCGAGGAGATTGCACAGAGGACCAGTTCACAGGTATACCAGTAGGACCTTCCAGCTGGATGGAAGGCATGTGCAAAAGGCCATGGGTGTGAGTGACAGGGAGACTTGTAGGGACCTCAGGTAGTTACAGTAGGGCCTTCCAGACATTAGCTGCTACTAGTATGAAGTTAGAAATGTAGTGTGAAGATCTGAGGCTAGAAATTTAAGGAGAAGCTACTGGAAAAAAGTCTACTAAAAAGATTTTAATTTATCCTCAGGGCAATTAAGCAATTACTGAAGGATTTGCAGGAAAATAAATTTTGTATTTACTGGCATTTTGCTCTGATGATCTGAACAGAGATGTTGAGAGCCTGACCTATTGGTGTGGTGATAGAAATGGATGGAAAAGGGTAAATCCAAGATGTTTCAGATTTGGAGTAAGCTCGTTAGATGTGGAGGTGAGGAAGGTTTTGGTGGGAAAGAGAAACTTGTTTCAGAGTGAGAAAAAGCTTTAATGGAAGACTGTTATCTTCACAAGTCCCCTGAACAATGTCTTAACTGAAAATTTTTTCGTGGTGGGTATATCAGTTGGAGGAAGTTTCTGCTGTGATCTAGAAAATGGTAACTATTAGTAGTAGCAATTGAGCATTTGGAGGGAGGTCAAAGAGAGCTAAAATAAGAAAAGTAAATCTGGGCCAGAAGTTCAGGTTATGACATAGTGGAATAAAGAGGAAGAAAGAGGAGACCAAACCTGTACATCCAATCTGTAGTCATGTGTTAAATGGGACTTCTGTGCATTAAAACAGAGCTAGCTTCTAATTGAGTTATGCTATACATGTAAAACACACACTAGATTATGAATACTTAGTACAAATAAAGGAATATGAAATATCTCAATTTTAATTGACTTCATTTTGTTAACTATATTATTGAAATCAATTTCACCTCTTTAGTACAGTTATCATAAAATTTAAAATTGTATATGGCATGCAGCTCCTATGATATTTATATCGGATAGTGCTGGTCTAGAATCTCTATAGATAGTTTCAGCTGGATGTTTTTGCAGCCGAAAAAGGCTCTGCTGCTTCTGGGTTGGTCTTTTCCAAAGGTGACTTAAAAGACTCATGCAACTTCTGATAAGACTCAATAAGTTGTCCTTTAGAATTATTTTATTTCTGAGACAATGAGGATTCCCAGAAGGTCTGTGAAACTGGCATCAGTCTGAAATTCTCAGTCCCTTTTAATTAGTTAGAAGTTTCCTTAAGCTCTAAATCTGCTTCCAGTACCATCTCCAGAGAAAATCTTTACAGCCTTAGAAGCCAGATGTGTTGGTTTTCTCCTGAATATTAACTCCCTATTCATTAAAAATAAAATAAAAAGTTTTCAATGAAAAAAAGAAGCCTAAATTAAGTAGACAATATTTTAGTTGAACACAAGTTAGAACTTCTTGGTTCCTTGGAAGGAATTAATTTGGGGGACACTTGGATGGCTTAGTCAATTGAGTATCCAACTCATGGCTTCTGCTCAGGGCATGATCTCACAGTTTATGGGTTTGAGCTCAGTGTTGGGCACTACCCCTGGCAGCATGGAGTCTGCTTGGGATCCTCTCCCTCTCTCTGCCCCTCCCCTTCTCATTCTCTCTCAAAAGAAATAAACTTTAAAAAATGATTGAATTTTGTCCACTAAAATATCTGTCATTCATTCAGATGTGTATAAGTCAATATCCATGAAGTAAAAGGTTGAGTCTCAATTAGAAATTGCTTTCAGGTTCTAGGAACAAAGGCCCGATTACACTTTATAAGACAAATCTGAAATTTCTTATTTTACATGTAGGATGTCCTAAATAGACAATCCAAGCTTGTACAGTAACTTTTAGAAGCAGTGAGAGATCCAGACTCTAACATTTTGTTCCAGTTTTCTTAGCTCATGTTTCCATTCTTCCAGTCACAAAATGGCTGCTAGAACTCCAGGCATTTCATCTGCTTTTCATGAAGAATTGTGGAAGGGCCCACTTCCCCTTTTAACAAGCCTTACAAGTTCCATGCAGCACTTCCACTTACATCTCTTTGGCCAGTGAGTATAGTGACTTTGGCCATGACTACAGAGTTGCAAGATAGTCTGGGAACTCTAGTTCTTATTCTTATTCTAGTCTAAATATCCTCTACAGAGACCAACTCAAATCAATCCAAGTAAAGACAACTTAAAGCTATAAATGAAACAATTAAGGAAATATGTACAGAAATCCAAAAGAAACTGTCATAACAGCAGGATGACCACATAATTTGCCAAAAAACTTTGCTGCTTTTGAGAATCAAAGAGATATAATGAGCATGATTCATGGTCACCTTACCTAACGTCTTACAGAGACTAAAATGAAAGGAAGTTCTTGATTCAAGACAGTTAAAAAACTTTTTTTAATGTTTATTTATTTTTGAGAGAAAGAGAGCACAAACAGGTGAGGGGTAGAGAGAGAGGGAGACACAGAATCCTAAGCAGACTCCAGGCTCTGAGCTGTCAGCACAGAGCCCAACACAGGGCTTGAACTCACAAACCATGGGATCATGACCTGAGCCGAAGTCGGACGCTTAACTGACTGAGCCACCCAGGCACCCCCAAGTTAGTTTTAAAGGCACAAATTCAGGGGTCTTCACCCACACACTCTGCCTTAACATATCTGAGTATTAGCACTCATTCCCCCTTTAATCCCTAAACCAATATTGCTTTGCATGGAGTTTTTGTATTCTGAAATTTTGTGACAGGTACCCATTGTTTGCGTTCTCAGCAACTGATTTCTTGTGTGTAACCCCCAGCCCGTGCCTTTTCAACAGCCCCTAGTTTCTGTTTGGATTCAGAGAAGCTAATTGTTCCTCAGTGACAACTGTGGCCTCTGAGACTGTTTTCAGGAAACGAGTATGATCAGGGCCCGCCATCCTGGGAAGCCATCTGAGATCATGAACAGCAGGGCATCTGTAGGCTGAAGACAAAGTGGGGAACCCTTAAAAAGACAGAAATAAGCTAGAATCTTGATGTTCCTGTTAAGTTACTTGATCAATCCTATACTCACCTCTATTCCTTTCACTTACTTGAACTGGTAGATTTCCTCTTTTTGTGAAGGCAGGCTCAGTCATCTTTTCTGTTATTTACAATTGAGACCATCCAAACTAATACAACTTCGGTTTTCACAGTGCCTGATATTGGGTCCCACAACTCCCTTGTCTCAGTTCTCATTGCTAGCTGGCCAGTTGGTTTTTTTAGTTCTTCCTTCACATGCTAGAGAATATATCTGTTGGTTCAATTTATGTTTTTTTCACCAGGCTGTAGTCTAAAGTTGTTGTAAATCTGTGGTTTGGCTGCCTCTGAATCAGGTACCCCATAGGAACTGGTCACTGGGTCTGAGTAGAGCAGCTACTGGTCCCTCTCAGAAGACCTATATCAATTTGCCTTCTGTGGGAGCAGGTATTGGGGCATTTGTATAAGATACAGTTTTATGCTCTGTATTAATATAATCCTTGCTTTTTTACTATTTCACCTGAATAACTTATATGTATCACAGAAATTGTGATACATATAAATACTTAGAACCGCTATAACAATTCTCTGACATTTTGGAGCACACCTACAAAGAAAAAGTTGAATTTCAGCAAACTTCCCTTTCATTTCTCATTTTTATTCTTTCCTTTGCAGTGTAATTATTACTGTATGGAACCCATATTTGATGGTGGTGAGTTTAAATAGATCAAAATTATTGCTCCTTAAATGCAACACCAAAATTTGTAAGATATGATGCATACTAATTAAAGTTCAAGGAGCCCTAGGCATGAAAAAAAGATAAGCCTTTGCTTAAGTTATGCAAAAGTGTATTAAACATTCAAGATTAATTAAAATCTAGGCAAAGAATTTTTTTTAGGGGTGACATTTAAAAGTTAATGTATTTATTATGAAATATTTGCTATCAAACTGGTTTGATGAATAAGGGAAGTCAATTAGTAACATAGTGAAATAAGAGTTAATTCATGTTGCTCCAGGTAGTTTCTTTCCTTTGTTCTATAAAAATCACTTATAACTGCATAATAATTACATGCCAATAAGCACAGTGTTACAAAGTGATGGAAAGCATAATTCAGTGGCATTTATTTATTTTCTAAACCTAATAATATTCCTCCAAAACCCCATCCTAATGACCTCCCCAATGAAAGTTTCTTCGGTGGGAAATCAGAAATTTTGATTTCTGGTGTTTTTCCTTGGTAAAAGGAAAACAAAGCACATCTTTTACTGCACAGAAGGTTTCTGAATGCTTGATTAGAGAATCCTCTATGTTAATGGCACTGAGAAAATTCTTGTTCTCACTATTGAAATTGACCTTTATTCTTCAATTCAGAACATATGAACTGAGATCCCCTTTTCTTAAATAGACATAGACACACAGTGAGATACTAAGGTCACATGTTTCCAAGAATATCTCCTTTTGTCTGTCTAACACAGTCTGGTATTTTGGGGGCCACCACCAGGAGGGCCATTGTTTTCCTAGAGCCCTCATATAAAATTCCAAATGAATTTCCCCAGAGCCACAATAGTCTTAAAAATTAGGAGCCATAGCCGATAATTAGAATTAAGCTTTGGGTTTTTTTTAATTTTTAATGTTTTTTTTTTTTCTTATTTCTGAGAGAGAGGAGACAGCATGAGCAGGGAAGGGTCAGAGAGAGAGGGAGATACAGAATCTGAAGCAGACTCCAGGCTCTGAGCTAGCTGTCAGCACAGAGCCCGACGCGGGGCTCGAACCGTCATGTGAGATCGTGACCTAAGCCAAAGTCAGATGCTTAACGGACCGAGCCACTCAGGTGCCCCTAGAATTAAGCACTGTGGGCTGGCCTTGGAGACAAGGCCATCAGGAGCATATTTTTACCCCAAAAGGAAAAATACTTGAATTTCAAACAATTGGCTGACAAATGGACTTTTCCAATATCATCGATTAATATTGGAGTAAGACTCATATCGAAGGACAAAGGCACTTTCTCTAGAAAAGAACGTGGAAGAAATTACCAACTTTCTACTTCATTACAAGCTGTGGTGGTATCTTAAGATAAATAAATAGCTGTGGGCGGTGCCTCCAAGCCTGGGAACAGCAGCTTTTCTCCCACTGGGGAATGGAGCCTAAAGCAGACTCTTCCACACATTCTTTTACACCCACTGTATCTGATAGAAAATCAGAATTCTGCCAAACCCAGCACTGACAGTACTCATTACTAAATGGACTCAGAAACACTGTCTTTCCTAGCATGCTTTCTAAAAATAAAACATGAAGAATCATTTCCCTCAACACCAGTATTACCAAAAGATTCCAGCAGCTTTCAAACATTGAATCTGTAGCCACCATATGAGGGAAGATGGGAGCGAGTAAACAAATAGTCATTCAAATAAAAAGGTTCAGGGTGAGTGTTTATTTCCCGCGGTAGAGAATCCGTGCCTTTCTATCTTCACTCTACCCCCTGCCTGCCTCGCCATCTTCCAGCCTGCAAGCAGGTTCCCTGCAGCTTACCTTCTAGGATTGGAAAGCTTTCAGACTGCAGTGGGGCACCACAGGAAGGCTCCCCTTGCCTCCTGACAAGGGCCCCCCATACTCCTAGCCACATTTCAGCTGTGTGGGCCCTGTGCTCTGCCACATAGACGCAGACGAGAGGCCCCGGTTATGCAGAGATTTTTTTTTTTTAATATTTGGTTAGATTATTAACAAGAGGGGGAAAAAACAAGCTCTAAGTTCTACATCATAGCACCCTGTCTGGCAGGATGACTCATTTTTACTTAATGACTTTATTTATAAAATGTCTCCTTCCAATTAAGATTGAAAAGTGGGGCCAAGGGAGAAAGGGAAGGCAGAAGTTAATTTATTTCCTGTGCCTGAGCTTGAAATTTGGCATGAAGTTTCTCAGAAGCTTTATTATATTTGTTGGAAAGACAGGATTAGCCAACATACCCAGCTGGAGCTTCCTTGCTAGAGTGTTTACCAGCATTGGCGTGGGCATTGGCTTAGCTTATATTACCACTCTTACTATGTAGAATTTGCTGAGTTTCTGTGTAGAATTACTATGCAGAATTACTATGTAGAATTTGCAGAGATTCTATGGAGAATTGCTATGGAGAATTTACAGAGATTCTGTATAGAATTCCTATGTAGAATTCACAGAGATTCTGTGTAGAATTCATGTGGGATTGGGTGTGGACCCAGCAGCACATGAGCTGAGGCATCCATTGAGATTTGGAGCCCTAGAAGACTCATTAGCAATGGTCCCTCTGAAAATTCACTCATCTGATGCCATGAGCTCTCTCTTGAGTATTTATTTGCCTTGCCATTGGATATTGGATAAAAAAAACTGACAAAAGGTGTCAATTTTTGTTTCCTACCTAGTCATTTTATCAAAGGAACATTAGAAGGAGAGGTTCTACCAGATTAAAAAAAAAAGGCACAAATTATTGTTTGTGAATTATCCCAGTATTATCTTTGGGACAAGTTTAAAAAAAAAAAACACCAAAAAAACCCCACTTCCTAATGGAATTAATTTGCCTAAAATTATAAATTGCTGGTGTTATTTTGACAGGGATTACATTGAATATGTAGGTTGCTTTGTGTAGTATTGACATTTGAACAATAATTGCTCTCCCAATCCATGAACATGGAATGTTTTTCCATTTTTTTGTGTCATCTTCTATTTCTTTTTAAAGCTTTCTTTATTCTCATTGTATAGATTTTTCACCTCTTTGGCTAAGTTTATTCCTAGGTATTTTATGGGTTTTGGTACAGTTGTAAATGGGATCTATTCCTTGAATTCTCTTTGTGAGGCTTCATTATTGGTGTCTAGAAATGCAGTCGATTTCTGTGCATCGGTTTTCCTGTGACTTTGCTGAATTAATGTATAAGTTCTGGCAGTTTTTTGGTGGGGTTCTTTTGGGTTTTCCACATCGAGTATCATGTTGTCTGGAAACAGTGAAAATTTGACTTCCTCCCTGCCAATTTGGATGCCTTTTATTTCTTTGTGATGTCTGATTGCTGAGGCTAGACTTCTAACACTATGTTGAATAACAGTGGTGAGAGTGAACATCCCTGTCATGTTCCTGACCTTAAGTGGAAAGCTCTGACTTTCCCCATTGAGGATGATATTAGTGGTGGGTCTTTCTCTGGATTTTATGATCTTGAGGTAAGATCCTTCTATCCCTACTTTCTTGATGGTTTTTATCAAGAAAGGATGCTGTATTTTATCAAATGCTTTCTTTTGCATCTATTGAGGGGAACATATTTTTTTATCCTTTTGTTTATTAATGTCATGTATCACATTGATTTGCAGATATTAAACTAGCCCTATATCCCAGGAATAAATTCCACTTGATCAGGGTGAATAATTCTTTCAATGTGTTGTTGGATCCAGTTTGCTAGTATCTTGTTTGAAAAAAAAAAGTAAAAATAGAACTGCCCTATAATTCAACAATTGCACTGCTAGGTATTTGTCCAAAGGATACAGGAGTGCTGAATCAAAGGGACACCTACAGCCCTATGTTTATAGCAGCACTATTGACAATAGCCAAAGTATGGAAAGAACCCATATATCATACTGACAAATGGGGGAAAAATTATATATATATATGTAAGTGATGAAGCATTAAATTCTATTCCTGAAATCATTATTATGCTGTGTATTTACTAGCTTGGATTTAAATTAAAAAAATAAAACAACAACAAAAAACAAAATTATAAATTGCACCATTCATCACGTGTTTACTGCCAGAAATCAAAGCAATAATCTGCACTTACTATTTCAGTCCAGTGTAATGAGAAGACCCTATGTCAGCATATCATCGCTATTGAGGTGTTAAAAAAAATTCCTCAGCCAAACGAAGTCATTCTAAAGTATTAAGTATAAGTTTTTAAAGGTATTCCTTGGTGTACTAACTAGATATTGAACACCACAGATTTTGATATTAAAGTGAATTCATTAAGTATCACAGTGCTGTCAAGAAGAACAACACCAGAAAGCAAAATAAAGTGCGAAGTAGGGTGTATTCCATTGCTCCCTGAATTTTTCCAGATTTAATTTATTCATTAATGCGCTTATTCAGTAATATTTATGTGGGGGGCAGAAGACATGCTGTGGTACTCATTTGTACACAACTCAAGATGTTCACTTTTTTTTTCTTTATTGAGGTGTAATTGACAAATACAATTATAATACATTTAAAGTGTTCCAATGTGATGATTTGGTATGCGTTTACCCTGTGAAAGCATTCCCACCATCAAGTTAATTAACACATCCATCAACTCACAGTTACCATTTTTGTATGTGGTGAGAACGCTTGCTTAAGATCTGCTCTCTTACCCATTTTCAAGTGCATGATGAAAAATGATTAACTGTCACCATGCTGAATGTTAGATCTTGGTAACTTATTCATCTCAGAGCTGAAAGTTTGTACCCTTTGGCCAACCTTTTCCTGTTTCCTCCACCCAGCAGCCCCTGGCAGCCTCCATTCTACTCCCTGTTTCTAGAAGTTTGGCTTTTTTGCTTATTATTTTTTAGGTTCCACATATTAGTTTTGTTGTACAGTATTTATCTCCCTCTTTCTGGCCCGTTTCACTTAGCATAATGCCCTCGAGATTGTCAGAAGTGGCAAAATTTCCTTCCTTTTTAAGGTTGAATTTTCCATTGTGTATGGATGTGTATCTCATATTTTCTTCATTTTTTTTTTTATTTCTAGGAGAGAGAGAGACAGACAGCGTGAGTAGGGGAGGGTCAGAGAGAGAGGGAGTCACAGACTGAAACAGGCTCCAGGCTCTGAGCCGGCAGTCAGCACAGAGCCCGACTCGGGGCTCGAACCCACGAACCGCGAGATCATGACCTAAGCGAAAGTCGGACGCTTAACCGACTAAGCCACCCAGGCGCCCCATCATATTTTCTTCATTTGTTAATCCATTGACAGGTACTTAGGTCGTCTCTGTATCTTGACCACAGTGAATAATACTACAGTGAAGGATGTTCATGTTTGGAATTTCATTCTGACAGGTCACCATTGGCAGCAGGGATGCTGGAAGGAACATTCGAGTGTGACCTTATACAAAAAGGTTATTTGATTGGATTCCTGTTAAAAAGAGATTATGAAACACTCATATTGTATTCATTTTCTAAATTTTACATGACACGAGTGACATTAGAAAATATTTGTTGTGAACTATATGCTGCGCTAATAAATATTATTATCAACAATCTCTGAGAGCAGTCAAGAATTCAAATGGTAATACTCAGTTGCAGACATGAACTTGTAGGTGAGTACTCTAAATTTGTGTCAATATTTGTAATCTAGTCCCCTGAGAATACAAAATTCATGACAAGGAAAGGAGGTTAGGAAGCATTTTCTCAGTTCATCTCCAATAGAAGATGAGAATAGAATAATCACTGAAAATATTTGTAATGCAGTCTGTACCAGAAAAGTCAGTCCCTGGAGTACAGAAAATACACTTAAGAGAAACACACATGGAATCTCTACTCAAAGAGTTTGTTTTTGA
Organism: Proteles cristata cristata; assembly: GCA_017311185.1. Taxonomy (NCBI): domain Eukaryota; kingdom Metazoa; phylum Chordata; class Mammalia; order Carnivora; family Hyaenidae; genus Proteles; species Proteles cristata. The sequence goes on along the minus strand of JAESUZ010004124.1, from coordinate 62,829 downwards.
CCTTTATGAATTATATATTATCACTATTTTGAATTAAGCCATTACTAACTCACTGTTGGTTTAGCAGCTAACAAATGAGTAGGTGTTTTAAAAAACAGTGTTAAGAATCACTTAAAATGTTATTTTAAAGGCTAATTTACACTGAGAGGATTTTCTAATACCCATGTTTCTGTTGGTAACTCATTCATGTATTAGAGAAACAAATATTGCTGTGATACAATTTTATAGAGAAATCTTAATAGATGATAAATATTATATTTTGGTTCCTACATAGAAATGTGACTTTGGAGGATTATCAGTATTTCTATTCAATATGCAGTTACATCACCCATTTTTCTATTCAAAAATATTAAATATAAATCATGGTATGTGTATTCACACCTTAATTGCAAAATTAAACTATGTAGATACCTGATATATCCCTGTGTGTGTGTGTGTGTGTGTGTGTGTGTTTAAGATATTGATGAAAGAAATAGAAGAAGGCACAAATAAATGGAAAGATGTTAACATTCATGGATTGGCAGCATTAACATGGTTAGAATGTCTGTACTACCCAAAGCAATCCACAGATACAATGAAATCTCTGTCAAAATTTCAATGACACTTTTTGCAGAAGTAGAACAAATTCTAAAAATGTTTAGAACCATAAAAGACCCCAAATAGCCAAAGCAATCTTGTGAAAGAAAATGAAAGTTGGAGATACCCACTCCCTGATTTCAAACTATACTGTAAATCTATCGTAATCAAGACAGTATGGAATTGGCATTAAAACAGACCCATACGTTAATGGTACAGAATAGAGAGCCCAGCAGTAAGCCCACACATATATGGTCAGTTAATATGTGATAGAGGAGGTAAGAAAATACAATGGGAAAAAGGACCATCTCTTCAGTGAATGGTGTTGGGAAAATAGGATAGTTACATACAAAGAAGAAAACTCAACCTCTGTTAACTCAAACTGGATTGAAGACTTGAATGTAAAACCTGAAACTATAAAACTCCTAGAAGAAACATAGGCAGTGAAGCTCCTAGACATTGGTCTTGGTGTTGAATTTTTGGATCTGACTTCAAAAGCAAAGACAACAAAAACAAAAATAAATAGATGAGACTACATCAAACTAAAAAGCTTCTGCACAGCAAGGAAATCATCAACGAAATGAAAAGGCAACCTGCTGAATGGGAGTAAATCTTTGCACTTCTTACAAGGAGGTAATATCCAAAATATGTAAAGAACTCATATAATAGCAAAAAAGTATGATTTGAAAATGGGCAGAGGAACTAAAGCATTTTTCCAAAGAAGACCTCAATGTCATTTTTCTAAAGTATCCATCAATAGAAGGATGAATAAGAAATATGTGATATATATAGATATATTTATATGTAAAAATACATACATATAAATATAAAAGGATGAATAAGAAATATGTGATATATATAGATAAATTTATATGTAAAAATACATACATACATATAAATATAAATGGTACCCACCCATAAAAAGAAGGAACTTGCCATTTGTGACCACATAGATGGCCCTTGAACATATTATGCTAAATGAAATAAGTCTGACAGTGTAAGACAATACTGTTTAATTTTATTTATGTGGAACCGTAAAAAAGCAAACAGAAAACAAAATTCATAGATACAGAGAACAGACTGGTGGTTATCAGAGGGGAAGTGACTTGAGGGGTGGATGAAATAGGTGAAGGGAGTCAATTATATGGTGACGGATAGTAACTAGATTTATTGTGGTGATCATTTCATAGTGTGTGCAGATATCAAATTATTATGTTGTACACCTGAAACTAATATAATGTTACATACCAACTTTATCTCAACAAAAAAGAACAAATTTATAAAACAGGGGGCCTAAATTACATATATTGATATAAATATATACACAATATGCTGATATATTATACTACTGATTACATCTACACTATTGTCTACTACAATATAGAGAATATATTTGTATTATTTATAATATTATTTATGTTGTAGATGTAACCAGTAGTATTCCAGTACCCTGAAGCAATTTTTTACCATGCAAGCATCCTGAACTTGCAGTCATTTCATAGTAAAGCAAACAAGCACATGTCTCATTGCTGTTTAGACCCTGACAGATACAGTCTATTTAACTAAGACATCATCAGACTGAAGAGATGGCTCAACAGGGTCACTAATTCTGACCCATTTAAGCAGAGAAAAGTCACAGATAATTAAGTGAACTTAACTGTACTTACGTGTGTAACACCTTCACATAGAGGATCGATTGTTCATTCACAGAAAGGGATATAGAAACATGTCAGAATTACCACCGTTAGCATCTTCAAGTAAATGTCGTTTTCCAAAACAGTAAATCCTTGAACATATTTTTTCTAAACCCTCAAAATACCTTTTTCCTACTGCTTAGGAACAGAGCTTTCTGATTATAGTATCTAATGCCAATGTTTCAAGTGACTTTGCTGTATAGACATTTGTAAGAAGGAATAAATCACAATTCCAACTCCTTCGTGGGAAAACATCTATAGGTGAGGATCCATTGAGCTACTTTTCTGACCGTACAGGGCTGTTTGGATTGAATAGGGGTCGCTAAGGCTTTAAAGGCAAGTCACCATCAGGCTCTCAGTGTTTTGTTCGACAGGCTGAGATATGTAGATTTTTGATTAATGTTCTCTTCTAATTGCAAGACATACAATGAAAAATAAAAGGCACACTCTGACCACCCTCCAGGTCCTTTTCTCGATTCCCCAAATTAGATTTTTGTGATATGCCTATGGTTGTCATGCCAGGGACGGGAGTGAGTTTACAGGAGTCTCTTAATCCAGTTAGCCCCAGTAGGCTGATTTTTGTTGCAACGATTGTAGAATCAGCCAAACAGTGACTTAAATGCTCAAAGAAAAATTTAATTAAAAATCTTATTTTTGTGATCATACCTTTCATAATCTTAATAATTAGAGAGCATATCCTACTTATATTTTTTGAAGTGGTTCCAAAACTACTTTTCCCGTTGTGTATGTATTCGATGAATAAGCAACTTCCTAAACTTCCCCTCCCTCCACTGCCCCATAATTAAAACTAATTATATCACCTTCTACCTTTTCTTACTGTGGATATTTACAAGCCATTGGCCTGTTACCTCTTCATCTTTACACATTTCATTTCCTGGATCGCTGCCATGGGCTCCAACTCTCCTCTCATATTCTTTGGAGCCTTCAGTATCTCTATTTGTCTCTTAATTATTGGGCCTTCCCTTCTCTGATGCAATCCTCTGACGTGGCATAACCACTGACTTCCAAGGTCATCCACGGGACCTCGACATCATCAACTACAAATGCTCCATAAGTTTGCTGCTCATTTTCTCTCATTCCCCAAATCACCCGCAACAAAAATACATTTTTCCTGCACTTGATTCACTCATGCCCTCACTTCCCTTTCACTGTTTCCATTCCAAATGCTAGCATTAAAACGACTTCTTTGTAATCAGCTTCAGTTTAGTTGCTCTTCTTTACCTCCATTACACTTGCTCAAAGAAGTATCCACTGCTGGTGAAGTACAGTTTTCCAGGACCTTTGCATCTCCCCTGGGGGCAGAACATGGCAGGGGGTGAAGATGGGGAGGGCGATGGGCAGTGGGAAGTACACAGCTGTGCTGACTGGTCCTGTGTTAAAGTCCAGGCTGCTAACTTCAAGTTGCCCTCCTTCTGCTACATTCCTACCGCCTTCCCTTCCCGTCCTTCTCTCCCCACACGCCTTCAACCTCGTCTGCTTCCCTTCCCCTGATTATGTTCCCCAGTTCATTAAAATAACAGCTTATTTCTTTACCCCCTTCTAAATTAGTAATGATCATGGCCTTCACTTCCTTTCACCTCATTCTTTCCTGAAACTATCCCAGAAGATGTTGTCCCCAATGGAACAGCTCTCATCAAGTCTACAGCAGGCTTCATGTTGCTAAACCAAACGGGGAATATTCTGTCTTCATCTGGATTCACCATTAGCGTTAGACACAGACCATTCGCTCTTTCTTGAAACATTTTCTTAGTGTTCCTAGGTATTTCTCCCTTGGTCTCTCCTGACTGCTCCTTCTCGTGTAAGTTCTTCCTTATTTCCCTCACTTCTGGATCACAGAAGACCTCCAGATTTTAGTCCTGGGGCCTGTTCTCTCTTCCGTCTACACCTCCCGCCTAGAGACCTCATTCAGTCACATGGCCCTAGGTTCTGTCTCTGAGCTCATGCCTTGTAAACCTGTATCTCTAGTTCTGTCCTCTCTAGACCTCAGACCCAACTGCGTATTTACAGTCTAACAGGTATTTTAGTTTTTAGGTTTTTTTTTTCTGTTCAAAACCAAACTACCATCCAAAGCAAACATTCTTCCTTCAGCTTTCTCCACATAAGTAAATGTCAGCTCCATTCTTCTGTTTGCTCTGCCCAAAGGCCTTCGCTTCGTCTTTGACTCTTCCTGTCACACCTCGCACCCCAAAGCCCACCTGTCCCACTTCCCATGGTGTATGTCCAGAACCCATCTCCTCCAGCTCCAGTTCTGTACGGGGTGCTGCAGTAGCGTCCCAACCAATCAGCACAGTGACCGCAGCGATACATTGAAATGAAATGCTTTCTTTCCCTTTCGTGTAAAACCAAAGGCTTTTCAAGTGGAGCTTAATTCATAAAATACTGCTTTTGTTTTCAGATGATGATAATAATATATGTTTAAAAGAAATATTTCTACATCATTAAAAAACTTTTCATTCCTACTTACTGGTTCCACACAATGACTATTGCATTTAAATCAGCACAGCCCAGGGTTGGGATAAGGCAGGTGGGTATTAAGAATAGGATTTAAGTTGTGTTTTTATTACTATTATAGTCATTTATTTATAGCGTCCTCTATCATCATAAAGAAAGAGAACTTATTTATATCGTAACTAGTTGAAATACTATTATGAAAAATTCCTATGACAAACTTCCAGATCTTTCTAGCCTTTGACAGCTCTCCTAACTCACCCACCTCTCCTGAAAAGGCCCAGAACCCAGAGACAGACTATTCCATGAACATCATTAGACACTCCCTGATCTAACAGTCAGCTTTCACCAACCAGCCATGTATGTGCTCTCTACTCCATTGTCATAATCATCCATGTGTAATTTAACATGCAACCACTCATATACTCTGTATCTTCCTCTCACGGAAATTCTTGTGTTTGTCCCTGTTGATGTGAATGTATCTGTTGACCTCTTATTCCATATGCCCGAGGAAAGATGATTGACAAATGAAATTAACCCCCTCCAGTTGTTAATTTCATGTTTGAATTTCTCTTTTTTTAGCTTTCATTTGATAATTAAATTAAATTATTATTTTTTATTTGAGTGTAGTTGACACACAGTGTTATACTAGTTTCAGATGTACAACGTAGTGATTCAGCAAGTTTATTCACTTTGCCGTGCTCACCACAAGTGGACCTATTCTCTCCTCCCATACAATGCGATTACAGTATCATTGACTATATTCCTTATTCCTGTGCTTCCTTATTCCATAACTGGAAGCTTGTTCTTATCAGCCTTGCTGATTGAGGGGACGTCTTCCTATTGATTTGATCAGTAGTTACTTGATTTTGGTTTAGCCCTCAGACACTGTACATGCTATTTCCAACCGAACCTAATATGCATTTTATCTATTCCAACGTTAAACATAACCTTATAGCTCAAAAACTTCAGCGTTGTTTGACTTCAAATGCTAATGTGTAAACTTATCGTATAATGTTCATAAGGATATATTATATAGTTATATCTCATTCCTCATTACTTGAAGATTAGCGATTTAAAAATTAGTAATTCAAAAGTGGTAATTTTATCCTGAGCTGCCATGCCTATATATAGACCAGGATTCTGTATCAGTCAGTGTTGGGACTGGGTAGTAAAGATGTATGTACGGTAGTACTTATTTTACTTTTAAGCCAATCATTTGCACTTTTTATTTTAAAAGCATAAATGATTAGAAAGCTCATACTTATTATTCTCCATTATTCTTTATGGAGTTCCTTCAGCCTTACTCATGTACAATTCCAGTATTAAAAATCGAAGCCCCAGCCTGCTCCGTGTCCTTCTGGGTGGAGGTGGCAGTGTGTGTATGTGTGTGTTTGTGTCTGCACATGTGTTTGTGTGTGTAATGGATATAAAAAAATTGTTATTCAATATGATCATTCTAAAGTCATAGACTTTTCTGACTTTACTGGCCATGGATCACAGAGGCTATATTTAAAGCTTCAAGTCAGCTTTAGTCAATGCTTAGTTCCTTCCTTCCATTGAGCAAATATCTCCTTCATTTTCCACGCTGGGACTTTTAATTTGTTCTGTCGTGTCCTCCACATCTAGTCCCACCACCCAGAATCTCTTTCTCTGTGTAATTCTATGGTTAGACCAGAGATGTTTAGAAAGATGATGCCTCCAGTACCGCAGTACCTATCCCTGAGGCCCTTAGATGAGACTTCTTTAGTCACAGGACTTCTGCCGCCCCTCTCCCCAAATAGTCATGTTTTAAGAGGTCTGGGAATGATTTTGCTTTCTTTACCACTGTATCTAGGGTCTAGCCTAAAGAAAGCCTTGTGAGAGATTGTTATTGGATAAATGAAAATTATTGTTGAATGGATGAATGCTCCCATACTCTTCCTCTAAATATAACTGACATTAAGTCATCACAAACAGGTGTAAAGCCAGGCAATTTGATACAAGACCAAAAATCTCAGAGGACAGGCACCAATTGTAACTGGGAGGGTCCGGAAAGGTTTCATGGAATATGGCCTCCTTCAAGAGGTAAAGATAAACTAAGCCAGTATGAACAAACCAAATCCAATCAGAACAAAGAGAGGTAGAGGTGACTGAGTAGGAGTACTTAGGAATGTAAGACATATTTGAGAAAGTCAAACAATAGTTTGGCTAAAATATAAAAATAAAACCATCTGGCCACATTATAGACAATTTGAATATGAAGTCAGAGATCGTGCATTTTACTGGGTAGGTAACTAACGGAAAAAATAACAGAGAATGGATGGAAAACACATGGAATTGAATGGCAGCCTCGGTACAGTAGATGAAGAGAAGTACTAATGGAAAAGAGACATTTTTCTTGGGTGCTCTTACTATTCACAAATGCAGGCACATGCACTCTGCCCTGGATTGATTTTCCTGGAGGGCTGTAGGCAACCAGCCTTTCTTTCTCCTGGGCTTTAGGAAGAGGGCAAGGTTAAAGCTGAATCAAAGGGTGTAAACAGCCCAGTTGTCTTGTTCATGATGGCTTCCACTTCTCATAGACAAACTGAAATGTATAAATCTTAGAAGAGAATGATGAAAGAGAGGATATAAAGCGAGAAGAATCTGGCATAGTTACATTTCAGGTTGCAGTAGTATAAAAATACTTTGTAAAATTCATTTTCTTTTTTTTTCAAATAGTTTATTGTCAAGTTGGTTTCCATATAACACCCAGTGCTCATCCCCACAAAGTACCCTCCTCCATGCCCATCACTCCCCTCCCCCCACCCCCATCAGCCCTCAGTTTGTTCTGAGCATTCAAGAGTCTCTCATGGTTTGCCTCTCTCCCCCTCCCCGACTATTTCCCCCCTTCTTCTCCCCTGCAGTCCTTCATTAATTTCCTCCTAATCCTCCTATACGTGCAAATATATGGTATCTGTCCTTCTCTGCCTGACTTATTTCACTCAGCATAACACCCTCAAGGTCCATCCATGTTGCTACACATGGCCAGATTTCATTCTTTCTCATTGCCATGTAGTATTCCATGGTATAGATAAACCACATCTTCTTGATCCATTTGTCCACTGATGGACACTGAGGCTCTTTCCATGTTTTGGCTATTGTCGAGAGTGTTGCTATGAACGTTGGGGTACATGTGCTCCTATGCATCAGCAGTAAAATTCATTTTCAAACAGAAACATTTAAATTGCAAACAACAGTACAAATAAAGCAAATACCGATTTAATTGGCTCACATTAAAAGAAGTATTGAACAGTAACAATACAGCTTAATTTGTTATTTGACAAATGGCAAATGGGCACAATTGAAACGATTATAAATAGTCTACCTCGAGCTTATTTTTTCATGACAACTTTCCAGAATATTCTTCCCCACAATGTGCCCTCAGGACCTCACCAAGGTTTGAGCCTTGTAACCTACTCAATATCACTAAATGATTTTTTTCTTATTAACTTTATTTCATGTTCTAACAGTTAGTATAAAATTTGCATTGTATTGGTATTTGAAATATAATTGTTTCAACTAGATGGCACAAGGCAATGGCCCTATCTTACACTTTTCTTGAATCTTATACTGTTCATTTAATAACTAAAATAGCAATATCATGAACACAACATATATTGCATGGAGTCGAATTGCTGCCAGAATGGAGGATTCGATTGACAGTGGAGCTTTCTTTTCAAGTTCAATTATCATTTATTATTGTTCAGTTTATTTTAAAATTCTTTATACCTGCCACTTTCATAGGATTCTAACATTCATTTATAAGTTGAATTCTCTGTCTTTTGAGTTGCCATTATTCACTTAAAGCATAGATTTAGGGGAGCCTGGGTTGCTTAGTAGGTTGACTTCAGCTCAGGTCATGATCTCACCGTTTGTGGGTTCCAGCCCTGTGTCGAGCTCTGTGCTGACAGCTCAGGGCCTGGAGCCTGCTTCAGATTCTGTGTCTCCCTCTCTGTCTGCCCCTTCCCCACTCATGCTCACTATCTCTCTCTCTCTCTCTCTCTCTCTCTCTCTCAAAAATAAACATTAAAAAAACAACAACATAGATTTATACTTTTGGGAAAAAACAGGATAAGAGGAAGAACTCTCCTATCGTTTATTTCTTTATTATGTGATATCTATTCTTCTGAGTCTGTGTTTGACCTTGTCTGTGCTAGAAGTAAAAGTAAAGATAGATATCTGGAATCCAAAGCCTGATTCTCTTTAGCCTTGTGTTTCCCAACCCGTGTTCTCCACACTCAGGCTTTGAGCCTACTACAATTATTTTTTTTTTTCAGTAAGCACTTTAACAAACACATTTTGTATATAATCTAATGATAAAAATGGAGAGAAAAATGTCCTACCTTCAGTGAGGTCACAGTCTGGGAAGAAAGGGATTCAGTAATCACCCAGTTAATTAGCTTGATTATAAAATGGAGGCCTCCAGTTAGCAAAATTTCTGTTCAACTGGATTTTTTAATTAACTCAGGATTAACCCATCTGTTCAGTAAAGCTGCTTAGAATAAGAGAAGCCTTCATTCTATGGGTTATTCACAGAGGTGCATATCTAGGTGTATATAAATATGGGTTTATAATTCAATGTATAATTTTAGAGAGGACTGTTTTACCAACACAGGATAGTGTTCCATTGTGGAGATGTTTACAAGAAGAATAAGAAGTAAAAAGCATATCTCCTAAGCAAGCATCCATCAGCCATGTACCAAGAAAACAAACACCGGGCAGTGGTGTCCTGTACATGATGTCCTCATGCCCTGGGGCAGCTCCCAATCTAGTGAAGAAATTAAATGGGTAAAGATATAATTACAGTACACTATGGTGAGTGCTTCTTGGTATGGAAGAGGGGTCATCTACTTATATCTCATGGTACAGAGATGGCTTCCAGAGGGCATGTAATAGACAGGAGAGTTTGGATGAAGGGAACAGCATGGATAGCAGATTAGGGAAAGTGTAGGTCATTGCCTATGATTGGTTTCCAAAATTCCTGATTAGGTTGAAAAGATACTGTCTTAGTCCATTTGTGCTGCTATTACAAAACACCATAGATTGAGTGGCTTATGAACAATAAACACATGTTTTGCACTGCTCTGGAGCCTGAGAAGCACAAGATCAAGATGCTGGCATATTTGGTGTCTGGTGAAACCCTGCCTTCTTGGTCAACCATCTTCCCACTGCAATTTTACATGGTATAAGGGAAGAGAGCTCTCTGGGGTCTCTTCTATAACAGCACTAATCCCATTTATGACGGCTCTGCCCTCACGACCTAGTCACCCCCCAAAGGGGCCCACCATGTTGGTGGTTAGGATTTCAGCATCCGAATTTTGGGGAAACACCACATCCAAATCATAGCAGATAATATTGTTGACCCTTTCCCATTCTATTTTATTTGAGGAATAAATATTTATTTCTATACAACAAGCTACAAACCTTGTATAAGTTCTGTGTAAACTAACTAACAAAGATACGTATCGTATCTTCCCTCCTATTACAAATAGAGGTGACTTCCCTCAGCTATACAGGCAAATGTTGTGTCTTTTGGATCCTATCACTTTATACCTTCAGTGAAACTCTATAATATAAATATTTGCTTTCTTCTCCTGTGTATTTCACTGCAAGTTTCTAACCAGATCACTGCCATCGGTCTTTAAACATGCTAGAGTCTGCTGCATGGTAATTTTGGTTCCACATGTCAAGTCCCTACAACCTCAGCTTCCCTTGACAGCAGAAACTTCTAGAATGGTTGTTCATATGTAGTTCCACACTGCCACTTCATCTGGGGCTGCTCCAGTCTTTTGCTCCCATCATTCAACCAAGACAACCCTCCCCAAAGGCCATTAACAACCTTTGTGTCTCTTAGCAAAACAGACTTTCTATCTTTCCCTTGTTTCTCCTCTCAGATGCATTTGGTCCTATAAGTCAGTTTCTCTTTCTTGAAACAATCACTTGTATTAGCTCCCATGACATCACGCTCCTATTTTTCTCTTATTTCTTTGGATTCTACTGCCCCCCACTAATTTTCTTTTGTATTATTGTTCTCTGTCCTGCAGTCATTAAACAAGAGTTCCAGAAGACTTGGTGCAAAGCTTCCCTGTCCTTTTACTCTTGCCTCACATGAGGCTGTCTCATCCATACCTGTGGATCCAGTGTCTATCTACTCCAAACACTCCCAAATTTAATTTTTTGGTCAAGGCCTGCCTTTTAATACACCAGGTTTGTTTAATAGGCAACTCATATGTGACACTTACAAGACTGAACACATCTGTCATTCCTTGTATCCTGAAACCTGGCCTGACCCCATTGTTTTCTATATAAGAAATAACGCAATTACCTACCCTGATTCTTTAGGTTAAGAGACCATAAAAAAAGTCTTTTAATTTTAAAAGCACTTTGCAGCAGAATTGCTCAACTGTGGCAGTGTCAGTTGGGGCCAGGTAATTCTTTGCTGGGAAGATCACTCCTGTTCATTATGGGCCGTTTATCAGCGGCCCACTAGATATACCCACTAGATGCCATGAGCACACTCTTCCAGTTGTGATGACCAAATTGTGTCCAAATATTGCCAGATGTCTTTCAGAGAGGTAAAACCAGCCTTGATTGAGAGCTGCTGCTTTACAAGGAAGACCAGAGAGGAAGCTGCTTTTATTAAAAAACAGAAATCATATTGAAGTTTTTATGGTGTCATTGGAACAAAAGATTTAAGATAGGAAAATAATAAGAAATCCAGTAAGTGAATTATTTAGGTATATGTTCGAAATGATCATATTATGTATTGAACCATCAGTATTTCCATTATTAGATACGTGCTATGAATTCCATCAGTTACCTAAAATGTTTTTCATAAAATTTGCTCAAGCAAGGACTTGTTTTATCATTCACACCTGTTAGAATGGCTGTTATTAAAAAGACAAAAGATAGCAGCCCCTGGGTGGCTCAGTTGGTTGAGCTTCTGACTCTTGGTTTCAGCTCATGTCATGATCCCAGGGTCATGGGATAGAGCCCCACATTGGGCTCTGCACTGAGCATGGGGCCTGCTTGGGATTCTCTCCCTCTCTCTGTCTCTCTTTCTCTCTCTGCCTTTCTCCCCTACTCATGCCTTTACTTGGAGGCCGCACCGGCTCTGACAGGTCCAGGGGTCCCTGAAGGATGGACGGTGTCGGCGAAGGAGAATGAGAGAGCCCCAAGATTCTTTCTGATCACCAGGCAGTCATCTCTCTCCTGTCGGTTTTTGTCTCTTTATTTAAAGCTTCAGCAACAACATGAAGTCAGAGAAAGGAATTTCTACAATGGGAAGCCTTTTGTGATAACAAGTTTTTGATATTTTGCAGAATTATCCCAGTCATAGTGAATTTACAACCAAGGAATTAACAGGATGCTCTTAGTGATCAACAGGATAATATATAGGTTAAATTGTATATAGATAAGCTAGGAGTCATTCTGTCTGGCTCTCAAGAGGATGAATGTTTCTGAATTGATTTGTGTGTGGAAACCATCATGGGGGCCCTAAATGTGTCCGTCTTGCACCTGGGTTTATGTTTTAGCTACTCTTATCTATCTTCATCCCAGCTGCCAGTATAAGGGAGGATGTATGTGGAATGTAGGCCTTGAGGAAGGGACTGCCATACATCACCAATTAGTAAGTTATGTTCTGTACTTATCTGTACCTTAACTATAAATCAGTCTCTTCTGATATGGGACCAGGCTCAATAGTAACTCTTGTGTTCTTAACCCCCTTTATTATCTAAGTCTTGGATCTGCAAGGCCCATAGGAAGAGCCTTTTGACAATCACCCATAGAGCTTTCATCTAAAGTCTCTTTCGTAAAGGCAGCAATATGCTTTTCCTTATGAGGTATCTGTATTCAGAATATGGGTCTGATATGGAATATTGGGAGGCCTGGTCAATACCAGAAGGCTTATTTCCAACATGAGCCAGTAGTAGTAGAAGGAGATACTAGTCTTCATTTCTCATGGGAGGAGCTGCAAACATTGTCACTTCCTTGCCGTGATTGCCATCCAGAGAGGCCGGTGCGGCTCCTGGCATTTACTTGCTCGCTCGCTCTCTCTCTCTCAAATAATAATAATAATAATAATAATAATAATAATAATAATAAAAGACAAGAGATCAATGTTGGCTAGGATTTAGACAAAAGGAAACCCTTGTGCACTGTTGGTGGGCCTATAAACTGGTGGAGCCCCTATAGAAAATAATATGGAGGTTCCATGAGAAATTATAAATAGAACTGTCATGTGATCCAGCAGTCTCACTTCTGGGCATATAACTGAAGAAAATGAAAGTGCTACCTTGAGATATCCATACCCCCATGTTCATTGAAGCATTCATTATTCACAATAGCCAAGACATGGAAACAACCTAAGTGCCCATCAACTAATGAATGGATAAAGAAAACATGAAATACACACACACACACACACACACACACACACATACATACATACATGCACATACACACACACACACACAGGAATATCATTCAACTAAAAAAATAATGAAATCTTGAGGTGCCTGGGTGGTTCAGTTATTTAAGTGTCCGACTTCGTCCCAGGTCATGGTCTCACAGTTCCTGAGTTCGAGCCTCACATCGGGCTCTGTGCTGACAACCTGGAGCCTGCTTCAGATTCTGTGACTCCCTCTCTCTGCCCCTCCTGTGCTTGCTCTCTCTTTCTCTCTCTCTCTCTCTCTTTCTCACTTTCTCTCTTTCACTTTCTCTCTCTCTCTCTCTCCCCTCTCAAAAATAAATAAACCTTAAAGAAAATAACTAAAAATTTAAAAAAAGAAGATCCTGCCATTTACAATAACGTGGACGGACATTGAGGGTATTATGCTAAGTGAAATAAGATAAACAGAGAAAGACAAACACTGTATAATCTCACTTACATGTGGAATCTAAGCAGAAAGGAACTCATAGAAACAGAGAATGTGTTCTTGGTTGCCAGAGGCAGGTGGTATGCGGGTGGAGGGAAGATGGGGGAAGATAGACAAAGTGTACAGACTTCTAGTTATGCAATTATTGTGTTCTGCATGTATACTGTACAACATGGTGGCCACAGTTAGCAATACTGTATGGTATACTTGAATGTTGCTAAGAAAGTAGATCTTAAAAGTTCTTATCCCTCCCCCCAAATTATAACTATGTGAGACAATGGATGGTATTTTAATGTGGTGGTCATCTCACAACATATACATATATCAAGCCATTATGTTGTACACCTTAAACTAACACAACATTATATTTCAGTTATATCTCAGTAAAACCAGGAGGTGGGGAAGATCTGTCTGGTGATGTAAGGCCACAAGTCTAAACGTCTAAACCAAACTGACTCCATGACAGGCTTTAAATTTCCCCTCTAAACTAAAAGGCCTGAGTTTCGGCTTCCCCCGAAACTATCAGGCAGTTACACATTGCCCAAGGCAGGAGAAACCACCCTTGCAACACCCAATCAGGAAAGGCCAGCAACCACCCTCCACATTGTTGAGAGGCCTGGAGACAGAAACTATAGATAGGACCCTGTTACCTAATGTTAAAGTTAACCTGTTAGTCGCCGAACAAGACCCTAGGCTCTCTCTGTGATTGGTAGAATTTAAAGGTACTCTAAATGTTGTAATTGGATCCCGCCAAAAGTAACGAATACTCTAGACAATGTGTATGGTCAAACCCGCTGTCAATGATGTTGAATAATTATGATTGGATCACTGTTCCCATGTCACAACTTCTGTAACTCCCCCGTCTCAAACCCCATAAAAACCCTACTCTGCCCTTGTTCGGGACTCTCAGCACAGATCCATACCCTGGTGAAGTCTGGGAGTCCGAGCTTAAGCCCGTAATAAAGCCCTTTCCCTTTGCATACGTGACTCGGACTCCTTGGTGGTCTTGGGATTTTGGGGAGATCGCGATCTGGGGATAACAGTGAGAACCAAGAAACCACGTCTGAGCCTTGCTGATAGCATGCAACTAGTTCACATCATTTCTCCCCTCCTCTCCTCCGTCTCAACAACAGGCACAATGTTTCTTGAAGTCTTATGCTTCTCCCTGTCACCCAGTGTCCTCCTGCCCAGAATGCCCCTTTCACTTACCCCTTTTCATCCTCCAGAATACTGATCAGGCATCACTTCCCCAAAGGCTTTCTTTCCCTGCATGTTGTTTCATGCTATCTTAGAACTGGGCGCCGTTCTTTCTGCACATAACCTAAGTTCATTACTGAGTATGGATTTGTATGCGTCTTTGAATATTTATTATACCCAATAGACTTTAAACAAGTATGTAATGAATAAACTGTAAAACGTGAATCCCTTGCAGCAATGTGTATGATTAAATAGAAAGAAAGAAAAGAAAGGGAGGAAGGAAGGAAGGAAAGAAGGAAGGGAGATGCCAGGTAGGTGGTTGCTACCTCACCCACCAATAGCATAAGATGTTTCAAATCAGTACCGTACTAAAAAAATAAATAATAAAAAAAATAAAAATATAAAAATCCTTGCTAAACTGGTCATCCAACAGGTGTGGTATCTTTCCCCTTAGGGCTCATTATTGTAAGTGTACTGCCAATCCACTTCAGCTATTTCCACTTCCTATACACCATAATTTAACATTTTTTTTTTTTTTACCGTTAGCATCTCAAATACTGTTTTTTCACGGCTGTTAAGTTCCTGGGTGACTATTACACCGATTAAAATTTAAGAAAAAAAATGTTTAAGTTGTAAATGCATTAATTAATTATTTAAAAATTTACTTTACCCTACAAAATTTCATGGGTTTTAAACTCACAATTCTACCTGTAGCTGGCGAGAGTTGGAATACAGTTTTGGGCAATGGGAAGTAGTTCATTTGGTCCTAGTGTGTTTACTGTTGGATCATCAGAGGAAAGGGCTGTGATCCTCAGGTCATCCTGGAACATTTCCTTGGTGACAAGGGTTAAAGCCTCATGTTTGCTCCGTGAATCAATAAGAAAGGGAGCTTTGGAGCAACTTGTTTTGGAAAGACAAGTATGAATTTAGTACTGGAATGTAATGTTATCTATGAAATTTTAAGCTATTTTCATATTTTCACAACAATAGGAATTTCTTGTGAGCCTGCTTTCTCCTCCATGCCCTACAAACTACAATAAAATGATGTGCCTCTGGGTGTTTTCAGACTGCCTGTGGGTAGACAGTTGCTGTCTTCATATGCAGAACTCTGTGAATGTCTAACAGAGAGTTGAAATAACAAAATCTAAAAGCAGCTCATTTTCTTTGATACATCTTCCTGTTTTATTATTTAGTTAGGAACAATGGCAAAATTTGGATGTGTTTGAATATTTAAGAAACATGAAATTAGTATCTATTAAAATAACAATGCTTTGTTGTCATTTTAAATAATATATGCACTTTAAAGTATTGGGAAACCTTTTTACACTCCAGAAGTACATTATCAGTCAACTAAAATAATGAAAAGCTAATAGCATAAAAGCGAAGGAGAGGTATTGAAACTTATTGAAGGTCACAGAGCCGGAAGGGTTAGAACTGAGAATATAAAGTGCAAAAGTAAGTTATTGATCATTATTCACCTGGGCTTCAGGTTCAAGGGTATGCCTTCTCTGTATTTGGTTTTTTTTTTTTTAATTTTTTAATGTTTGTTTATTTTTGGGAGAGATGGAGAAACAGAATGTGAGCAGGGGAGGGTCACAGAGAGAGGGAGACACAGAATCCAAAGCAGGCTCACAGCCTGACACAGAGCTGGAACTCACAAACTATAAGATCATGATCTGAGCTGAAGTCAGCCACTTAACCCACTGAGCTACCCAGGTGCCTCAAACCTTCTCCGTATTTGTTACTAGTTGTACTATTAAATATGTAACCACAGTTGCTGAGCTTCATGCCTTAGCAAATATTTTTCCCTTCAAATAACAGTTGTTATTTTTATATGTTAACTTAAAATAGCTATATGAAAATAGAAACCTGTGCATCACTGCTAGAATGAAAATCCTGTTTCTTTCCCACAATTTTAATATGGAGTATTTTTTAAATCCCTCGATGTTTATTTCAAAGTGAAATTGAAATATTGCCTACCAGGATATTTAGGTGTGCTATCTATCTTGTTCTAAAGTTTGACTTTTCCCTTCTACTATCCATATTGAGAGAGAGATGGAGTTCTCCAGTACTTTTCCAAGGAAAAAAGAAATCCACAATAATAGTATAGTCATATTTAATGGTTTGTAATATCTTCCATCTGCATATGGCTTCATATGTATTTAACATATATTCAAAGATGAAGGTTATGCCTGTTCTGCATATAATTGGTGTATCTATGTTAATGAGGAGAGGATGACAAGCAACAAGAAAGAAAGCTGTTTTGATTATCTAAAGGAATGAAACACAAAGTAATAGTTTTAGTCCTTTTCAAGTATTTTGTATCTTTAGTTGCACATGAGGATGCCTGCTACTTGGGAAGTCATTGCACTTCAAATAAATCAGCCACAGCCTGCCATGCTCTGAAAACCAAACTCCAGGATTCTGGACAACTTCCCAGCCTCTTATTGTCCCTCTTCAGACCATAGCGATGACCTGAAACATTGGCTTCCATTTTAACTGTCACACTGCACGTTAACTTGTGTATTACTTGTATATCAGGGTGTGTGTGTGTGTGGAGTGGGTAGGATATACAGTGAATTCTTACAGGTGTCCTCAATACCTTTAGACCATTAGTCTTTGGCAACAGGAGAGGGAGAAGTAGATACAGTTTTATTGATTCATTCAACAGATAATTCTGACGAAAGCATTTTGTGCAAACCTCTTCTGGGTAACACAGAGAATGCCAAGATTTTGCAATTAAGTTTCTTGACCTTTAAGATCAAAATCTGCCCAGAGGAGGCATGGTTCCTACAAGTTTTGCCACAATAAATGGGTGGAGCCCACTTCTGGCTGCAAATCGCTTCAGGGAATTAGTAAGATAATACCTCTACAGAAAAGCCACAGCAGCAGCGGGACAAGGATCTCTGCCAGATTCGCTTCAACCGGTGAGAGTCTCAAACTTGAGCAAGCATCAGAATCAGAATCGCTGGGGCTCGCTCAGTTAAGTAGGTCTGTGCCAGGGGCAAGCAGAATGTGCACTTGTAACAGGCATGTCACTTCTGCCACCCGAGAAGCTGGACATAGCCTGTTCCAGCTGTGAGTAAAGAGGGGCTGGCGACTTATTATCCAACTCTAAACTCCTCTGAAAGCTGTTATTTTGGAACCTGCAAGGTGAAAAGTACTGGCACCAAGTAGGAGGTTCCTAAACCATAGTTTAGGTTGCATAACTTTGAATACTATGATCTCAGGATTCTCCTATCAGTTTTTAGATGAGTGAACTGAGCTGAGGCTGAGACATGAAAAAGTATTAAGTAAAATGAAATTAGTTGACCAGGAAGATGGGAAAGTTCTAGAAATATGTTCCTGAAACTGTGAGTGACCACTCTTAAGAAGAATTACAAAGACTTAAAATTTTTTCTAACATTTATTTATTTCTGAGAGAGAGAGAGAGCACACGTGGGGAGGGGCAGAGAGAAAGGGAGACAGAGTCAGAAGCAGGCTCCAGGCTCAGGGCTCTCAGCATAGAGCCCGATGTGGGGCTCGAACTCACGGACCATGAGATCATACCTGGGCCAAAGTGAGACACTTAACGACTGAGACACCCAGGGGCCCCAAGAAGACTTATAAAGACTTTAGCCACCTATAACACAAAGGAGCAGACAGCCTAGGGTCTAATTCTTCTTACTGTGTAAGCGCAGATAGGTTCATCACCCTGGTGAGCCTCTGTTTCCTCATCCAACAAGGGCTAGATTGGATTGGATGATTTACAAGGCTCTTCAGAGTTCTGGCTTTCTGATTCCTGCTTGGGGGTGGGAGTTTTAACAAGCTAAATGATAAAATGCTGTGGGTGTGTGGGTCCACAACTCCTGACATGTATCCGTCATCCACAGAGTGAGTCTTCCCTCTGGCACCACTTGCTTCAGTGATTCCTTAATTTCATTGCATGTTTTGGGCTGGTGGCTAACAGACTTATTCATGCAGCAGAAACCCCGGTCAAATATTACCACAGAATTTAGGTGTTATAAAGTTTGTGGGGTAGAACAAAAAAGAGCAACAGCTACAAATTTTCAATGTAGGAAAATTGATATTTTATACAGCTTGAAATAAATAGCTCTTAGAATCAAATGAAAGGATTTTGTTTTCATAAACTGTGCCATTTGACAAAATGACTTTGCTTTTCAACTCTGTGCACTGGCTATATTTCATCTTTACAATATAAGAAGTAAAACATCCCTCTATGGAAAATTCATTTGTCCGGATATTAAATATATTAAAAATTAAGCTCAGAGTTGATGGAGATATTTTGCTAGGCAAAAAGAAAATATACCAATATTTCAAAACCACACTTCAAAAACGCACATTTGTTTGTGAAAAGAAATCCATAAGAAGAGTTTTGGAAATAGGATTTGGTGCCTGAGAAGAGAACCTTGTAAAAAAACACTTTCTTTGGCAATTATCAATCATCCTGTTGACCCTAATCAGAGTATTATGGACGAGAAGAATGAGAAATAATGACTGACTAACTCTACAAATGCTTTATTCATATTTATTCAGTGACACACAGTATTTAACATCACAAATTTTCACCCTCCATCTCTACTCCAATAATGTGTCCTTATTAGAGATGATCATTTATCCTGATAGGGAAAGGGCTTGCTGGGTATTTTCTGCCTCTGTCTCAACACTTTCACCCTTGTGGAATGAAGGGAATGACTTCCGTTTCACAATGTATGCTTAAAATTTCATGTTTAGTCAACAGGTATATTATCAGGAAGGGTTTGAAGTTGAGGCGTCCACGTGGCTCAGTCGGTCAAGCATCCATCTTCGGCTCAGGTCATGATCTCATGGTCCATGAGTTTGAGCCCCACATCGGGCTCTGTGCTGACAGCTCACAGCCTGGAGCCTGCTTCGGATTCTGTGTCTCCCTTTCTCTCTCTGCCCCTCTTCCACTCACGATCTGTCTATCTGTCTCTGTCTCTCTCTTTCTCTCTCTCTCTCAAAAATAAACAAACATTAATTTTTAAAAAAGGGTTTGAATCTTTTCCATTTTGGACATTGACAGCTATTCTTCCCATTGGAAAACTGGAATATAATACTGTGGCCTGGATAGGCAGGCTGTGGGATGTTACGACTGGAGCGGAAGGGACATTAGGTTGCGAGACTGTGCTCTGCCTCCCAACTGACACCACTGGTTAGTGGAGAGCTGTAGGAGACCGGATCCGGCAGGTCCAGGGGACCCCTGGAAGATGGACGGTGTCGGCGAGAGACAGTGAGAGCCCCGGAGATTCTTTCTGATCACCAGGCAGGCATCTCTGCTCTGACTGGGGCTCCACTTTATTTTATAAGTATTTGGGGGACGGCACATAAGTGGCATTTGCCTTAGACAATGATTTCTGATGACAAACTTCTTTGATATGGAAGAATTTCCTGGAAAATCTAGAAGACTCCTGCATAACCTTTATCAATAGTGATTCCCCTTATCCTATGGGGAAGAAGGTATCTTTAGACAAAGTATAGCATAAAAAGGGTGAAGTTACTTCTTTTAAGGTGGAAGTATCAAGAAAAACAGGTCTTCCAGGAAACACCTTTGCTCCCATAATGACCAAAGTAGTTCCTCAATAGGTTCCTTCACAAGGAGAAATCAGCATATACAAGGCCAGAAAATGATCCAAGCAGAAACAAATAGGTGAGGGTGGATATCTGCCCTTAACTCTAAATTAGGCTCTTTGTCTCAGGGCCAGACTCAAGCCCCTTTTATTATGTTAAGTCTCGGATCTGCAAGGCCCACGGGAAGAGCCTTTTATCCACAATGTTTTCATCAGAAATCTCTTTGGAAAAGGCAGGAACCTGCCTTTTCTAATGAGCAATCTGTGTGGGGAATATCGGTCTGATCTGGAATATTGTGAAGCCTGATCAATAACAGCAGCCTCATTTCCAACATGAGCCAGTAGTAGCAGAAGGAGATACCAGTTTTCATTTCTCATGGCAGGAGCTGTGTAAACGCTACCATATCCTTGCTGTGATCGCCATCCAG
The DNA here is from genome assembly GCA_017311185.1 of Proteles cristata cristata. Lineage (NCBI taxonomy): Eukaryota > Metazoa > Chordata > Mammalia > Carnivora > Hyaenidae > Proteles > Proteles cristata. Next base: position 41,974 of record JAESUZ010004124.1, on the reverse strand, counting down.
AGAGGCCGGTGCGGTTCTGGCAGAGAGCTCCTCCCTGAAGTCCATCTGTGTAAACCCTGATCTGTTAACTTAATGGGCCAAGTGACTTTTAGTTTCTTTTCCTTCTGATGAATCCTTTATGTATTTCTGTTTCCATACCTCTTTTCAAATTCAAGCTCCAATGAAACATCCTGACATTAGGATGTTTTGGTAGCATACTGCTTTTGCCAACAGACATATATTCTGAATTAATAAGCAGTTCTTTAATAGACGGAAAGCAAAGCCATTTGTATATATATATATTTTTTAATGTTTTATTTATTTCTAGGAGAGAGAGAGAGAGACAGCGTGAGCAGGGGAGGGTCAGAGAGAGAGGGAGTCACAGACTGAAACAGGCTCCAGGCTCTGAGCTGGCAGTCAGCACAGAGCCCGACGCGGGTCTCGAACTCACGAACCGCGAGATCATGACCTGAGCGAAAGTCGGACGTTCAACCGACTAAGCCACCCAGGCGCCCCGCCATTTGTTTATTTTTGAATAATATTTTACCCCAGCTCTTATAAATCATGGATAATAACTTCTGCTCTAGTACAACATCTGTGTTTCATGGGTCTCTTTGCCTGGCAATGCCAGATAAATCACAAATTCTTACTTTCCTGTTTCTTCTCCCCACCTTTAACCTGTGTTTTTGTTGTTGTTGATTTTGGTGGTGGTAGTGGTAGTGGGGGTAGAGGTGGGGCATGAAACGCCCAGAGTTCGAGAGAACCCCAAAAACAGACCACCAGAGACCAGAGTCAAAGCCAATCGGCAAGGGTCGTTTATTTGCAGGTTCAAACCCAGACCTCCACGCACTCGTCGCGGGTGACGCTGAGAGGCCCCGAACAAAACCTTTGCAGCCTTCTTATAGACAGAAGTAAACAAGTCGTGGGGAGGGACAGGGGATCTCTATGGTTACAGGTTTGTCATTGGTTAATATTTAAATGTGGACATATACCATATTTGATTGGTTCCCGCCATCAGGTTTTTTTGGCGGGATCCAATTACAGCATTTAGGATACCTTTGAATTCAGCCAATCATAGAGCGAGACTAGGGTCTTGTTCAGCGACTAACAGGTTAACTTCTCCCTCCCTAGGCCCTTCCTTCAGTAAGGCGGAGGGTGGCCGCTGGCCTTTCCTGATTGGGCGCCGCCAGGGTAGTGTGGTGGAGTGATGTGGTGGGCAGTTTCTCCGGCCTTGGGCAGTGTGCAGCCGCCCGGTAGTTCCCTACTGGGGAGGCTGAAACGCAAGCCTTAAGCAATGGTACAGAAGCGGAAGGAGCTAGTTAGGTTTTAGTTTCCCGTAGTGCAAGCACTTGTACACAAGCAGAAGAGCTGGTTGAGTTTTTGGTTTAGTTTACCTCGGCCTCTCAGGCACATGTGATGAATCGATGAAAACACGATTATTTTTAAGTAACAAACATTGTAAGATTAAATACATCTGGATACACCCAGATTGTGTGTTTTCATTAGGAGATAAAGGCTCATCAGCGATTTACTTCCACAAGAAGGCATTTGACAAATGGTATTTGACAAAAGATATTTGGCAAAATACATATTTTTGGTCTCACTAAATTCAAATTTCAAAAGGTGACATTTTGCTGACCTCACCCCTACCTTCTAGGCTAATGCTCTGATTTAGAGGCAAAGCTGGATACAGCTAAACTAATAAAAATAAAGAAACAACTGTATTTGTAACTTTTCCATAGATTTTTTTAATGGTTATCTTTGGCACTTAGTTGGGAAAAAAATGCTATTCCTTCAACTTCTCCAGTCACTAGTTATCGTATGATTTTAGGCAATCGATTACAATAGACCTTGGATGTTTGTAGCTGAGTGACATTAGCGAAGTTTCTTATGTTTCCTGGGCTTCAAGGCTTAGCATTAATTTATGAATTCTTTCCAGCTGTTTTGGATTCTGCTATTCCAAGACATGGTAATATTTTAAAAATTAAATCCCTATGTGGACCTGAGAGAAGTGAGGAAACATGCATATGGACAAGTTGTAGCTTTGTGTTCTCTTTACTGTGAAATTTCAGATCCACTAATCCGAAAACTTTGAAGAGCATAATCCATATACACCGTTCAAATAAACATTGCAGTGATTTGTGAGGACGGCATCGGCTTGTGATTCCATTCCAAGATCAGTTTCTCCAAGAAGCAGAGATCTGTCAGCTGTATTTGTTTGCCCCTCGTTCCTGATTGTTGTTTGTTTTCATTCTTTGGATCTCAGACTCCCATCCACCATTTGCATTTTCTATTCCCAGTGAAAAGGTTTCTGTATGATTTTAGCATTGTGCCCATAAGTCACTTAAAAGAACAGACACCCAATGGAAAGGATATCATTCACCTTTGTGAAGGTCCCTGAGAAATTATTATGTGTGAGCGGGTGATAAATACATTCCAACCTTGAAAGTCAGAGATTGCTGGGTTGGGAACATGGTTAGAAAAACAGAGCAGTCATTAACCTGATCATTTTCCCAACAAAGAATGGTAGTGCAATTTGATAGCATAAAAGATCAACCCAACAGAGTCCAACATGAGATAACACAGAGTGTCAGAGTCTTGGCACAACTTTAAAATAATTTTCTATGAACAATTGTCCTCAAAAAATAGAAATTGGAAAATCATTTGATAAAATAGCTAGAGAATTTGAAATCTTTTAATATGTTCCTTCATACTTTTTTATAAAAAGGATTTTGTTTGCTTTTGAAATCTCATAACTTGTGTCTTTCCTTCAGTCTGATTTTCTTATTTTTACTGGCACCATTGCTCTCAGTCACTGAGAGTGAAGTTAAAACGACCAAATTTTATTTGCTGGGTTATTAGAATTACATCATAGGTTCTCTCTGAAAGGGTGACTGGACAGAGCTCATTTGATGATAAATGTTTTTCAAAACACTCCATCCCAACAAGAAAAAGACATTTACTGGGCAGGAGCCAAGAGATCCAGGGAGGGAGTGAGCTCAGGTATGGAAAGTAGGTCCAGGTAAACGATGCCTGACAGGGTGTTCAGCTCACCTGGCCCTCTCCAGCAACTGACGACTTCCTGCTTCATGAACATTCGAAGACTGTGAAAAGATGGTGCATGTTTGTGTCCATCCTTTTGGCTCTGTGTTTTAGTGTTCCTTGAAAATAGCATTCCCCAAAACACCCCTATGGACTATGGAGGCTCTGAAAGCTTAGCTAGGAAACCACACTGCAGATTTGGTCTCAGAATTCTGGATCCGGAAACCATATTTTCACATTATGTTGATTAGATTTATCAAAACGGCCTCCTGCCTCAGATTCTTTATGGATTGTTACAGATAAAAGTTGTATTTAACTTACAGTGTTGTTGTGAGGATGAAAAGTTTTAGATATTGTTTGACATAAAACTTTCAACAAATGTAAGCAGACATTCTTTGTTTTATGTGAATTCTCAGCTGGCATATGTTGGTTTATTAACTTATGAATGATACATTTAAAGGAGTCCAGAATTATTTTATCCCCCTTTCAGAATATTCTGTTCATGACCTCAAAATAATTGGGAGCTATATTAACTTTTATGTTTCATTTAAATGCTTATTTATTTTTGAGAGACAGAGTGTGAGCAGAGGAGAGGCAGAGTGAATGGAAGACACAGAATTCAAAGTAGGCTCCAGACTCTGAGCTGTCAACACCAAGCCCTACCTGGGGCTCCAACTCACGGACCGTGAGAACATGACCTGAGCCGAGTCAGCCGAATGAGCCACCCCTGCATTAACTTTGAGATGATTCTTTCATGAGAAAAAGTAGTAGAAGAAAGATCTGAGTGGTTGCAGTAGATATTTTATTTGGGTCTGAGAGTCTGGTACGCTGCTCACCACTCAGGCCCAGAGGCCTCCAAACGGGTCCCCGGTTGCTGGGCACACAGTCAGCAGAGCAAGACACACCGTCTTCACTTTTATGTGTGTCTCTAATTCTCATCTCCCTCCCTCCCTCCTCCCTCCTCTCTCTCTCTCTCTCTCTCTCTCTCTCTCTCTCCCGCTCCCTCCCTCCCTCTCTGGATAAATCCTGTTTGATTATTGAGCCACTGTGTCGTGTTTTCTAGATTTTAACATGGTGGTCCTCCTTCTATTGATGTTCTTTCTTTTTGGTTCCCTTATGCTGCTGTCTATGTTACAGCCTTCATTCAAATGAAACGACATAGGATTCTTCATACATCAGCTGGGAAAGCCCTGCTATGGAAGAGTCTTCCTGAAAACAGCTATGGTTTATTTTCCTGGAATGTTTTGTGATTATCTGAGGCTCTACATCCCCCAGTTTAATTGGCCTGTGCCATCAATGATGGTATTAGCCGGAGAGAGGCTTAGAAGGTTAGAGACCTCTCCAGGTCTGCCACTATTTACAGCCATGACTGTGAACATATCGAACTAGCCTCTTATCTTCCTTACAGTGAGACAGTGAGAGAAGACAATTTCTCCCAAGAGTACCTGAGCACCACCCCAAGAGACTGTTTAAATTATCAAATCAGACTAAGCTTTAATGCAAAGTAATTACTTAGTTAAATTCTTACAGCACAACCAGCTGGTAAGGACTCATGTTGAGAACAAGGTCAGCTGTGGGCAAAATTTAGTGTTCTATTTTCCCTGGACATTAATTGCCATATACAATAAATCTTGTGCCTTCTACATAAAAGAAGTAGCATATGAAGGTAAAAGGACTTTCGGATGTCTGATGAGAGAAGCAAGGTCAGTGTGATTAGATAGGAAGGAATCAATGAGGAGAATGGGACGGCTTACAGCTGAAGAGGTAGTCAGGGACCAGACCCTGCTGCAGAGCCTTGAGGGTTATGCTAAGGCTTCCCACCTTATCCTAAATGCAAACTCAAGAAAAGGAATTTGGGGCAGTTGGATGGGTCAGTGGGATGGAGCCCCGAGTTAGGCTCTGCACTGAGCACAGAGCCTGCTTGGGATTTTCTCTTCCTCTCCCTCTGGCCATCTCCCCTCCTCAAACTACATAAACATTAAAAAGAAAATAAAAGGAATTTAAGCAGAGAAGCAGTACAGTCAAATTTTGATTTTAAAAAAAATCAGTGTGCTTCCTATTTGAAGACTAGATTCAAGGACAGATTTAGTTGTGGATCAGGTGAGGGCTGCTTTTTATTTCAACCATGATAGAGGCAATAGATACAGGCAGATAGAATTCAGAAAAGTTTTAGAGAAGGATGTGTAAATAACTTGCATTCGCATGTTGCTGCACACCATACTTCTACCTGTGAATAGGTCATTTTACACTGCCTTAGTCTGTTTGGGCTGCGTAACAATATACCATAGATTAAGTGGCTTATAAACAACAGAAATGTATTTCTCATAGTTCTGAAGGCTGAGCAGTCCAGGATCAAGGCACCAGCAGATTCAGTGTCTGGTGAGAGCCTCCTCCCCAGATGGCTGTTTTTTCTCTGTATAAAAATGAGGAGGAAGGGGCAAGCTGGCTCTCTGGGGTCCCTTTCAAAAGGGCATTAATTCCATTCCCAAGGCTCCAAATTTATGACCCCCCAAATTCTCCACCTTCTAATACCATCATTCTGGGGGTTAGGGTTTCAATAGTTGGATGCAGGAGGGGAGGGACACAGACATTCAGTCCATAGCATAAACACCTATGTATGTATATAGAATATGTATTTGTTTGTGAACATACTAAGAAAAAATGAAGGATGTGAAAAAAAATACATCAAAATGTTTACAGTGAGCATATTCAAGGATTTAGGGCAATTTTTATTTCCTCATTTACATTTTCTGTTTTCCTAATATTCTGCAGTTAATATATAACTAAATAAAGGTAATTGGAGTGCCTGGGAGGCTTAGTCGGTTGAGCACCTGACTTTGGCTCTGGTCATGATCTGATGGTTCATGAGTTCGAGCCCTGCACTGAGCTTGCTGCTGTCAGTGCAGAGCCCACTTCATATCCTCTGTCCCCCTCTCTCGCTGTGCCTCCCCAACTTGTGCTCTCTCTCTCAAAAATAAATATAACATCTAAAAATTATAATAAATAAATAAGGTATGAATTTATAGAATATTATAGATACTAAATTCTAAATAAGGCTAACATCAAGACAGTCATAACTGAAGCAAGTCCCCCACCACTGCAATATATTGAAGTGTTTTTAACATAAAACATAACTTTTTAAGATATCTTTAAAAGGCAAATTCTCATGTTATAGATTCAATTGGTCCATGAATTATGAATACTCTTAAAAAGTAAGAATGTAACAATTAATAATACGGTTGATTTAATTAAATGTCCTTTGCCATTAAGTGAAAAGAATTCAATAATGTCACTTTTAAAATTAAATTGATGGTGGTGACCTACAAATGAAATGTGATATGTAGAATTTGTATTTCCTTATCTTCTCTCTGTTTCTGAATATGCAGATAATCTTCTTTTCAGCATTTTTAGCTTTTATTTTTAAAAATTATTATTTAAGAGGAATTATCTCCAGATTGCTAGATTAGAATCCATTAACAGTTCTAACTCACATTTAAAAATTTACATCTACAGAGATTTTCTTTTTTAATTTTAACAGATTTTTCCCCCCATACTAGTTTCCTGCATAAGAATCTAGGACATTCTTACTTAATGCTATGTAAACATTAATCAATCCTAAGTGAAAACAGGCCAGCTATATATATATATATATAAATATATAAAATATATATATATATAAAATGTCCTAATGCCAGAAGAAATTTGTCTTTTAAGTCATACCCATTTAGATGCATGCACACACCTAAATAACAAAACAATAGGGATGGGGGAGCGGTGTCATGAATAACCCAGTCTAGGATACCACCTGAAAATGTACATTTACAAAATTTATAAGGAATAAAAATAAAGCTAAATTGCTTTTTCTTTTAAGTTTATTTTGAAAAAGAGAGAGAGAGAGACAGAGAGTGCCACGTGAGTGGGGGAGGGACAGAACGAAAGAGAGAGAGAGAGAGAATCCCAAGCAAGTTCAGAGCTGAAAGCACAATGAGGGGCTGGATCTCATGAGCTGTGAGTTAATAACCTGAGCCAAAATCAAGAGTCATACACTTAACTGACTGAGCCACCCAAGCACCCTAAAGTTAAGTTGCCTTTAATGTAAAATTTAACTCAGGATTAAGCTTTTCATATGTCTACATAGTATTTGGCATGGTTTCAGCTCTATTGGGAAATTTCTCTTGTTGGGCACTTATCGTTATGTTAATTTCTCCTGTCGTTACTTGTATGATTGTATATATACTAAGCCATGATAATATACTCTTCTAAATAACAAAGGATACCCTGAGCATCTTTTGGCTCATATGTGCTAAATATGAGCAAATAGGCTAAGTCATGAAAATTGTAGTGATTTTAGAATGCTGTAAGAAGATAACGAACCAGATACTTCTTTAAAAGCAGTTTTCCTTTGCCTTTTGGTAGAGCAGAGAGAATCCTACTGAACAGGCAAGACAAATTATTTAATGTGTGAAATACTCCCACACCTGTTGAAAGGGTCACACAAAGAATATGAATCTATCTTCTCTGGCTAGCTGCATTGCCTGCAAGAGGAAATCTTAGCATGGTGCAAAATGCAATAGACATTTGCATCCTATCTCTAATGAATGTATGTCTTTTAAAGAGAAATGTGAGCTTAGAATGCAAAAGGCTTACTGAGGAATCACCTCATGCTTTCCTTGACACCCCCAGGATGTCTACGAGTGATGTTCTCGTGTGAGATGGAAAGTCATCTGTGCAAATCTGCCAGAGTGGTCCTTGTCGGCAACCCCCAACCAGCCTGTCTTGTCTCATGCTCAGCCAGGTGCCTGAATGATGATTATCCTGGCGGGATAGAGCTTCTTTCTGTCTTACACTTTCTATTCACACTGACACTGTTTCTTCCTGGTAAACTTTTCATTGTGCACAATTCAAACAGCAATGCCTTCCCCAGACCCAATACACCAGGAAGAATCAATCATCCCAGCTTCCTGTACCTCCTCTGTCTCCTGGGAGAGTAAAGTATAGAGTTCCTAGGAGGACATTGTAACCATTGCTTTCCTTATCTCTACTCTCTCCATAAGAATGGTCTTATTAATTTTGTGTTCCTAGAATCTTGCACTGGGCCTCATTCCTAGGAAGCTCTCCATAATTCTATAAGTTTCAACTTTTAATTCTCACAAGGAACCAGGTAAATTAGGTACTATATTCCTCATTCCACAAAAGAGTAAACCTAGATTCAGATGATTTAAATGACGTGTCCAATATCATTAGCATAAGTAAGCCTGAAAATAATTCGGTTCTCACTGACAAGATCTAGAATCCAGAGACTAATTCTGGGAATTAAAAAAAAAAAAAAACTATGAAAAACCATTCAGTATCTTTTAAAATGAGAAGTGAAAATAAGACCCAATTATGTTTGTTTTAATTATGAATTTTTTGAGAAACCTATTTTTTCCTATATATAGTTTTTTTTTTTTAATGTTTTTACTTATTTCTGAGAGAGAGAGACACAGCGCGAGCAGGGGTAGATCAAAGAGAAAAGGAGACACAGAATCCGAAGCAGCCTCGAGGCTCTGAGGTAGCTGTCAGCACAGGGCCTGACATGGGGCTCGAACCCACGAACCGTGAGATCATGACCTGAGCCGCATTCAGACACTTAACTGACTAAGCCACCCAGGCGCCCCCCCTTTCCTACGTATAGTTGGTAGGAAAGTCAAAATTTATATAATAGAAACCTGAGGTATATCATTGTCTATTATTGGTTATTTAAGAAAACTGATCTGTAATACCAGAGCAAAAATACATTTAAAGAAATTCTGTAATTCAGACCATTTTGCACTTAAATCAAACTCATAATTTTACATCAACAAGGGATTTGTTCTTTCTATATTAATTCAATACATGTTTCCTGTTCACATATGCTGAGCACTGACCCTTTGTTTAATCTTGCCATAGTTTTACACTTATTAAAATATTGTCTCATACTGTATATTTCCACATCATAAATAGAATTAACTTTCTCGGTGAATTTGGTAGTTTCCAAATCCTAGTTTTTGTTTATTTTGCAATAGGACTTCTAGTTTAAGTGAAATATACATTAAACCAGGGCTATGCATTCCTCTGGTTTTGTGAATTGTTATCATTTCTACAAGGCTTTCTCCTCTTCTAGTGAATTATATTTTGTGATTGTCATTGTTTTGATTTAGAATTATAATATAGGACATATATTTAGCATATGGTTTTATATTGGAGCAAAATCACAAATATATCAGTATTGCCAGGACATGTTCCCAGCAGAGCTCTGATTTCCAAGTATTTGCCCTTTAACTTCAAGAACACAACAAAATTTAATTTAAGGATTTAAAATCTAAGCGGGATTGGTGCTGCTTCATCAGGGGTGCGTTGGGTGGTTTATAAACCAAATACCAGAATGGCTAAAAGAAAGCTTCTCCCAGAGTCCATTAACCTTCAAGAAGCCTTAGCTTTTCTTTTCTGACACAAGTGAAGTGAACAGGATTTTAATAAAAGTCCTGCAGCAGATATACCTGAAGGGTCAGAGCTCATGATAAAGCTGCCAACATTGCAACTTTGGGAAAACATCCTGACGACCTTTAATAACACTGGGTCTGCCGCTGCTCACCGTGGAAGATCTGTATTTTAAAATCCCATTTGAGAAACCGATCCCCCATTTGACAGGATCATGGTCTTTAATCTTATTTTTGGTGTGCAAGAGTTGACTGCACACCTTGTAGAAGCTTGCCTTTTGTGTGGTTCTGATGACCACAGGAAATATTTTTCTGTACTGATAGATACACATCCTTGCCCTCAACTTTGACATTCTCATCATCCATTTCATTAATACTGAGTCCTTTCCATCTTCTAAAAGTAGAAGGAACTTAATATCACAGAAGTAGACTTGGTTCATGTAAGCTTCTATTCCATGCATTTTCTTTTTTGTCTCTTAATCGCTATTCAGCCTTTTATAAATTGAATAAATCCCTGAAATAACAAATTGGTAATATACAACAATAGTTTCAGTATCTATGTTTGCACTAGTAGGGCAAAAGTAAAATTATTGCTGCAGAAGTATCAGGCATTATACTTCCCATTTAATAGTGAATAACCAAAGACTTTTAAAAATTAAGTAATTTGCTCAGGTTATACATGTCATAATTAACAATGCTAGAATTCACTGTTTTCAGATCATTCAATCTCAAAAACTCAGGCAGTTTACAATCTGCAAATCTGCATGACACTTGTCTCCATTTCTGGCTTCCTTATGTCAAGTTAAATCCATTTACATGTGCAAAAAGCTTTTTTGAAGTTTGAATAAAACCATAGTTAGATAAGAAGAGCTTGATTTAAATTATTTCAGAGCATAGGTAGAAAGAGAGAACAGCTTCCATATGCTTTTTGAGAAGTACTTTCAACAATGGCAAATCTGACAGTGATTGTATCAAAACAAAGACAAAAAAAAAAATAAAACTAAAAAACTCATACCACTTTCACCTATAGGAACCAATGCAAATGTCTTAAGTAAGACTAAACAGAGTTCAATAGCACATTATAGAAAATATTGTGTCTCAAACACATGAGGATTCTTCCAGAAATGCAAAATGATTGATTCACTGTTAGAAGTCCAGTGATAGAAGTCATCACATGAATAGAGCCAATGAGAAAAACAGTTTCCAGGGATGCTGAAAAGGAATTTGACAAAATTCCATACCAGGTTTCTTTAAATAAATAAAGCAAAACCAGAAAAACCATTGTTAAATAGGAATTGATGAATACTTCTTTAACATGATTTTATGTGTGTCTATGTATATCCATACCTAAATTTATATTTATATCTCCAAAAGCCAACATTCAGCTAGCATCGATCATAAAGGACAACGCTGGAGGCATCCCACATAAATGAGGTGGCATTACTCACTATTTTTACTATGATTTAACTTTATATTGGAGATAGAAAACAAAGAAAGCAATTAGAAGTATACAACTTGAAAGAGATAAAACTACCTCTATTTGTAGATTATATGATTATTTATCTGAGAAACTGAGAAAAATCAATGGAACAACTACCAGATACAAAGAGATAATTTAATAAAATAGCAAAGCAGAACTTTAACATGGAGAAATCACTAGCCTATATATAATTAAATAAAAACAGGTTTGAAGATATAATAAAAGGGAATAGAAAACTCCTTACATCAATTTCAGATAATAACCGTCTCCAGTATTTTTTTTTCCATTTGTGAGATGGGCTAAGTATGGTGTGTGCAGAGAACATGAGAAGATCTTGTGTTTCTAGAGTAGCAGAAAAGGAAAAATTCCAATGGAGGCTGACCAGAAATCAAGGATGTCATTTATTCTACTACCACTAATCTCCCCCTACTCTAGGACTTTTAGGGAGTAGTTTCAGCCAGAGATTCTCCACTTACCATATCCCTCAACCTTAACCACCTGGACAGATGCCACATCACCAGAAAAGCCCACCCCTTACTATTCCATACCATGCACTTACCTGACGTATACGTAGTTCATGATTTGTCTTCTCCCACTGGAGAGATCTTCATGATACCAGAAGGTATGCTTTTCTGTTTTCTTTCTTTTCCTTCTTGATATTCCCAGAGCCTAAAACTAGCTGTCACATCATAGGCATATTGATACTAATATTTATTAATATCAATAAATATTAGTTGAATTAATAAATGAACAAAATTGAATGAATGAGCAAGTTTTGGTGATAGTATCCTACAAAACTCTTGCAATCATATCTTATTTTATCATCAAGACAATTTTGAGAAAGGAAGAAAGTCTTGGAGAATTTTTTTTTTCTTAAAAATAACTCTGGGGGTGCCTGGGTGGCTGAGTCGATTGAGTGTCCCAATCCCAAGTCTTGATTTTGGCTCAAGTGATGATCCCAGGACTAAAATCTACACACAGCCTTGACACTGAGCGTGGAGTCCCTTGGGATTCACTGTCTCGCTCCTGCTCTACCCTTTCTGCTGCTCTCTCTCAAAATAAAAAACAAAATTCTATATAGCTAGATTTCTAGAGGTTTGAAATCCTTCAACTTTTTTTTTTTTTTACAAATAGTTTATTGTCAAATTGGTTTCCGTATAACACCCAGTGCTCATCCCCACAAGTGCCCTCCTCCATGCTCATCTCCCCCCTCTCCCCCCACATCCATCAGTCCTCAGTTTGTTCTCAGCATTCAAGAGTCTCTTGTGGTTTGCCTCTCTCCCTTTCCCCCACCATTCCCCCCCTTCTTCTCCCCCATGGTCCTCACTTAAGTTCCTCCTAATTCTCCTATACATGCAAACATATGATATTTGTCCTTCTCTGCCTGACTTATTTCACTCAGCATAACACCCTCAAGGTCCACCCATGTTGCTACACATGGCCAGATTTCATTGTTTCTCATTGCCCTGTAGTGTTCCATCGTATAGATGAACCACATCTTCTTGATCCATTCGTCCCTTGATGGACACTTAGGCTCTTTCCATGTTTTAGCTATTGTGGAGAGTGCTGCTATGAACATTGGGGTACATGTGCTCCTATGCATCAGCATTTCTGTATCCCTTGGGTAAATTCCTAGCAGTGCTATTGCTGGGTCATAGGGGAGTTCTATTGTTAATTCTTTGAAGAAACTCCACACTGTTTTCCAGATGGGCTGTCCCAGTTTACATTCCCACCAACAGTGTAGGAGGGTGCCCGTTTCTCCACATCCTCGCCAGCTTCTAAAGTTCTCTGATTTGCTCATTTTAGCCACTCTGACTGGCATGAGGTGGTGTCTCAGTGTGGTTTTGATTTGTATTTCCCTGATGAGGAGGGATGCTGAGCATCATTTCATGTGTCTGTTGGCCATCTGGATATCCTCTTTGGAGAAGTGTAAATCCTTCAACTCTTAATACAAAGTCTCTCTTCTTGAGAGACAGTTTTGCTCTGCATTTTAATTCATACAAAAGTATGCCTACATATATGCATAGCTGCACACATATATAAATTGTTACAAATGCTATACTCATTCTATTCTTTTTTTAAGTTGACAAAAAGTCCATTCATTTCGTTTAAAATTGCTTTTTATGTAAAGGAATTTTTTTTCCTAAGAGGAGTAGAGATAAAAAAAAATAGATCACCTAGATTTTTAAACATGAAGCAAAATTATTGTTTAGTGTTTTCATCTCTTGCTAGTAGTTTTGTCTTTGCTTAAGTAAAGAGGATTCTTATTTATAGAATATATTTTTAAAAAATCATTAGTTATCTAAGAATTAGGTTCCCTGCAAATTATAAACAAATACATAAATGCATAAATAAATAACAAGCAATATCTATGCTACATAGATTTTTAAAAAAAGAAAGAGAGTATATATTCTGACCATCCTTAATTCTTGAGGTCACTAGTTTTCCAAGAGGGAAGCAATTATTTGGTTGGTTGGTTGGTTGGTTGGTTGGTTGATTGCTATATTTTGGCCACATCATCACCCTTTCTTGGATTTTTCTCTTTGGCTTGGATTATTCTTCTTTTAGGAAATATTCAGACATCTCTTTGTAAAACCTCAAAACACTCCATGGTTTCATTATTATTTTTCCACTCTGTAGAAGAGACCATTAGTTCATTAAACTTTTAATAATGGTGATAATAATTAACACCTAATGGCTAGTACCAGAAATCACAGATACAAACCATTTTTAACTTGCTACAAGCATCAAGAATCATAATGTAGATTTCCCCCCACTTGCCACTGTACTATGGTTTACCATGCCCAGAATATTACTCTTCAGTAGTGGTGCAGAATATTCTGCAGTGATTGTGATACCTTATAATATGTTATATCTGTGTTGTCTAATATGGTGGCCATTAGCCACATGTGGCTACTGAGCCCTTGAAATATGGCTAGGGCAACTGAGGTGCTGGATTTTTAAATTTTATTTAATCATGAGGCTGGTGGCTGCCATATTGAATGGCACAGCTCTCTGGCTTATCACTACATTTCTGCATTTCTTCTGTCCTCTCTCCGTATTCTGTCTGCAAACTGAGGAAGCTGTCTTGTACCTAATTCCATGATTCCCTTGGAAAAGCAGCTCTCTACCTGAGGTCGATAGAATCATTGATCCCCATAATGGCATCCTGATGAACCTGTGACCATGTCATCTTACATAACAAAGGGACTTTGCAGGTGTGAGTAAATTAAGGATTGTGAGGGGGAGAGATTTCCCTGGTTTATCTGCGTGTGCCCAGTGTAATCACTAGTGTCCTTCTCAGAGGGAGGCTGCAGTCAGAGCTCCAACCGATATAATACCGGTAAGGAGAGAAGCAGAGGTCAGAGGCCAGGGAGGACCCGCTGTATGCAGCTGGCACTGAGGATGGAGGAGGAGAGCAGAGACAGGGGGGGTTGCCTTGGAGGCCTGGAGAGCTAGGAAGCAGGTTTCCAAAAGGAAAGCAACCCTATCCGTGGACGCATTTTAAACTTCGGACCTCCAGAACTGCACGATAATAAATTCGCGTTGCTTTAAGCTACTGTGTTTGTGGTAACTTGCCGCAGCAGCCGCAGGGAACCAACAGACGGCCCTAGAAAACCCCTTATGCCCAGTACAGTCTCCTTGCTATGTCCCTGTCTCGGTGAGTGGGTACCTCCTCCCCGTGTGTCAGAGCCTGTGCAAGTGCTGAGACGACAGAACTGCTTCCTTTCCACCTGACCCCCCACTCGATCTACGACTGCACCCATTGAAGAGATGCAGGGAAACTGGCTTACTCATGTTGTTTGGTTTTGCTTTGCAACATGGTTTACATTTTCCTTCTATCCAACTTTAATTTTGAAGTTAATCATGTTGAAATTGACTCTGGAGTGCACCTAGGTCAGCTGCGCCCCATCAGGGAGGAATCAATAGAGTCGTTATTCTCTAAAAGAATGTCATACCCGCTGTCATACCCGCTGTGAGTTTCACCTTCGAGATGGTGGGCATTAACTGTGAGATCCTTCCTAAAGCATTTGTCAATGCCACTGGGTGTACAGGGGGCTGTGGAATGGAATTTTACCCCATTGTCCTATATCTGGTTAGGGTAGTCGAGCCAAAATTTCGATTTTTTTACTTAGTTGCTTGCCTGAATACATTGACCTATTACTTTGGAGGAGAATTCTCGTTTGATTTTTTTGTTTTTTGGGTTTTTTTTTTCATGGTGGGGGAGATTTCTATTATGGTGGCATATCCTGAGTTAACCTCAATCATGACAAACCATCAATGAATTTCTAGATGTACACAGAAGGGAAATGCTTAAAAACTTGCAGTTGCTTTTCAATGTACGAATATAGATGGAAACTTGTCGCTCCACTTGAAAAGGAAATATTTGTGAGATTTCCTTGCGGTAGTGACAAAAATAATCAACCCTAAAAAATTGAAATTAAATGCTCAGCAGCAAACTCAAGTTTAGGCTTGAGTGATTAGGTTTGGGAATACATTTTTGCTACTGAGGCATAAGCCCCTCAAAACCCATAGTTTATTAATTATCTGAAACAGTGAGAAAGACCTCACTGTTTCAACATGAACATAATTCCGTAACAGCTTAGAGAGAATAAAGTATGATCAAAAATCTCTAACCAGAAGCAAATTATAGTCTATCAGTTTTTCTATAGGGCAATCAGACCACTTTTAAGTAAGATAATAAATCTGTAGAAATGAGCTGTTTGTAATTAAAATGGAGCATGCCAAATTGTTTCATGACCATTTATAAAGTCAAGTGCCTGTTAATAAAACAGTTAGATTTTCATTGTTATTGCTTCCTTTAAAATTATTTCCATTCAAGATGAATTATTTTCTTGAAAGTAGTCCAGCTTTGGGGAATTCTGAAATTTAATTATTGTGGGTTTAAATAAAATGTAAATGTTTCCATAATTTCCACTCCACTCTATACTTGAAATACTCCATACCCTCACTTGAGTGAGGGTTCTTACTGGTTCCAAATCTGTGAGTTAATAACAATAATTAGTGAATGACTTGGTTTTTTGACTTACTGTATATTTTTTCTGTTTCTAGTGAACTGAGGAATAGTAGACAAATGAATTTATTTTATAAATATAAAGCTCAACTTTACAATGTTATTAAAAATAACTCTATGGTGTCTATCGTAAAGCAGTGATTACAATATCATGATAGCACTGCTGTGAATACCTTGGTGCTATCTTGTTTTCTGAACTTAAAACTAGATTAAAGATGGAGTACCTAATTAGGAAATAAAGGCATGTAAGTGAGTGGAAAGTTAACTACTGGGAATATGTAAACAACATAACATCTGTCAAATATTTAATGCCATTATTAGTCAGATATAAAAATAATTAAATACCTCTTACCTCTCCCAGTTTTGCTCTTAAAGTTTTGGCCCTTGTAGATTCCTGCTATGCATAATTTCCCATATGATTAAAAACCTTCATACCTGTTCTTGCCCATCCTGTTCTGACATCCAGGAGTTCTTTTTTAGAATTCGTAGCTCATCCTGCAAACATCTCAAGCACCATGTCCAGTGCATGTCTGTGATGATTAGCCACCCTACCACCACCATAGCATCTTATGCATAAACTACCTACACTTCCTGGAGTATTTTTGGCCACGTCTCTATAGTACCACTTAGTACAGTGTGTTGATTTTACCTATTCCCTTAGAATCCTCAGTGCTTCATATACTTTTAGAATAGTAGGCTCTCCATACTACTCAATACTACCCATTAAGTAGCCTTTCCATTTACAAACAAGGGATAAAGTGTTGTCCATTTCTCATCAGTTATTTCTGCAGTGAATCTTCAAATGCTGAAAAGCATTTCATTTTCCAACCTCTGATTACTTCAGTCAGTTTACTCATACTGCTGATTTCATTTGTGGTTGAATGTAAATTCTCAAGTATAGCCTGAAAGATGACAGCATGTTCAACGCTATACAAAGACAAATGGGATACCCTTTAGCATTTTATTTTGGAAGAAAATCAAATTAGTGAGATAGTTATTCTACACCATGCTACCTAGGATTTGTATAAATGAGTCAAAGCCCTAACTGAGTATAAATTCAAAGTGATTTATTTTTGTACTGTTGCTTAGCCAAGTATTACCATGAATAGTGTTAATAGTGGGTAATCAACTGGAGACTCTCTTGCAGTAAACATATTAAAGGGAGAAATAATAGTAATGAACATATTTATTTTGAAACTGTTCATATACAGAAAATTTTTAAGAAGATTATATTTAAGTTACACATCTTTACGAAGACAAGATACTAGACTATGATGAAAGAGCTATTTATTGACATCTATGAGATCAGATTTGAGTGCTGGAATCCTTGATCTCTTTTTAACATAAGAAGAAACAAGTATGAACACTGGAAGACAGTGATTAAAGATATCAATCTGAGAATTTTTATCTCTGGCAAAAGCAAGCTGTGAGACCTTTGGAAAACTGTTTAGTATGTTTGGCCATGATTATGTGCATCTCCGAAGGCCGTGATAAGAAGAGGTTTGTGTTTTTGTGTGTTTTTGGTTTTTATAACTTTTTTCAACCTGAAAGTTCTTTGATTATTCTTGTGCTGGAACAATTATGATAGATGAAGAGAAACTCCTTGTGTGATTTTCTTCAATTCAGTAATTCCTCAACATGTATTTATTGAAGGCCAGGCACGTTTCAGGAACTGATCTAGGTCTTACCGAGACAGGTGACCTAAAGAAGTATAGGGTCCAGTTGTATCACAGTGAAATAATGACCAGATGAAATGAAATTGTATGTCATGGGACTGTTAACCCAGAATCCTCTGGCTTCTTCAAAGATAATTGCCTGCCTTCCCTCAAACAGTTTTAAATCCCCCACCTCCATTAGCACGTCTCCTCTCTGTACTCCTTAGAGAACCAAAATCTACATACAGCCCACTTGCAAACAATATCACAAATTGCCTCTGGCAGAAAGATTTCTAACCAGCTCAATTTACCAAACACTGCCTTCCACAGATGCTAGCATGTTTTTCTAGAAAGAAATAACCAGTTAAGCAGTGAAGATAACAGAACCATAGCAATTACTTAAATTGGTTACCATAAGATTTGTTCTGAATCAGCTGTAAAAATAATGTCAGAGATGTTCATGTCACATTGAAATTTTTTTTTTAAATCTCCATAAACATAGTACACCTATTTGGACTCCATGGAAGGAAGAAAGGAAAGAAGGAAGGAAGGAAGGGAGGGAGGGAGGAAGGGAGGGAGAGAGGGAGGAAAAGTGTAAGAACCAGACATTAGAAAAAAAATGTGCCCAGACACTCAAATTGTTTGAAGACAATAAATGCATGTTCTGTTTTTTCTTTGTTTATTTTTTGGGAAGTAAGAATTATTTATCTGTCTATTACATACTTCCTAAAGGTCTCCAGTTTGCAACTATGATTCTCCACTGTAACTTAGGACAATTACCTACTATTTAAAAAGTTCTAGACAAACATCTGTGCCCCAGTCCAGACTATGCTGTAAATATGCTCTGTGACCTGGATTGAGCTCACTAATTTCACTCAATTTCCAGTTTTTAGTTTCTTCATTTGTAAAATAAGGGGATTAAACCAGGAGTTCGATTATTCTTGCTAGCTTTAAGCTTTTACCATTCTATTTAAGTGGTGTTGAATTTCCTTTGAACCCAGAAGCAAATAGATATGAATTTTAGAATTAAACAAAAAAACTAAAACAAAACAACAACAAAAACAGCAAAACACACACATGTATTATGATCATTTTATGTCATCATAATCATAATAGGTTATTAAGTGCAAAAATTCAAAGATCTTCCACGTCATTAGTAGAAATGGATATTACATTTATTTCTGAGACCAAACAATCTGCATGGGAAAGGAGCCTTATTATAATGATTCTCCCCTAATAAGTATTTCGTATAAGGGTTGTTGTTTATTTTTGCTGTCTACAGGTGTTTTAAATTACAGTGGTGACAGCAATCCCTCCTAAAGATTGTATATATATGAATCGTTTACTCTTGTAGGGAGATTTAAGTTCATTTCTAGACTGCTAACTTAAAACAAATTAGAACTTACATGTGTGGTACTAAATTGTTCAACTCAAGTGTAAAGTGAGGGGTTTAATACCAGTTTTTGAGCAGATTCTAATCCTTATGACTGTATCATTTTAAAATTTATCTGGTTTGACAAGATTAGATCTAGTTTTCAAAGTCCTGGACTAAATGTCCGTGTGTCTTCAGGATACCCCGAATATTCTGTATTCCAAAGTCACAGGAGTCATCATTAACACGTAATGTCATAATGGAATCTCTTCCTTGGTTCAGTTCTTCACTAGTATTTTCCTTTTTTGGACGGAGGTGTGGGACAAATCTTATTGAGTCTCCTGGATACAAAGTCAACACTGAAGAGACATTTTTTTAGTTACTTTATTTGAGTAGAGTTGACACACATTAGTTTCAGGCATGCAATGTAGTGATTCAGCTTCTCCGTATGGTATCCTGTGCTCACATCTACAGCTTCCACCTGTCACCAGACGACACTGTCACACTACCCTTGACTACGTTCCCTGTGCCGTACTTTTTATTCCCATGAATTATTCATTCCACAACTGGAAGCCTGTGTGTCCCACTTGCCTTAGGCCATTTTGCCCAGTACTCACCCTCCTTCCCTCTGGCAACTGTCAATTTGTTCTTTATATTTATAGATCTTAATCTGCTTTTTGTTTGTTTTGAATACACATTTTTAAAGTTCATCTTATTTGGTGTGGAGGGTGTGTGTGTGTGTAGCATAAGTGAAAACATTATCATATTGGTATCTGGAAAACAATGATCTATTAATCACACATTTCTGCCTTGGGTGAATTATTTTTTTTTTCTTTATTTATCTATCCTACATTGGATTTTAGAAGCCATGTGTCTATTTTTTTAGACTACTGCTTTCATCGTGTATGATACTTCTGAAACCTGACTACACTAAAAACAGGACTTTTTAAATGTTCTTCATTAGTGAATATTTGGGAGATCAGAATGCAGTGATGGCCATCTAAAGGAATGTTTTCAGTTTGATTTCAGGATTATAACAAGTGGTGAACCAATTAAAAAGACATTGACTTCAAATATTATATTTTTGTGCAAATTTTTCTAATTTGTTAAACTTACGTCATTTTTTAAAAAATAATGAAGTTGGCTGTATGCCTCTGGCTTATTATGCTCTGTAAGTATAAACTGTAAAATAACTTTACTATTGGCTTCATGGTAATTTTGTTAATAATATCACTTCCTTTCAAATATTTAATCGTGCTGGGGCACATGGGTGGCTCAGTCGGTTAAGCATCTAACTCTTGGTTTCAGCTCAAGTTATGATCTCACGGTTTGGGAGTTCAAGCCCCACGTTGGGCTCTGTGCTGACAGCGTGGAGCTGCTTGGGATTCTCTCTCTGTCTCTCTACTGCTCTCTTTCTCTCTCTCTCAAAATAAACAGAAATAAGCTTTAAAAAATATTTAAGCATCCTAAATTCACAAAAAAATAATTTTACAGTATCTTAGAAAAGTGACTCATCCTATCCTTTCTTAAGAAAAGAAACCTATGAATTTATGGGGTTTCATTCTTGTATTAGCCATTATTTTATTATTATTTTGGTATATCTTGATTTTGATATTTCTTGATATTGATTGACTTGTCAAAATACTATCTTTGCTTGACTGCTGGGCTTTGCCAAGTCTGGACTTGCTATTCTAATAATAATATCAATATATAAAGACTTCACTCATTTTTTAGATTAAAGGGCTTATGTTGGATATGTGTTGCCATCATCTACAAATAAGACAGCATTCTGGTATAGGTGGAGATTATGTAAAGCCTTTGATCAGACAGTTTGACTTTTTGTATAATGATATTATGTTTAGATGATAGATTTGAGAGAAATGGACCAGATAATCCAAAACTCACTTAAAGTGCAGCAGTCTGAGACATTCTCTATTTTTTGCATTCATATACTAGCAAAATGGTACCGAAAGCCATTTCCAACTAGCTGAATGGACTGATAACTCACCTATTCAAAATACACTCAATAATTATTAGTATCTACTCAATGCCAGACAGAATTCTAGGCAATGGATGAAGAGTGATAAAGAGATGTAGTCCCTGCCATCAGGGAAAGCAAAGTTCAGTAAAGAAGCCTGGCAACAAAGAAACCAATGAGTATTTAATTAGAACTTGTGATAGATCAAAAAGAGAGTGTCAGGCAGTGGTGACTACTTCATGCTGGCGGGTCAGAGGAGACCACTGGAGGTAAGAACTAAGGAAAACAAAAGAACCTCAGGGAAGGCTAGGGGGAAATGCATTAGAAAACAGGGCACGTGTGTGTGTGTGTGTGTGTGTGTGTGTGTGTGTGTGTGTGTGTGTGTGTGTGTGTGTAGAGGTGCGAAGGAAAGAGGAAAAGCCACTGGTGAAGCACCCGGGAGTGGGGGGGCAGGTGTCTCGAGAACATGGTGGGAGGAGGAGGAGCAGAGACAATAGCAACAGAGAAGGAGGCAAAGCAGGCTGTGTAGACGGGCCAGTGCTCCTGCGTTTCCCAAGTGAGATGAGAGTCGACCAAAAGGCTTTAAACGGTGGTGTGACATAATACTGAAGCTCTCTCTCGTGTCTTGTTGAGAATGATTTAAAGCAAGGCAAGAATGGAAGAGGGCAGGCAGATGAACGGGGAGGCATTGTGATACAGGGAACAGTGATGGTGGGTCGAAATGGGTGAGTAGGAACACAGAAAGTGGACAGATTTGGAGCATGTTTTTGCTTTTTAATTCGCAAAGCTTTGCTGATGTTTGCTGTAGAAGCAATAGAAAGGGGGATGTAAAGAATAACTTCCGATTTTCTGAGATGAGCGACCATGTACCTGGTGGTGCCGTTAACTGAGATGAGATTGGACAGGACAGTGAGAAGGCTGGGGAGTACCCTGACCCCCTTGGGGATGCCTCTTGTATATGCGAGGGGCTGCTCCTAAGGAGCCAGTCAGATACGCAGGTCTGAAGCTTTCCGTGGAAGTCTGAACCAGGGATAGAAGCTTGGAGTCACCTTAGACAGAACTCAGGACTGAGCCCTGAGGATGTCAGCACTTAGCAGGTACCACAGTTTATTTAGGTGGGGCCAGGAAACATTTGTGTAGATGGTCCAGGGCTGGTATGTTGTTCAGGAACCAACTCCTTAAAATATTCCTTTGTTGTCCTCTTGCCTTCTGAGATGCCTGGTCCAGGTCTCACCATCGTAGGGTCATTTTAGGGAAGAGGTTGGGAGTGACAGAAAAGAATAATGCGTGTCCTTTCCCTTTAAGGGCTTAACCCAGCCAGTGCATACATCCATTGAGCTTAGTCACAAACCCCCAGAATTAAAAGGGGCCTGGAAAATGGTATCTTTAGCTGGATGGCTCTCCAGACAAAAATTCTGTTGCTGTAAAAGCAGGGTCATAGATTCTGGAGAACAATGTGCCCTAGATTGATGACTTCATTAAGAAGCCTGGTTCTTTCGTTTTGTCTTGTGGAGACCGGGATAGCCTCCCTTCCAAAAGCACATAGCCACGTGAGGAGAGAAGATACCTGAACACGATGACATTTATGATAGGAAGCAAGAAAGAGGATAGGACTGTTGGCCAGACATCCACAACTTTGGATACAAGCTTTCTCTTCTGGCCAAACTCACCAATGCATTAATCTATGGCCATGTTTTGTCCTTACTCATGCTGGTGCAAGCCTTTGCTTTCCCCCCATGTAGAAAGTTTCTCCCCTTTCTCTCAGACTAATGCAAATCTGTGCTTCCTTCAAAGATTAACTTTTCCATAAATCTCAGTATACTCATACAGTAGTGGTATATTATCTTAATTCAGTACCAATAAGTTTAATATCAGGCATAGAGAGAGACCTGACTTGCCAATTACATTGTGACGAATAATGAGGATGTTTCGTCTTGAGGATCAAACTGCCTTTATTCTTTGTTTCCCCAGAGTTTGTTTTAGACTGTCTTGACTCATTAAAAAGAGCTTACTGCTATTTACCTAGGTTAAATACAGGTGAACCTGGAGACTGGTGAAGGAACTAAAGATCTTACAGGACTCTGTTCCCGTGAGCCCATGATCTCTTAAAAGATGTTTTATTCACAAAACATTGGGGGATACATTGTAATTCAAAGTAAATTAACAAAGTAAAATAAAGTGGACTCAGGTTTATTACAATAGAAATGATTTTTAAGGTGCTTCTACAGTAAGGCTACAATTAATGATGGATATGGCTGGTCTAGAAATGTATAATTGTCGGAAAGATGCGGACCAAATATGCTTGATTATTCTTAATGGAAACTTTGGGGATAATGTAGGAGGTATAATAAATAT
Organism: Proteles cristata cristata; assembly: GCA_017311185.1. Lineage (NCBI taxonomy): Eukaryota > Metazoa > Chordata > Mammalia > Carnivora > Hyaenidae > Proteles > Proteles cristata. Next base: position 18,620 of record JAESUZ010004124.1, on the reverse strand, counting down.
CTCTGCATTTAAATATTTCCATAAATAAATGCTTGTTGAAATAGCACCATCAATATAGCATTAGGTTTTCTGCTTGTACAACTATAAAATTAAGTTATGTAGCAATGAAATACTAAATTAGTTGCTGGAATTATGATTACTTCTCTATATAATTTCAGTTTGAACAGGAAAAAATGTAAGGCAGTGATATATACTCCACAGAGAGTATGCCTTCAACTAAAATTGAAATCTAATTAGTGTGAAAATACAAGTACTAAAATATTGTTGAGATCAATATTAAAGGTAATGCAGAAGAAAACTCTGCCATGATTGTAGAAATAGCTCTGAGAGCCAGGAGTATGAAAAACAGCATTTCAGAAAGCAAACTTTTCTAAATGAATTGCTTGTCTTGATAAACAAAAATGAAATTGGACGCCAGGATGAAAGAAAAAAATAAAATTCGAGAGATAATCTATGCTGGGATGGCAGTTTATAAATCGCTGTAAATACTTGCCAGTAGTTCACAAAATAACCTACACCCTAACCTGAAGTTTTCCTTTCTGAAGTTTAGAATAAGGAATATTTAATGTCCAGGGATAAAATTAATACTACTCTGGCCTCTGTCCCATCACTAACTGGGTGGGGAATCTCAGCTGACACAGACTGAGAATAGGGAACTTAATTTTCAGGTCAGATGAAACTGCCTTTATATTCAGTGATCACTTTCTATGAATCATATGGGGTCTAAATTCATTCCGAAATGATTAAACCCACTAAATGAGATTAGGGGATGATTATCTTGTCACTCTGAGTGGAGAACTGGCTGAACAGAACAAATTGGCCTCTCCCACTTGCTCTCTCTCATCCACACCCTACCCCTGGGGCTGCTTCTCCTTTCCTCCTCCTGATTCTTCTTTGAGCCCCTAGGGCAAAGGGCTGGAATGCCCTCAGACTTTGAAATTCAAAGTGAGGTCCTCTGACCTTCTGGGAGCAGCCCTGGAGACCCTGTTAGGAAGACAAGATCTCAGACTCCACCCCAGACTTAAATCAGAATCTTCATTTTAACTAGATTTTCAAGGGACTCCCAAGTGCATGAACGTTCAGGATATTCATAACAGCAAGCTATTCTGATGAACACTCCACTGTTAATCATTATTTGGTATTGTGTGAACATATTTCAGAAAACACTCTGTGGTTTTTATATTGGGTTCTGCAGAACCAAATATAGTTTTAAAGGCAACACAAAGATTTTATTTGAATTTCATTTAAAACTATCTATGTTAACTATTAAGCACTGTAGAGAAAGAAAGGAAAAGAAAACACTTTCAAAGTCCTTTGGAGACTACCACTGCATTCAGTGATGCTGTCAGCCTGACATTCTTTTAGATTGGAAATAAAATTTCTTCTGTCTCTGTTAGGGTAGTATCTACAAAAGTGAGCTGTGACAAACAAATCTGGAGCCATTGCGGTTTCTTATATCTGCGAATACCATTTTTTTCTCAATGCTTTGCCATTAAAATCAAGTATAGAAATAAAAGAGATACTCGGGTAAAATAAAACTCCAACTGTCATCCATAACCCTGGATAGAATTGTTGCATCCATCCAAACAGCCATTCTGTTTGGATGGATTTTAGAGTAAGTAATTGTTATCCATTTCAGCTTTCAAATAAATGTTAGCCCTTGTTTGTTTTACATATTGTGGTATAAGTCACTTTTATTTGAAAAAAAAAAAAAATGCCTTCTGACCCTGAAGCATTTTGAAGTCCATTGCTACAGCCGGAAGAGTGATTCTAGGTCTGATGCCGGGGCTATCCAGGGACATGCATCACTTCCTCTTGAGCCCTTTGAACACAGCAAATTGACACCTGCCGACTTGTCCCATGCAAGGTCCTGATCCTGCCTAAGTAGTTCTCAGGTCATCACAGTGGAGCCATGGGGACTCACGTGTGATGCGAATCAAACTTCCAACCTAAGACAAGCCATGAAACAAACTCTATGTGTAATAGTAACCTAGAGCAAGAGTCTGGATTTGAGACTAAAAGCATACCTAACACTAATCCATAGTTCTCCCAGTGAAAGAGATGATTCCTCCAAACTTACTGCAGTCCCTTGGTGTCACTTCACACTGAGCACATTTGTCTATTGCTTCAGTCAGTGGCCAGCAGACATTTCCTGAGTGAGCGAGGCACCTCCTCATGCTGAGTCATAAGATGAAAATCCCAAACTGCAGAATCTCATGGCTTGCAAGAGACAAGATGCTTAAACAGTTACTAATCAATGTGATAGTGGCGTATAGGACCTCTGCAAATGGTTTTGTGGGAGCATAGGAGAAGACATAAACAGTTAGGAAGTAAGAGACTAATTTAATTCATATTTTGTTTCACTTGATGACTGGCTCTAACATTTTTTTTTAATATAGTGATAAAGTATTAGGGTTTGAAATTACATTTGAATCAATTTGATTTGGCAATAAAACAACTCTAACCATCAAGAACTAAATGCCAGGGGCGCCTGTATAGCACAGTCAGTTAAGCATCTGACTCTTGATCTGGGCTCAGGTCATGGTCTCACAGTTCATGAGTTCTAGCCGGCCCCACCTTGGGCTCTGCGCTGATGGTGCAGAGCTCACTTGGGATTCTGTCTCTCCTTCTCTCTGCCCCTCCCAAGTTTGTTCTCTCTTTCTCTCTCTCACTCTCAAAATAAATAAAATAGGGGCACCTGGGTGGCTCAGTTGGTTAAGTGGCTGACTTCGGCTCAGATCTCACAGCCTGTGGGTTCGAGCCGCAGGTCGGGCTGTATGCTGACAGCTTGGAGCCTGGAGCCTGCTTCAGATTCTGTATCTCCCTCTCTCTCTCTCTCTGTACTTCTTCGCTCACACTCTATCTCTCTTTCAAAAAATAAATAGACACTAAAAAAATATTAAAAATAAATAAATAAAACAATATTTTTAATTTGAGAAAAAGAATTCAATGCCAGTACCAGCATAAGGATAATATCTATTTTTAAAATGCAAATTATAAGGAACAGACGTTAAAAAATAAATTATCAAAGCCACATTTAAATAAGAGACCACTTTTAAAGCAATCCTGAATACTGAATTTTAGGAGTATTCCGTCAGTCTCACTTGATGGTTATATACTTCGTGTGTGTGTGTGAGTACACGGTAGTCTTTTTTATAACTGAGAGGTGGATTGTCTGCTTTGTGCACTATTTAGAGCACATTTAGATTCCAGGCTGGTCTTCCTATGTAACCCAGTACACTTCTATCCTACTTCCTTCTGAATTAATTGATGTAATGAGCTGATGTAAATTACTTTCACTCTTAGGCTGAGCTAATATTAACCCGCAACCATTTAGAAAGTAAATATACCACACAAAGCCATGTACATACTGAATTCCAAAATTAAGTATCAAGGATTTTTTTTTAGTTTTTCATAATTTTGGAGTGTCTATCCCATTACCTTCTCTCGTGATCTGGAGAATCAGGGTGGTGAGTGTAAGTAAATACCTTCTGCAGAAGCCCGGGCTTTGGTGCCTGCGAGGGTTCAGGAGGGCACGGTTATGTCTTTGTCACTGCTTTCTCATTTCCTCTGCTGGGAAATTTTTCAACATCTTAATTATAAAAATGCAGTGAAATGCTCTAAACTTCATATTTATTCATATTCTACCCATAACTACTCTAATATCCATATTTCTATAGCATTTCCTGTTCCTCTGATAGTCATCAAATTCTGCCTGGCATTGTATTTTGTGTGAATCCTATCCTCCATCTCCACCTAGGTTATAAGGTCTTTGGAGAAGGACCCTCCTTGTAGCCTTGATAACAGCAAGTCTAAATATATATGAAATATAAGTTCCGTTTTATGTAGAGTGAATTTTCCACACACACCCCTCCCCCCATGGTAACCCAACATTGTGTGTTTGCTTCTGTTGTGTTTTCCCGCAGTAATGCTCTTTCAGTTCTTCTCTTATAATCTTGTCTGTTCATCAAGGCTGCACCTAAAAGTTTTCTATTTTGCCCCAAATCTACATATGATCCCTCGTGTGAAACTCCATCATGCATTATTTGTCCCTGCGTTATGGCACTTTTCATTTCCACCTTGTGTTATAGTTTTCATATATACAATATACTCACTTTTTTGTTTGTTTGTTTTATTTATTTCTGACAGAGAGAAAGCATGAGCAGGGGAGGGTCAGAGAGAGAGAGGGAGACACAGAATCTGAAACAGGCTCCAGGCTCTGAGCTAGCTGTCAGCACAGAGCCCGACATGGGGCCCAAACCCACGAACCGGGAGATCGTGACCTGGGCTAAAGTTGGATGCTCATCCAACTGAGCTACCCAGGTGCCCCACAATATATTCACTTTTATAGGCTGTGAGTTCTTGAAATCTTATTTGCCTTCTATTCTCACGTGCTATGCACATAGGTAGGTGTTCAGTAAATGTTTGTTGCATGACTAAAGGTTTGCAAAGAGTTTTTTTTTTTTTTTTAATGTTTTATTTATTTCTAGAGAGAGAGAGAGAGACAGCATGAGCAGGGGAGGGTCAGAGAGAGAGGGAGTCACAGTCTGAAACAGGCTCCAGGCTCTGAGCTGGCAGTCAGCGCAGAGCCCGACGCGGGGCTCGAACCCACGAACCATGAGATCATGACCCAAGCGAAAGTCGGACACTTAACCAACTAAGCCACCCAGGCGCCCCTCAGTTTGCAAAGAGTTGTAGAGGACCAGAGTTCCTCCATAAGAATGGGAGGTTCACTGAGAAATGGAGTTATACCTGCTACGCTGGGTTTAGGCGTGACTGAGGGTAAGTCAAGAATGGGGGATGATGAATGCCGCCTCTGAGACCAGTCCTATCAAGTTCACAGCAGGAAGCTACCAGGGCATTAGGACCAAAGGCGCCCATGCTGTGTGGTGTCTATCAGTCCATTGCCTCTGATCCACTACTGTAGGTTCTCCCGTTGTATCCTGGGTAGACTTTTCCATTTTAAAGAATTTCTTATGAAAATCTTTAAACCTTTTGTGAATCTTAGTATGGAACAATGCCTTTGTTATCTGTGAGGGTCTTAGCCAGAATTATAAAGGATCAGGTTGTGGGGAAGTTGTAGAAAAGAATTAGTGGGGGGAATAAGGCCATAGGACCAGGAGACTGGAAAGATCCTGCTCTTGAAACCGGAGTATTTCAGAACAGATTTCAACCTCACTGTTGTGAGGCTACAGGCACGCTATGAAAATATGCCCTCGAAGTTGCAGTCCAGATATTTGTAGCTCCCATATGTTGCCTCTCTACTTCCTGCCTATTAATTATCTAGTTTATGGGTATTATCTCCACACCTTAAATCTACTTGTAAGGTGGGTAAAATTACTCCATATTTTAAATGAGAAATTGATGTTAAGAAAGGTTAGGTGCACCTGGGTGGCTCAGTTGATTAAGCATCTGCTTCAGCTCAGGTCATGATCTTGCAGTCTGTGAGTTTAAGCCCTGCGTCGGGCTCTGTGCTGACAGCTCAGAGCCTGGAGCCTGCTTTGGATTCTGTGTGTTCCTCTCTCTCTCCCCCTCGCCAACTTGTTCTCTGTCTTTCTCTCTCTCCCTCAAAAATAAACATTAAAAATAAAAGGTTAACTTACATAGCCACAACTGGCTATATAGTAAATAGAAAGACAAAGATTTGAACATGGAACCCACATTTCCCCCTGTGTTGTGCTCGGTGCTGTTTTGGGCACGTAGTTTTCATTCACCAGCTGGGCACAGGGTGAGAGACAGAAGACTTAGCAATCTTTTCTTTTAAGGCTGACACAGTCTTATTGATGTTGCCACAGCATTATTTCAAAAACTCAAAATTGCTATGAAAAACTCAGCGTTGCCCCTTTCTGACTTGGTATTGGCCCTGGTAAAGAAGAGGCCAGGAACAAGGTGGCTAATCTTCCATCTTTCACCAGGAGGAAATTCAGCTAGTGTCTTTTTTGTGTGTGCAAAGGCAAAATAAAATGAATCTGGGCTATGCAAATGAGTCTCTCCACTTTTAATTTCTACTGTTTACTCAAAAATGGGAAACACCAGGCCTGTGATACATCATCTTTTGTGCGCCTGGCACCTTCCATCATGGATCATATTAATCTGCTTAAACTAACAAGGATTAATTGTCTTGGTAAGTCAACCTGGCATTGAAATGATAGATTGCCCAGACAGCTTGGAATTCGGCCACTCATAAATCTCATTCGCGTGTGGGTTTATTTCTGTTTGTCTCTCTCTCTGACAGATGTGTGCCCAATCACTGTGAGCATGGCGGGAAGTGCTCGCAAACATGGCATAGTTTCCAGTGCGCTTGTGAGGAGACGGGATACAGTGGAGCCACCTGCCACAACTGTGAGTGCCTCTTCCTCTCACTCTGACCTTGTAATTGCACCCAGACTCGGGGTGTTCAGCATGCACCCACTATTCAGCTGACACTAAAGAACCCAGATTGTGGGTTCTGCATCCTCAGGACAGCATCTTGAGATGTCAGGATATATTCTCTCCTGCCTAATGACTCAAAAAGAAGGACCAGTGTGTCCAGTGTTCCGTAAACATGGTTGGGAATGGAATGCTGATCTTGGATTTGCCTCTTTGTATCCATGTCTGGATAGATTGGGAAATTGTGTTAGTGTAATGTCTCTGACTGGTTCCTCATTTATCAGTTCATCAGAGAGACAGACAGAGTATAATTTGAACCTTCAGTGTCTGGACAGTAGTTGTCTCATGCTCTATCACAACTATTCGGCCACATTTTTCAGATCAAAAAAATAAGTTAGAAAGTGGAGTAAAAGTCCATTAAGTTCTATATCTAAAATAAGAATCCAAGAAGGCAAGCTTTTTTCCCCTAAATATTAAAAGTAAAAAGTGACAAGTGAAAATGACTAGTAAAACACAGATGTGCCTTGTTTTACGTAATCACTTTACGCTGAAAAGTTAAAGATTACATTTTTTGTAATTCAGAGAAAATTTTTAAATGAATGTGAACTCTATATTTGTAACATTAATTTCCCCAAAACACGTGGCTGTTTATAAAGCCCTTTCTGGAAACAGATTTGCCATAAAGCATACAAGAAGTCCACCTTTGGTAATTCAAAGAATATTTTTAAATGAATGTTAACTCTATATTTGTAACATTAATTTTCCAAAAATGCATAGCTGTTTAAAAAGCCCTTTGGAAACAGATTAGGAATGCAACATAGAGTTGAAAGAAGTCCATCTGTCTGCAGTGTGTGTGTGCGTGCGTGCGTCTGTGTGTGTAGGGAGAAAAGAAGAGGGAGAGAGAAAGAGATTCAGTCTTCTTCAGTCTCCTCCTAATATACTGAAAAACTGAGGATCTAATATCTAACCCCTCTAATTACACAGACTTCTTTCATTTCACTTCATTTTTAGGAAACAATGACAAAAATATTATCAGAGAAGAGTTCTGGGATTAGTAAAATGCAGGACAACTCTCTGAGCCTTTCATATTATTTGTAGCAAAAGTTAGACATTGTATTCAGAATATAAGACTTCAACAAAGAAAAGTGTTTGTAATCTATGTTTTTGCACTTATTATTTTGTTTAGGAAGCTATTCAAAAACAAGAGACAAAAACCCTCCTAGGAAAATTAACATTAATAGTACGATATACAAGAAAATAAAAACAGATAGTAGTGTGCCTGGGTGGCTTAGTCAGTTGAACTCCAACTCTTGACTTTGGCTCAGGTCATGATTTCACAGTTCATGAGTTCGAGCCCTGTGTCGGGCTCTGCACTGACATTGCGAAGTCTGCTTGGGATTCTCTCTCTCATGTGCCTCTACTCCCCACCCAGTTCTCTCTCTCTCCCTCTGAGAATAAATAAATAATCTTAAAAACAGATAGTAATTTGATTATTATTAAAGCATATAGAGGTATATGGAAAAATATTTTCATGAATAAAATATGAAACTGATACTGAAATTAGTTACAATAATGGAGATATATAACTATAGTTGCCCCTTGCCAGTTACATCAAAATGTTAAGCTTCAGTCTTTAATATTCATTATATGATAAACAATGCTTGAGTTAGGTAACTTTGATAAAACTGTGCACCTTCACTCCATCAGTATAATTTATATATTGTGCTGTACATACCACCATTAACTATAAGGGCTCTTGTTCCTAAATATGAAAATTCTAACTAAAGACAAAGAACCAGAAATCGGAGGTGGTGACAAGGTTTTTTTTTTTTTTAACTCAGTGACTACTTTGATACTGAATTGAAAAGCAAATAATCATTTTTTATAACTGCTTCCTTCATTTAAATACACAGCAAAGAAAAAGATTTTAATAATATTTAATAAGTTTAAATATATGGTACTGGTTGAACAGTTGAGTTTTTTTTTTAAAGTAATGACTCCAAATATTAGAAATGTTCTGAGAGTATTTACATGAAAGAGGGAAAGTTTCTCCTCCTACCTGTTTGTTATTTCACTTTTGTATCTATAAAAGTAGAATCATTCATTTCGATATAGAAAGCCTGATCTCTGATTGTTCTCTCTAAGTGAAGCCAAAATCTTGAATATCAAGCATGTGCATAAAGAGAGGTTAGAAGGTCATAGTGCATAATTACAGACAATGTTGAGTGGCACTATCATGTGGTGAAAAATATTTATCTTGTAGCTTATTTAGGGTATATGCTTCCAAATAAACTGAAAGGCTTGATTTATCTCTTAGTTACTCCTGTGGATTAGTTCAAAATTGCCAGGGTCTGGTCCAGCGATAATAATGTAAAAATATATAGTATACACCATTCAATTTGATACAGAATGAACGACACTGCAATTTGACTTAGTGACTACACTGTTAGCAAGAGCATTGGGGTCAAAAGAACCCGTTTCTGATGCTGGCTAGCTAACTACGAGATTACCATGCCCTGTACCTTTGTGCTGAGTCATTTCATTTCTCTCGGACTTCCTTTCTTCCTCTTGACTAAATGGCTCTAGAGGTTGCTTACAGTTCCGAAAGTCAGTGAGCTGAACCTTCCAGTTGCTTATTCTGTGTTCTATGGTTTTGCATTTTGTTATTATTGTTAAATATTTTACCACATTATTTACTGCCGGGGTCAAGGGTCCCTTTTAAAAAAGGACTTATGGTAATTTTATTATAGTACTACTTTTAAAAAGAAAAATAAACCAACTAACTAAAATCTAGAGTTTAGTATTACTAAATACTTAGTAGAGCTTCTTCCATTACAGTTGGACTACTATTTCCACGTATTTTCTACTCTGTTCTTGGCTTGGTCAGGGTGATGTAGCTATTTCTTGGAAGACCGGTGATCATCCAGGCCAGAGGCTGCAGTCTAAGATGGAACCAAGAAGCCCTTTTTTGATAGGTCACACTGCCGGAGTTTGAACTTGGCCCTGTCTCTTACTTACTGGTAACCTTGGACACTTAGAAGCTTTGAGCTTCAGTTTTGTCCAATGTGAAATGGGTGCAGTGACCCTTATAAAGCCACCCTAAGACTAAATGATGTGGTTTATGGAAGACACGGAGAAGAGTTTAAGCAACTTTAATAATGAGTAAATTTTCACCTATTCATCCCTATGAGGACAGACATCCTCTGATCTGAACTTCTGTTTCAATTATTGTCCACACCCATAATTGGTCACTTAATTTCATTCTCCTGTTCATTGTTGTCATTCTCATGGCAGATTGGGTTTGATTTCTGTAGTTTTCTTTTTTTACAGAAGAATCGAAGTGAATTAAAAGGGATCTGGATATGTCCTAGCTCTGTATCTGTCTGTTGGTATGTTTATACGTGGAGAATTTATTTTCAAATACATTTTACACAGGACTCAGAGGCTTGTTATTTACAAACCACTGTCCTGGGGAGTCAGGATGTCACCCTTTGGATGAGAAAATGCCACAGGGAAGCCTAAAGCTCAGATCGCAGGAAAGGGCAGCCCAGATTTTGTTCTCCCAGACACTAAAGAGGTTAGTTTGTGACCAGACCATGTAAATACATGAACCTGTTGCTGTTTTATCTTTTTAAATTTTCTTATGCAGATATATATTCCTTTCTCAGTGAATTTGTAGCTTACTAGTAGCTTGTCAAAACTTAAAATCGCATCAAAGAAGTTAGAATGATCGTGTTGAATACCAGATCTATTGTTTGTTATATTGACTTATTTACCCTCACCCTCTCAAAAGTAGAAAAGTGTGTCTTTCTTGTGAGCAAAGCTTCATGTTGATAGTTACAGTCTTTGTCTCTTCCTGGTGCTTTATAGAAACTTGCAATTGTTCTGCAAGCTTGCTTTCCAGTATTTCCTGTGTTCTTTAAGATCCAGCTATCATCTCATGTTTTCTATATGTGTTCCTTAGCTTTCGTAATTGTGGTGCTCACTTACATGAATTAAATTCAAAAGGCAACCCCTTATCTCAGGGCCTGGTAGATATATTTTTTCTCATGCTGCTGGAGCTTATCTTTGACCTCTGTCCTTCTGCATGTAATATCAACCTCTTAATTGGAACTGCCCAAAAAAAACCTAGAATATTCTCGATAATGTGAAAGTTGTTGGCTGTCTTCATAAGCAAGAAGACATTGGACAGATGTAAGCAATGCTTAGGCTGAAAATTTAGAAGAATTACTAAATACCAGATCTTCATTCTCAGAGAAAATCTTCTTCCAATATTTGGTATGAAAAGAGAGATCTCACCTTGCAAAGATAAATAATCATTACTCTTTCCAGAGGTAGTAACAGGAGGTGAACAGAATGACCCACACAGATCTCTCCCAACTTAAAAATTATGTGATTTCTGACTTCTAGGATACTAAGAAGGAGCAGGGTCTGATGTTGCCACACAAATGCAAAAGTAGTTTTTACTAGCTGGTGTTAGAGGAAAAATTGAAATTTAGAAGGATAGTATTCTACATCCTGTAGCCTGGAGCTGTAACTCTGGGTCCATAAATTTGTAAACCATAAATTACACTGCACCTTATTACCACACACATGAAAAGTGCAATGGATTTCAATAGCTCATACCATGTTCTTTATAATCTGTTAGATTCATAAGTAATTGAATTCAAAGCATAATTTTTGAATAGAAATTAATCTTACCTGCTTGTGGGCACACTAACCTAGGGCATAAACACCTAGATTTATTGGCCATAGGAAATTTGGTGTCTTCATCTGTTTGGAATGACCACAGACAGGTATCAATGAAGACAACTTGGAATTTGAACATTACACCCCCTCCTCCCTCCAAAACAAGTGTCTGCTGAATACAATCATGTCCTTATAGAATTGGAATCTATCAGGGTGCCTGAGTGGCTCAGTTGGTTAAGTGTCCAACTTTGGCTCAGGTCATGATCTTGTGGTTCATGAGTTCAAGCCCCATGTCGGGCTCCATGCTGACAGCTCAGAGCCTGAAGCCTGCTTTGGATTCTGTGTCTCCCTCTATCTCTGCCCTTTTTCTCTCTCTCTTTCTCTCCCTCCCTCCTCCCCTCCCTCCCCCTCTCTCTTTCTCTCTTTTTTTCTCTCTGAAAAATAAACAAACATTGGGGTGCCTGGATGGCTCACTTAGTTGAGAGTCCAACTTCAGCTCAGGTCATGATCTTGTGGTCTGTGAGTTTGAGCCCTGCCTTGAGCCCTGCCTTGAGATACAGATTCTGTGTCTCCCCCTCTCTCTCTGGAGAGAGAGAGGGAGAGAGAAAGACAGAGAGAGAGAGAGATCAGAAATAAACCTTAAAATTTTTTGAAAAAATAAAAGAATTGGAATCCATCCCTCCGCTATAAATTCAACTCACTTATATAAGCCTACTTGGTATGGTTTTCCACCATACTTTTCCTCCCTTTCTCCCTACTGGTCTCTTCGGCTTCCTCTCCGATTTTCATGAATGCCCCGTACCCTCACCCTGCTCCCTCTGCCCTCTACCGCCACCACAGGGTTTTGAACATCCTCCCTCTCTGCTTTATCAGTTACACTCCTACTCACCCTTCAAATCTCAGTTCAGTAGCCACCTCCTTTTTTAATTTTTTAAAAATATTTATTGATTTTTTAGAGATAGAGAGACATGGCAAGCAGGGGAGGGGCAGAGAGAGAGGGAGACACAGACTCTGAAGCAGGCTCCAGGCTCCAAGCTGGCAGCACAGAGCCCGATGCAGGGCTCGAACCCATGAAGTGCAGGAACATGACTGCTTAACCAACTGAGTCACCCAGGTGTCCCAGTAGCCGCCTCCTTAGGAAAGCTTTCTATGACCTGTAATTAGGTCAAATACTCTTTTTCTAAGATATCTTAGCATTGGTGATGATTGTGATTTAACATTTATTATTTGTGACTCTTTAATACTTACTATCTGTCTCTTCCAATGGCCCATGATAGCTGAGAGGAGACTGTGGCATGTTCTGTTCACCAGTTTATTCCCAGGGCCTGCCCAGCATATAGTATGTGCTCACTGAATGTGCATTCAATCAAAGAGTGAATGAATGGCAGAGAAGGTAAAAAGCATCAATAGCTTTTTAAAGGTCAATGTCCTTTATACAAATTCATGAAGATAGTGAAGGTATAAAGAGAGAAAACCTAAAGGGACAAAGGAAAACAGGAGGGCAGATAATAAAGGATAGGTTTGTGGAAGGCTGAGGGGGTAGTGATAGTAACAGTAGAAACAACCAGTAGAGGTATAAAATTATAAGAAATTATATGGAGGATGTCAGTATATGAGCAAACAAACCTGCACTTTTCAAATAATCATGAGGAAAACACTGCGCTGTGCATGTGAAGGCATGTTCATTAAAGTGCCTTTCAGGAAAATGTAATTATGTGCAAAGTAAGTTACAACAACAAAAAATAACCTCTTAGATAATGAAGCACAGTCAGCTAGTGTACTGGCTGGTATATGAGTTACACTAAAATAGGTATATTGAAATACAGACCGGTATTAAACTTGGGGTGAAATTTGAATAAGATGACCATAGTCCTTTTATTTACTATGTAATATCATATGTATATTCTTGCTACAAGAAAAGTACAGAGAAGGAAAAGGACTCAGGATTTGAAATTTGATGTTCTGATGTCAAATCCTTAGATCCTCAGCCTTCCCTCACCACTAGCAGAATTTTCCTAGCTAGATGACGGTAACTCTCTCCCAGACCTACAAATCCTCTGTTCCTCAGCCTTCTTAGCATACGAGTATGAATTTCACTTACACCCATAAAGAGTGAAGTAAGATCTCAGGACACACTGCTGGTCACCAATAGCAACAAAATGAGAAGCACTGGACTTAATTCCACTCTCTTTTTTTTCCTTAAGTTCCACTCTTCCCCCGTCCCCTCTCTGCTATCTTGACTTTGGGTTTTGGACGATCACTTAACCTGTTTGTACTTACGAATCCTCCGGGGCATTCAATGCAATATTGTCTCTTAAAGTGCTTTGTAAATTTAGAAAATATTTGGTATCATTTTGTAACTTTTCTTATACCACCAAGTCTTTCAAAACAGCCAGCAAAAGTTTTGTCTGATTATAAGTAGCTTAATGTTACAAAGCACTGATATAGTTGATTCTCAAGGAAAAGATCAGAGAATGTCTCAATATTTAAGCCAATAGTCACCGAAGACATAAAAGGCTTTATTAGCAAATATAATGGCTACACGGGCTGATTTACACATACAGGATGAATCTCTTTTCTAGCCTAGACACAGCATTAAGTAACCAGATCATGATTCTTTATCAGGTGAACAGTTACCAGTCTTCCAATTTTACCTCCCTCTCATCCTTTACATCCTACACCGTGACCTACTTCAGATGCTTATTGTGTCTCTGTTATTAAGGGATATGTCCTTGTCATTAAGTCATTAACATGACTAGGGCACAGCCACAGGACTATGGGACCTATACATCTATACTCTTCCCATTGCTTATTAACTTTTTGTCCATTCACCAATATGGTGAGAGTGGACTCCATGCTGCATATAGAATGTAGAGTAGAGAAAGAAAAGGGGACCATGCTCCCTCCACTGAAATGTATAGTTTCATTGAAAAATAAAAACCCGTGGGGCACCTGGGTGGCTCAGTCAGTTAAGCATCCAGCTCTTGATTTCAGCTCAGGTTTTGACCTCACAATTCATGAGTTCGAGCCCCACTTCCAACTCTGTTTGTACAGTGCAGAGCCTGCTTGGGATTCTTTCTCTCTGCCCCTCCCTTGTGCACTCTCTCTCTCTCTCTCTCTCAAAATAAATAAATAAACTTAAAAAATAAAAGCCCTTATGATCATCACTCATTTACATATCTTTGGCTCTTTGAGATTGTGAGCTAGGGATAAATTGTACCATATGTTTGCCTCTTATGGACTAAATTGCCACTTTTCATTTTACAAAATATGTATATGTATAATTGTATGGAAAAATTACCAAATATCACAAATTCTTTGTAATCCTAAGCAATTGTTTCACCTGTTCAGATTATATGGTCAGATTATCTCTGTTTATTTCTGGACTTTCTTTCTTACCTGACGGATGGGGAGAGATGAGAGTGAGGAGGAAGCCGCTCCAGCACGGTGTCGGGTGGGGGGTCTGGTTCTCCTGGAACACGCACAATTGAAATGACAGTAAGCCCTTGCTCAGTTGTGTGTATTCTCCAGATGAGCAGCTCACTTTCTTACCAAAGCCAAAGCATTTGGGGAGAGAGGGAAAGGAAAGGAAGGAAAGGACCAGTGGTGTCACTTCCTGAAATCACACTGACTTACAAAAAGAAGAAATAACCCCAGCAGCGCCCCCCGCCTCAGATTTTCACCTGGCATCTGCAGATAAAGGAAGACAGAAAGAAAAGGGAGAAATGTAGAAAGAAATGTTGGAAGGGAATTTTTAGAGGCCATTCTGTCTTTCAGCCACAACCAAATAAATTACATTGGATTAAAATAGTGCAGGTCATTTGGAGAAACACAGCCCAAGGACCTTTACATTTCTAAGGCAGCCCAAATTTCAAATTAATCCCTTCTTTTATGCCTTGCTTTGGAAAGATGGCTGAGATTAAACCTAGAAAGAAAGGATTTAATTTCAGTTTTACAAAGACTTTTTCAATAGTTTCAAAAATATATCTTTCTCATTGAATAAAAAGCCTCTGCAAAAAGTTGATCTGGGAATGCATATTAAAAAGCAGCCTACCGTAGAGACTGAGTTCTGATCCTGTGAACTGCTCAGAGGCTATAAAATGCCAGTGCTAGGTCTCGAGGGAGTTGACATTATTCATTAAACTCTGTAGTTTGAATCCCAGCGACCATCTCAGCCAAGGCTCACCGTGAAGAGAAATAAGAATGGAAAACACTCACCTTTACACCTTTGCCAAGTTCGGTTAAGGAAAGGGAGATAGAGGGGAAGTCTGATTATTGGCAGATAAAGAAGGAAACTTCACAGACCCTTGTCTCTACTCAAAAAAGCAAGAAAGGAGAATTAAAGTTAAATATAGTATGTGCCTTTCCTTTGATCCTTTAAACATCTCCTGAATCAAATGATTTCTTGCTTTCATATTGACATTAGTCACTGTACCCCTACTGTAAGACTTGAGCTTTACAAACTCAGAGTAGAGGATTACCTTTAATTTATATAGATGGTCACAGTTCATTCAGTAATATTATATGTCCATTATGTAGGTAGCACAGTATGTGGATTTCAGAAATACAGACAAGGGCTTGCTTCCTTATGAAGTAGACACGCTGGTTAAAAGAGGAAGACAGACAAACAGGAAGCATTAATACATTAGTAGAAGGTAACATGCTTATGTGCCGAACTGGTGTAAAAGCCAGTATGTATAGTGAGAGGGAGAGCAACATGAACCAAGGCGGCTGGGGAAGGGTTCTAGGACCGGCTGAACCCTGAGAAAGCCCCTCGTTTGCTTGGTTGGGAATTAAGATTGGATCTGATGGGGGGAAATGTAGGTGTAGGGACAGCAGAAGCAGGGTTTGAGGGCAGAAAAGTAGCCTCCTCCTGAAAGGGGCCTGGCTTTGGAGTCCACAGACTGCAGTGGGAATGCTCATTCAGAGTTTTATATGGCTTACAATACTGGAGAAGTTTCTAAACCTTTCTGGGCTCCTGTTTAAGTAGTGTCCTGGAGCCAAGATTCATAAATATTCAGGAATTTTGTGAGCTCGTTTTTAAGGCTTGGTAGCGTGAACCAGCTATAGCGGGAGAATGTACCCAATGGAAATTAACAAGACCTACAAATTTCTATTCCTTAAATTCAAGACACTCGGTTTGGTTTGCTCAGCTCTCTATGAAAATAACTACCCAGTAATGCATGTAGTGATTTTTTCCCCCACCATTCACATGACAAAAATCTGAAGAATGAATGATTGATTCCTGTTTTGTGTGTTTCCAACATCATGGTGAACAAAGAACTCTCTTCATTTCTTTCATTCTTATGACTGCATTCTGCTTTTCTTCCTCCTTTCCAAGCCCTCCTGGCAAAAGAATGTATAGTTCAGATTGCTGGAATCTGGAATGAAAATGTTTATCTGTGCAAATAATTCCTTCTGTTATATTTGTTGTAGACATCTAATGCCACTAAAAGCAAAAAGTATCCCATGGAAAGGGTGGCAATTTCCAGAAAATGTTGCTGGTTCGCTTTTTGACTGCTTTCAAATTCTAGTACAATATTTTACTTGAAAATATTTTATTTGGGGGCACCTGAGTAGCTCAGTCGGTTAACTGTGAAACTTCCAACCCAGGTCCTGATCTTACAGGTCATGAGTTCGAGCACCATGTCGGGCTCAGTGCTGACAGCTCAGAGCCTAGAGCTTACTTCAGATTCTCCCTCTCTCTCTCTCTCTCTGTCCCTCTCCTGCTGGCTTGCTCTCTGTCTCTCAAAAAAAAATGAATAAACGTTAAAATATATATGTTATCTTAGCCAAGTGCAAGTGAAATACTGTAAATGGATTTGACTAAAAAAATGTAATTTTTACATAAAGCAAGAACAGTGTCCAGTGGCTTGCACTTCCTTGGTCTCATTACATAATTTGTTTCAGAGCTACTTGATGGATCCCGTCCACAAAATATGCCTTACCCCATTCTTGAAAGACCTTTCTTTCCATCGCAGATGCCAGCACCAAATGCCAGACAAGGTTGGCACCTATAAAATCACTGTCATCACTCATTATCAGGCATCAGAATGGCCTAATAATACTTTTTGCCACTATCCAGTCCTGTGGAGATGTCAATTAAACATGTCTTGCTTGCCAAGTCATGTGATCCACTTTCACTGTGCTGGAGAAAGCCAAGTGAGGCCATCCAGTTGGATTAGATAAAGAAACACCTCGAAGAGTTTGGCTGGAGAAAGAGAAATTCCTTCCATCTATATTATTGCAATGGAATTCAGAACTCCAGAAAACCCTGTGTGTTTTTGGTACCATATGGCTGCCTGTTGCTGAGTTGCCCTTCTTAGAGAACGTTCAAGCATTCAGTGGAAGGCATATTCCTACTCAGTAAATACCAACATATTAAGACTTCTTTATAGTCTCAGTGACATAGAGACTTTGTGAGTAATTAAAACCTAAATTTAATCAGGCCAGATTATTTCGAAAGTTCCCAACCTACCTAAAGCAAGGTGAATGGAACAAGCTTTGTTCATTCATTGTCCAAAAGGATTAGTTTCTTTTTTCCTTTGTATAATTCTTTAAATCAAGCTGGCGTGTGTTATGTGAGAGAGAAGAAAGTTTTATGAACTTCTTCAGGGGCGAGATGATCAGTGATGCGGCTCTGGGAGTGGACCGCGGGACTGCACGTATATTAGATGCCCTTGGGAAGGTGGGTGGGAAAATTCAGGCAGCACTATTTGCCTTCACCAGCTGGGGAGGCCTGAGCTGTTGCAGAAAATCTCTTGTCTCCGTGGGCCATGTGGCCGATTAGCCACAAGGCCGGTCATCCAAACGGTGCCAAAGTGCAGCAGACCCTGGGGAGAGGAAGCTGAATCAGTGATGGGAGACAGAAGGACAGTGATGACAGAATGAATCCTCTTCTGGTCCATGCTGTGTCCACTGCTTAGGACACTCCACCGTTACCAGATGAAAGGCAGCAGCAACTCTGTCTTGCAACTTTTGCTTTGCCTGGGTGCCGTTGGCATAGCTCCACTGGACAGAGGTCGTTTCTGTGAAGCATATTTCTGCAGCCTGAACTAGGTTTGCGGGCTCATGTGTTTTTAGAGATAAAAAATAATGATACGGAATGATTCATGGGGCAGAAGTAACATGGAAGACAAATTTATTGAGGAGCATTTGAAATGTGATTAGCAACCACATGAGAAAGTTTATTAATGGAAAACATTTTCTCCATATCTCTTACCCAGAGTAGATGTCACAAGAACTCACACATTATAAAAGCATATTTGTTTAAAGCCCAAGGAACATACTCACTATATAAAAATTGCTAAGGGATTTTGAATTGGGATTCAGTTTGCATTCAAGCTGCTACTTTTTCCTACTTATCATCTCCCTAAGCTTCCCACATACCACCTATCTCAAGATGAGATAAATGAACATGAGGCCCTAAATTCTACCACATGTGCCTCCTTAGCCAAGGACTGGATTCACTCTGACACTTGATTAACATCAGTTGCACATGTGGTAATAAAAAAGCAAATTTAATCTACACAAACTATAATTTTCATGCTGGGATGATTTAG